>OW386292.2:4948611-5548611 GCA_936432065.2 Rutpela maculata
GGACGGCATGCGTCGTAACCTCCGTAAAAAACACCCTATACATATCAACCGGTCTATTTGTCCTTCCCTAAGCCTAGTATGGAATGTTCCATCAGAGACGAGTTGGGTTGGTGAGCGTAGTTCCTTATTTGGTGCAGGCTAATAAGCTGATTCGGAAAGCCGTTGGACGGCTGCGATTTGGGTATATCTAAACTGTTCTGCTTCTGGAAACTCAGGGCATCGTAGATGTACGGCCTGTTGGGCGCCAGCTGGTGGTGGTTGAGATTCAGGTGGCCGGACATGGAGTTGATGGGCGTGAACGCCGAGTTGGTGTTGGACTTGGAGATCGAGGTGTCGTACGAGTTGCCGAGGTTGGTGTTGGGGGTGCCAGGCGGGGCGGGAGGGTTCTGACTCAGCTGCTGCCTGATGATCACCAGGTCCTCGTTCTGCTCCAGGATCTGCCTGGGAATGTCGTTGGGGTACTCGTGCATGTTTTCCGCGCTGTCGGGGCTCACTTTAGGCCAGTACGGGTGGTCTAGGCCTCTGTGGTTCAAACCTAGAAGAAAGAGGACAATTTTAGCAGCATTCAAACTGCAGCTGATTCATGAGGTGCCCCAAGGAACTGTACTTGGACCTGAGTTGAATATAGCACAATCCTATGTCAAATAATAGAAAGTAATCTTGGGAGTAAATATTTGGAGCTCTTTGAATGCTATAACAATGTGCCAAATTAGAATCACTGCAATGCTATATCAAATCAGATAAATTACTGAAACAATGCCATTATTATAATTTTTTATTGCATAGAAGGGTGATGTATGCAATCAAAAATGAACTTTTCACATCAACTTTTAATCTTTGTACTTCTCTGACAACTCGCATCTGATTGTTCTAAAGAACATTATTGATAAAAACAGCTGCTGCTTCGCCTTAAATACCTCGAGTGCCTCAGGGATCACACCTTGGGCCCGTCTTGTCAATTTCAACAACTTACCTAAGCCGGGTCCGATGGGCGGCCTCTTGTCGGTCCGTTCGGCGTGCTTCTGCATGTGTTTGCTCAGGTAGGTCTCCTGGGTGTAACTCTTGCCGCAATACTGGCAGATGTGCGTCTTGAGGTGTTTGCTTTCTTTGTGTTTTGGAATGTGCTCTAACAAGGACGGCTCGTCGCTGAAACATTTGTAGCATGAGTTGCACTTGTAGGGTTTGTCCGTCTGGTGACACCTGGAATGCGACTGGAGGTTGCTCAGCTGCGAGAAGGCCTTCTGACAGCCCGGATGCCTACATCTGAAAAAGATCAGTGGTTCAGTTGGAGAACGAACGAGAGTTGGTTACTTTTTGCATGAGTGATGATGATAGAATACGTTGCTAAATCCTCTTTATATCTATCCATTAGTGATGGAAAAAGGAAGTTAGCTGTGAAATTATATATAGAATAGAAGAAGAGCAACAAGTTGACAATAAACAGAGTAACCTCTCATCTGTCGAAAGTTAAGTGGTCATTTAGCTAGCATCAGTGGCGTAGGAGGCAATCGAAGGATGGTATAAAAAAGTTTCCAAGTAAAAAATGAAATATAGATTTTTATCAACAGGAGAAGCAGAGTGTCCCTAACGTGTCCCCCCACCCGCCACTGGCTCGCAGTGTTTAGTACATGGAGAATAAAGAGAAGGGGTAAACACTGTACTTAGCTATGACCGTAAACTGAATGAAAGGCCCACTTCCATTTTTACGGTCATCAGTACAGTGTGCTTACTCCTTTTTTCTATGCTTCATGATTCTATGATTAACTTCTCTGCAAACTGACTTTGTGACGTCATCGGGGTTTGAAATCCGTGTGTTCTATTCACTCGTATTGTACTATACGATTTTATTTTCAACTTTTACTGTTTCTAACAATTTCTTAAGAAATGTTATTGTTTAACATAGATTCTACTAAAATATTATTATTATATTGGGAACGTAAAGTTCTAACAGTAAATCCATGAGCGTGCGGTTTTACGGGTTTCGCAAATTCCATAATTTTATTTATGGCAAGTTTGAAACATGTTTTATTTGTAACATTTTAAGAAAAGTTTTTTTTTGGTATTTTACTTTAGATTTAGAAAGATGCTATTAATTTTTTTTATTAATCCTTGAAACTTCGTTCTTATTAAAAAAAATCGAATAGGGCCAGATGAAGTGCTTACGACTGGTAGCCACGTTTCGGATTTGTAGGACAATGTGGCCCTTTAATTTTAAAAACATTTATTAAGCAATAGTAAAAAAATCAGCTGGTTAGTAATCATTTTTGTGACCTCGTTATTTTGGACGTTGGGGGTGGGGGACGCTTTGGTCAAACCATCGATTTTGTAGGACAAACGTTTTTCGTGTTGTTTATCAAATTATCTCAAGATTTAACTAAAAAAACTAACTGTTAGCAAAATTTGAACAATCACCCAATTGACATATATACCCAAGCGCAGTTTATATACCACTACCGAGAATTTTCGAGAGAAAAGTTAGTTGGGCGTCTCGTCAAAACGAAGCTACTCACGAAAATTCAGCCTGTTAGTAATCATTAAAAAAAGAGCGCTGTACTGTGGACTAAAAGATTTGATAACAATATCCTAACATCTTCACCACTTGCTCAAAGAATGACTCTGTAACAGTAGGTAAATGTTTTCCCACCAGGAAGCCCACACTCTGCAAATATCATTCGCCTTCTGTTTCGTTTAAGGACACTCGGTATACCGCAGATTGGTTACTGCGTATTTAGATAAAAGTGTCAGATGATGACGTCAAGAGAGGACCAGTTTATCATAGACAAGACTTTTAAAGGGACAGGCCGCCGGCGTGCAGAGAAACAATCGGTCTAATAATTGTTTAATAATAATAATGTGTGTAACAACAATTTTAACTTTGCATACCATTGCCGTGAGTAAGTTGCTCGCAACATTTATTATATTTTAAAGAATAAAGCGTTATAATAATAAATAATTACA
Organism: Rutpela maculata; assembly: GCA_936432065.2. Lineage (NCBI taxonomy): Eukaryota > Metazoa > Arthropoda > Insecta > Coleoptera > Cerambycidae > Rutpela > Rutpela maculata. The sequence continues at coordinate 4,951,570 of OW386292.2, forward strand.
AAAGCGAAAGTTTTTTTTACACTCTAACAGTTGAGATTATTACTGTATTGACCTTGGCAATAAAAAAATGTATACCACTTCTAATACATATTTAAATTAAAAGGCAGGGAAAAATCTATTCTATTATAATTAGAATGGCGATTTAATTTGTAAGTATTAATCACTGTCGCTCGTTCCACTGGATTTGGAATTCAGATAAATCCAACCAAAAATAACTGTATTTCTTTTTAATTACAAACAGTACCAATTATCCGGGCATCTAGTCAAAGGTCAGAAGGCGAGAATCGTTTCCACGCGAAAGAAAAACGATGAATCACACAATGAATGCCATCAGGAAATAAAACAACACGCAAAACATCACCGAATCACGGATATGATATGTTCGATTCGTACAGCAATTTAATTCACGTCTAATGTTGAGAAAATACAAACGAAGTAGACAACTTAGATATCACGATGAATACTCCAGCAAACCGTTACCGAACGTGGAATATTAATCCCTCTAATTTTAGCGGAAGGTTAATTGGACACAAATCTGGAAACCGTGCGGGTAAGATACTGCTTCCCGCATACGGACCAACGTGTTTCACATCAAAATATGGGAAGCCATGAGACAGAAAGGGATCCCAAGAAAGATCATTCACTACGGGACATTACGGTTAAGCTGGACACCTTAGAAAGAGAACCCTATGGGCACACGTACGTTTTATAAACGTTTTTAAAACATCGTAGTCGTTGATTAAACGTTTTAAGTTGAAATTTTCAACGTTGCATTTGGTTGAAAATTTCAGCGTTTAAATAAGACGTTTAAAATACGTTACTACTACTACACGCATTTTTAACCACTAGTAGAAGAAAATGCCGGAATAAAACGTTTTAGTAAGCACTTTTTTTTTTCACAAATATGTAATAACGTATAATAACGTATAAAACACGTTTATAATGTAAGGAGTTTTAACGGCTCGCTAAAGGTAACGTTTGTGAAACGAAAAAGTTTAACGTTTTTTAACCCCCCAAAAGAGGCGTGTTATAAGTTTGACGGGTATGTTTGTTTGTCTGTCTGTCTGTCTCTGGCTTCATATCTCTTCAACGGGTGATCCGATCTTGATGCAGTTTTTTTTATTTGAAAGAGTATTTTGTCGAGAAGGTTATAGGCCATATTAGATTTTGATGTTTGGTCGCCATCTTGAATTCACCACGTCGAACTTCTCTAAAAATTGTCCGATTGAAGTAAAATTGAAAATGTGCAGACAATTATGGTAGCCGAACATGATTTAGGCCTCATTTTGATTCGGTCATATGAAACTGGTACGATTAGATACATTGATCGGCGGTTTTTAAAAATTTTCAATTTTTTATTACATATATTTAATATGGAGATTCAAACGTTTTATTTAAAGAAAAAGACGTATATTTTACAACGTTAAAATAACTGTTGTCTCCAACTTACTAAATGCGTAGGAATTTTAAATCTACAGTTGAAATAGATGGTAGAAGATTACGGTTTTGAACGTTTTTCTACGAATCTATATCAAAACATAAAATTGGGAAAAGCACTAAATGTACAAATTACATGATGAAGGTCTTCATCAACCGATGTTTGCGCAGGGGCTCCGAATTGCCTCTGATTTTCATGTTTCAGACTGTGTAGATTACGAAAATCAAAGTCCTTCAATACCGTCAGTCTGTCTCTTTGTCCGTTCGTCCGTCTGTTGGCACCATCTACACAACTATTTGACCAACTTTGGAATTTTGAATTCTTTGACTTTCCCTGATCGTTCAAAAACAATTTTTTTATTTTCCAAGATCAAAATATGAATATATTTATCTCATTCTAATAAAACTTGTATTCAAATCAATCATCATTGTACATATCAAATTGCGTTAGATGAGCATGGAAAAGATATTGGAAACTATTAAAGTAATTTTTTTCATCGCACTGTTTATAAATATTTATTTTAAACAACGAATAACCAAAACTAATATAAAACTCAACTTAGGTATATAATTTTCTTTCACTATAAAATTTGTTTATTGTAATTGGTGACTGAAGAAATTCCAGCATCTTACTCGAAATAAAAGGAGCTTCACAAATAAACGTTTAACACACAAGTGTATACGCGGATATGTACTTTCGGGAAGCGAAGCGGTTTGCTTTCTTGCTTACAACCGCCGTCGATTCGACTGATGTGACGTCACGTAGGCCACACTACAGATTCAGAGGTGGGGCGAACTTTAAGCTTTAATATCTCTGTTATCCTTTACTCATAATGCAGGGAAATTAGCCAAAAAAAGGGGGGGAAACCTGGACAAAATGAGTAAAAATCCGAATTATTGCACAGACCTAAATCCACCAAAATCACAAAGATCCCTACATGGCTACCCAAGATATTGAAGCTCAAAGTTTTTTGCAAATATCTCGCGTCCTACGCATCGGATGCCCCCCACGTGAAAGTAAAGTAAAGAATGAAATTATCTACAAGTTATCTTTTTTGATTTTTTTCTCAACCCCCCCCCCCCCTTCTTTTGGGGATGTTCAAGATCAAAGTTTCAAAAACATGGTTTTTTGCGAATATCTCGCACCAAAAAAATCGGACAGCAATAAACTTCAACTCAGCTGTCTACAACAGTGGTTCCCAACAAGATTTATTCAAGGACCTCCTCATCGGTCGCTATACTGACAAGGACCCCTTAAAAGCTTAAATTCTTAAAATGAAGATTATGTAGAATCTACCACTGCAAGTCAAGTAAAATACAAAACAATTGAATATCTCAGTGACATTTCCGGACCCCCCTAGGGGTCCGCGGACCATCTGTTGGGAATCCTTGGTCTACAAGATTGATATTTTGCATTTTTTTCCCAAAACCTCGCCCTTTTCAAGATATTCAAGATCGAAGTTTAAAAAAACGGTTGAAATATATTGAATATCTGCAAGATTGGTTAATTTACAGTTTCTAATTTTGTCCAGGTCAAATGCTAATTTCCCTGGATCAGTTCATACATTTTTTAGTATACCTTCAAACTGGTTGAATCTGTTACAATATTAATAAATTTATTGAAAAAACCGCTGCCCAAGGAATCACTACTTCCACATCCGGATTTTCTATCCAAGTCACACAACGAAAAAATTTTATATCTGAAAATAATTGTTTATGGAACTTTAATAATATAATATTTGAAATCCCCTACCCCAAAAACCCATAAAACGATACCCCACATCGGTAGTTGGGTGGGGGTGGTGACAGGGGGTGGCAGTGGGGGCTGGATAAAGTAAAAAAATATTTTGAGGTTTCTGGTTCTTGTACACACACTAAATCACATTTTTTTTTCCATTCCCTTTAATAATGGGGTGAGGGTGGTAATGGGGGGTGGCTAATGCCAAAATTTTTTTTGAGACATTAGCTTCTCTTGTCTATACTAAATATCAATTTTATGAACTCTTACCTGCTTGATTTACCTGTTTACTCCAAATTTACCCCAATTTACCCCCCAACCCTTCGACGGAACAAGATGAAAATATAATCTAGTTCTAGATCTCGTTAAAGTACATATGTGTACCAAATTTCAAGTGAATATCTCAAACGGTTCCAGAGTAAACGTGCGCACAAAAAAAGTTACAGACCGACAGACAGACCGACAGACAGAAAATTTTTTTTTCGCTCAAACTTGAAATCTTGACGTTTCATGACATTCTAAGCCTATTTGAACAATAAAATTTTTAAAAAATTTTTTTGTCGTTACTATACTTCCACTGGATGTGGAAGTAATTCAATTTGACTAAATCACCCCATTGTTCGTACCTGTCATTTCTATTTTATTCACAACGTCTCGTCAGACATTTTGTGATTCATTAAAACTATTCTAGTTGATCCCCCCTTGCTGCATAGCACGTTTGACAGTATCACGTCACCTGTCGTGGTTGCCTGTCTCGTTACCAGCTACTAGCTACATAATACTTACTTGTAAGGTTTGTCCCCCGTATGCGTGCGGATATGCTGCTGCAGATGACTCAACTGCGTGAACTTCCTTTGGCAAATCTCGCATCTGTACGGCTTAATACCTAAGTGTATCCTAGTGTGCTGTGAAAGGTAGGAACTGTTCGCGAACGCTTTGCAACACTGCGAGCACTTGTAGGGTTTCGCCTCCCGCATATGCGCCTGGGTGTGCAGCTGGAGCTCCGCCTTGGAACCGAAGACCTGCAAAAGAAAGGCACACGTCAGATAGTCTGCCGGCGGTTTTTGATAGGTCTCAGCGGGCTGAGAGCTATGAAAAATTGGTTAGGTGGGTGCTGCTGTGGAGATTGTGCTGCGTACGTAGAGGAAGTTCCACAAGGATCAATACTTGGGCCCTTACGGTCCGACAAAGATGAATAAAACATTGGAAAAGGTACATTATTCAGTTATATTGATCTATGTTCCTTTTGCTCACACTTCTGAACACTTGTATTGATTAGTTTGCTAAAGAAACTTGTTTTTAGAAGGATTAACTGAAACAGTGCAGCGCACAGTGGCGAAAAACCACACTGTGCCACCCATTTCAACTTTAGCTTGTAACTTTTGAGTTCAGTGAATATATATTTTTTTTTTTCGTTTTTAATTACCTACAAATCTGTGTGGCCAGATTTTTTTTTCAGCCATAGATTTTCCGAATTTTCATTCAAATATGAAATTTTTACAAAAAATCACTTTTTAACGCATTACTTTTAGCTCGTTATTTTTGAGTTTAAGGAATCTTTTTTGTGTTTTAGGCTGTTCGAATAGCTTACATTCGAACAGCAAAATCTGACAACATGAGTGGGGTGAATCTATGGTTAAGAGATTGTAATGTAAACTGTGACTGCTCCCTCAGCGTCAAAATTACACTGACAATAAATGGAAATCATGTCCATTATTATGGTTTTCATAAAATTTTGAGACTATCAGTTAACATTTTTATGACATCTTTTATATTCTTGGAACATGATCAAACTCACTGACTCAATGCCAATCAAGCATGACTGACTGCCCGTTTGATGTGCCGATTGAGAGCCGTCAGCCCAGCAGGATTTGAAGGAACAATTATATGGACAGACGGGGCCCATATAAGCAGTGCCCGAATTTTTAACCGGGACAATAACCACCATTGGGTTAATGAAAATCCGCACGTAACGGCTACAGTTAATCGATAAAGACGATTTGGATTTGGTGTATGATGTGGTTTTATTGGATACCAAATAATAGGTCCTCATTTTTTCACGGTACCTAATTTGTATACCGAAAATTTTTATAACATTCTACGACAAGAAATAGAGCTCTTTGTAGATAATATGCATGTAAGGCCATTTCAAAGATTAATTTACCAACGCGATGGCGCCCGAAGTCATACGTCAAATGAAACACGAAATTATTTAAATGCTCAATTTGGGAATTATTGAATAGGTATCTATATATCACTCAGGACTAGTTTATCAATGTCTAGTTAGCTAAGTAAACTAAATTGATAACTAACAATTAATTTAGCTAAATGGACATTAATAAACAACGAAATAGGTAGTTTAGATATTGTTTAATTTTTAGAAAATAATGGTCCTATTTTGTAGCCAGTTAGATATCCCTAAATAATCCCTGCCGACTTTTGGCTTTGAGGTTATTTAAAAAAATTATATAATAGAGAACGTTCTAATAACATAGAAGACCTGGAAAACAAAACATTAGCTGCGTTTCGGAAAATAACTCCTGTCATTTATATTATAAGAAGTGTTATTACTGTTAATAGTTTTCTATGGCCTTCTCACAAATATATTAAATTTTACGAAAATTAACCACTTTTTCTAGAGATAAATATGACATATGATATATCGTTGGATAGCTAATTTAATTTGTGATCGAATAATGAAATAATGTACAGGGTGTTCCATTAAAAAAAACAAATTTATGTATATATCTCGAAAACTGAGGCATGCATAATTTTTTTCTTATCAGCAACGGATTCTACTCAAAAAAGTGCCTTAAGAATGTGTTACTCGATTTTCGATTCGACACATGGTAATTGAGATATAGAAATCATCCAAAAATGCCAATTTTCCAAAAACGCTCTGTAGCTCGGTAGTCGAAAAAGATAGACGATCGCGTTTTGCACCACTGTTTATTTCTCGAAAATCGAGCTCAGGACGCCTACACTAGTTTCTGGGTTATCTGCCATAGTTTTAGAGAAATCTCCAAATTCCATCTAATTTGGCCCACCCTGTACAACTGGTAAAAATTAGCTGCCGCTAGAAACAGCACAGATTTGCGTAAAAGGATGATATTTACCTACTAATAAACTTGTCACTTCCTAAACGCTCTTTAAAATTATAAATCATTAAGTCTGTCCTTGGTATGTAGCCACAAAAAATGTCGATTGCCTTTCTGATATCTGACAAACCAAAATCAGGAAAAACAATTCAGTGGCGAACAACCTTCAGAACTGTAGCCCAAGACGTGACGCTGTCACACACCGCCGAATTCGTTTCAAATTGATTGATGAAAGTTTAAAATATTTATTTGAAAGTGCATTCCATGTTGTAGTTGTCGATTTGCCAACAATTATTCAAAATAAATTCCAAAAGATCAGTAAAAAAAAAGTAAAAGTTTTAGTCTTAAGTAAAACGATATATTTTAAGTTATTGACCTGTGTTGTATCTCCCTGTGCGGATGTATTTTGGTTCTGAAGAAGTTCAGGTCAGCCTCGAAAAGCGGGCATCAAGGTTACTTCACTTTTAATTACCTAAGATTAGATTTAACATAATTGCGATTAGATGCACTGGTTTTATTGCAAAACCCGGAATTTTCTGTGTCCCAAGCAAAATATAACTGTAGTTCTATTTTACAGATATTACAGTTTTGTAGCATTTTTCCCTCTAAATTTTTTTAGGACTCCAAAAAAATTAATTTATGAAAAATTGTGGTGAAGATATTTTAGTTGAAAAAATTTCGGTTATTCTGGATTGAAAATCAAAATATTCATCAAAGGGTTTTCGAGGTTGTTGATTGCGAATCTGGTGTTTATAAAATTAATACAGAAAGTGGCGACTCCAAAATGGTCGATTTTAAGGCTAAAATCTCGCAAAACTATAACTATTAATAAATATTTTAGATCAAAGTTTAAATATTATTGTATAGATGTTATTATTATAAACTAAAATACTATAATTACAGAATTAAGAGAAAAATAAGAAGCATCGTGGAAAGTTATAAATGAGAACTTAGGTAACAAAAAAGTCATTCTAACATTTTTGGTTTTTGGTTAGTTTGTATGATCTTGGTAGTAAATTGGAATTATTTCTTGTTTCATAATGGTGTATATCACATAGTGGAGTCAATACACTCAAAGAAAATGATAGGTAAATTCAACCAAAAAGAGCATATGAAATCGCGCCTATCTAGTTTCATAGTTAAATCAATCAGAAAAGAATAGTCATACAACTTTATTTGTTTTCGTAAACAAATAGTAGTTTAATAATCATATCTTCTTGTAACAAATTAAATAGTACAATGACATTTTTTTATGTTCACTAACCATTTTCAATTTGGTCTACAATTAAATAGTACAACGACTTTGTTTTTTGTTCACCAACTAATTTTTAGGTTGATCTACACTTTATTGTATGATGAAGTTTTTTTTGATAAGCCAAAATCTCAGTATTGAGACATCAGACCGCCCAAACCAAAGATTAGAGATCGTTTATAAGATCCATCCAAATATATCGATGATTCCTGAGAGAATTTGAACATTGCAATTATGTTATTAATTTTCTATAAATTCATAAGAGTATAAGATAATGCATGATTGATTATTGTCAGTGATTTATATGTGGCGTCATCTGGGAATAATTTCTGTAATAGACTACGTGGTAAGCAAGCAAATTTTATGGTAATTCTTTTAGAACTTCTAGAAGACGACAATAATATTGGTTTGTCTACCAAGTACAACAATACAGCGAACTAATACTGGTTTAGAATTACAATTCGATAATAGTTAAAAATAAAATATACTATTATCTAGTTTAATTTGACAGAATTCAACAAAATAATAGTCAGACGAACAAAATAATAGTCTTACTCATCTATTTTGTACGACAACTTTTTATTAATTAAAATAACAATCTATCAATCTTGTTTAAAAATACCATCAATATAGTTTGGTGTAACAAAATTAACGATATTGTTAGTTAACCATTTTTTTTTGTTGAATTTACCCATACTATTTCTTTGAGTGTAGAGGCTGAAAATATGCATTATTTCGGAATAATTACAGGAAGCTTCGATTTTCCTAAAACTTGTTAATATCACTTTTACATAGTTTAAAATAAAAAGTTATAAACATATAATCGTGAGGAAATTGTTTATTAATTATTTTAACACAAAGAAACTTTTTTTTTAACAAAATTATTATAAGTTGAAAGATGTTTAAGCAATTTAATTCAAATTGACATATAAGAGGGTTTTCGAGGTCGCTAAACAGATTATGATGTCAAAAAAAGGTAATTCAAAATGGCTGACCCAATATGGCTGACTTTCATCATAAAATAATTCAAAACATTATTCAATTAAAAACACAATTTAAATATTCACATAAAAAAAACGTGATATTGTACATAGCATTACAAGAAGATCTGTGAAAAACTACTTTTACAATGCTCTGCGGACACACACACAGCGCAGCGTGCGGGGCAGGTGATGCGTACTGCTTGCCGCGAAGATGTTACTTTATTTTCAATCTCTTTCTATTAGTCAAGCATTATAATTTGACTCATGGCCCTATACCACGTGACTATTTTTAATAGGTTTTCGATATTTTAAACAGGATAAAAATTGTAGAAACAATCAGTATTCAATCGATTTATCAAAAAAAAAACATGATTTTTTCAATATTTCGTGAAAAGTATAGGTTTATACATATTCCAAAATTTTTTCATCATCAAATTTACTTATTTTGAGGTCCTACTATAAACGTATGCTGTATAGGTAGGCTAAATAAAATTTTTATAAAAGTTATTAACGTTCATTTTACCCATAATTTCACGAATTTTAGAGCAATTTTTTTTTAGTTCTCGTAAAAAAAGGAGGTTAATTCAATTTTTAAGGTAGATCCCCTTGAAGCATCTTAAAGTACACATTTCAAGCTTTAAAAATCGCACCTACAAAGATCTAATAACGCGATTTAAACCAGAGAAATAGGTGGGTAAAGTTAGTTATATATATAAAATTTTATCATTTTCTCAAAATTTTGAAATTTTGGAAGTGTACATCTTCAAAAATAAATTTTTGAGATTTTTTTCATTCATCGGATCTTTTTATACATTACTTCAAGAGTAAAATGTGAAAGACCCAAGTTTCTATCTTTAAATTTTTAGAAATGGTAGAGCTTTTACCTATTTCATCGCAAATCTCTTTATGTTCCGACTTCATATATGTACTATTCTTACATACATTCATCTTTATATTTGAAAATATAATAATCCAATTGGTACATGTGTCATGTAACTTTTGGTATGTTGTTCCTGACATGTTCAGAGATGTTTTCTCAAAAGTTACCGCTTTCCGGAATTTTTCCGAAGTGAAAATTTCTATTGACTCCACTAACAGTGTTTGTGAAACTTTGAGTTATTATTTTTGACATAGGAGGCATTCTAAGATGAATAAACAAGGAAAAGTCAATAATATCCTGTGCTTAATAAAAGAATCACAACACTCACCTTTACAGTTTATATTATCTATAATCCGTATTGCTCTTCTTGATAAGCTACCATACTATTATTTGGAAATTTAATTTCCCTCAACGAAAAAATCATTCTTTGAATTTTTGTTACATTTATTCTGAAACCAAAGTTTAGTACCGAGTTGAGCTTTTTGACTTACATTGATAGCATTAATACAATTTTAGGAAAAAGACATGGAGGTACCAGCAAAAACTAGAAAATCCGTTGTATCTACATCTATTGCAAGATATTGACGCACATTAAAAAGAGCAAGGGCCCTAGAACAGATCCTTGAGGGACTTCAATATTTACAATCCTCTCTTCAGAAAATGTATTATTTGACTGCACTATTTGCGTCCTGTTCTGTAAATAAGATATACATCACTTCCGGTACAATGGTAAACGATGGATCGTCCTGTATATGCGGCGAGCTACTAGAACTGAACGCCGATGGACGTTGGCAAAAAAGGCGAGTCTTTTATTTAAACAGCGACCAAAAACGGTGAAATAATTAGATTCTAACGTTGCCAATCTCCTCGCTTAGGTCGCTTGTCAGACTTCTTTCAAACTATACCATCAAGGTCAACGGCGGCAAAGGCGAAAATTACCGTGCATCTCTCTCTCGAGTGCATCTATTTTCTATCGGGGCGTTATAGAGACCAGTTTGGCCTGTACCCGCAATTAAACCCGGCATGTTCATGTCCACAGCTACTAGACTGAGTAACGGGACGCGAGAAATCAAATTCGAAAAGTACCCGGCACAGTCGCGGGCCGGGTTTTTTTTCCGATATGAAATCAACTATTTTCGTATATCCAAGTAGTCGAGAAGCGGTTTTTGAGAGAGGGAAGCCAAGCGTAAAATCACCAGTGTGACCTTACCCAATAATTACTTCGTTTTTCTGTAGTTATTTAGTTTTATTTCTTGCGGTTCTGATGGAATTGTGTCATAGTTATACGTGCGAGACAAATTTATGTAAAAAATGGAATAAGCTTTTCAAAACGTATTGTACCAGGGGATTGGATTTTGTTACAATTAATTAGTTTGCGCGTTGGCACTGGTCAAGCGTATCGAGTTTATTTGGTTTTTTGGGGGATTTGAAATGCCCGAGGAGCGAGCGGGCTGCGGTTTCCTTACGGCCCCGGCTTATAACCAGATACAATTTGTATATAATTCGTCGTATTATTATGTGAGGGGAATAACAATGAAACAAAATTGGGACGATACTTCAACAATGATACACAGTTCTTTCTTTTATACGGAGTGATCTAAATATTATAAATAGCTGTTAAAGTGGGTTTGCTAGTATGCACCGAAATACTTTAGTAACAAGTTTATGGAAAAACCTTTTTGGGTATTCAGCAGATAACTTTCATGCATTTAATGTTTAACAGTTCTGATCACGCCAGTATATCAGTAAAAAATCTCTACGAGAAACTTTATCAACTTCTTTCATATAGTTAATATGTAACACCTACTCTGAAAAAGATATCGTTCGTAATATTACAGGGTTCTGACTTTATACAGTTAGAAAAAGTCCTTGGATTTTCCAGGTTATCCATGACTAAAAAATTTTTCAATTTTTTTCAGTCCGTAACACAGGCACACACAAAAAAAGTCAATTTTCTGATGTTTCACATATATACTCCCATGTAATTTATTTTTAAACCCTATTCTGGTCTGTTTTAACCTGTTTTTCGTGGTTAACAAAAAATCCTGACCTAATGGAGCAAAACTGACAGCGGAAAAAACTACATGGAATACATGGTCTACTATAAAATGTCCCGTAAGAGATTTCTTATTACAACACTAGCATGGCCAAACTTAGACAGTATATAGAAAGAATGGTTAATTTCTTGTTTTTCACATTGGATCTATGGGGCCATTAAGAAGCAATTGTCTATAAGCAGCCCCCCCGCATCAAATCATGGGCCCCGGTACCAAATTCACTGGCGCCCCCCCCGCGCCTAATAAGTGATGAGCGGGAAAAAAAATTGCTGTCAAAATCTCTGGCGAACCCCCACTGTAGCCCCTTCGGGAGCCAACGGGCCCCCGCGCTTAATAACTGACGAGCGGGGGGAAAAAATTTGAAAAAAAATTTTTTGCCAAAATCTCTGGCGGGCCCCCACTACGGGCCTCCGCGCTTAATAATTGATGAGCGGGGGAGAGAAATCTGAAAAAAAATGTTTACCAAAATCTCTGGCGGACCCCCGCGCTTAATAATGGATGAGCAGGGAGGAGAATTTTGAAAAAAAAATTGTCAAGATCTCTGGAGAGCCCCCGCTTCGGGCTACTCGGAAGCCCGAGCCCCTAAAATCAGTACCCAATAGACCCCCCATACGGATAACCCCCCGTTAGAAGAGGATGACTGTTGTTCAAAATAAATCCCCGCACATTACTCAAAACATCCTAAGAGCCTTCTTTGATCGATTAGGTTACCGTCAGGAAGCCGGTCTCTGATTTGAACATTTACTACGAATCTTTAGGCAGTTAAGGGCCTCCGAGCCCTGTTTTGGCACAGTATTAACAATACAATGTCTCGCCAATGGCCGAAACGCGTGCAAAGTGGATTGGTTTCTAAAAAAATCAGATAAGACATAAGGGGAATGAAAGAAAAAAGGCCTAAGTTGGAACCTTGTGGTATCATTGGAAAATTTGTAGACGATGCTGATGACAAATTAAATTTCTTAGAAACAAGGTTTATTTAAAAAAAAAATGGCCTTGACAATCACGAGTACGTTTGATTAAAATTTCTTGAAAGTAATTCGTCGGCACTTGTTCTTAAACGGCGTTTTATTTATCTCTAGATTATTATTAAACATTACATTTATATCTAAAACTATACATGTTTAATTTTTGCATTTCTGAATTTTTTTAACGCTCTGATGTATTAGGCTGTTGACCCTTTGACCATACTATCTTATCTTAGCCAAACTTTAATAGCTAGGAATAATAATAAGTTTTTTTCGTTTTCTTCCTTCTTTCAACGTTAATAAATTTCGCATAAAAATGTTACAAACGTTTTATTACTTCTATTTTAACGTGGATAACTGTCTTATTAGAATATTTTAAGGAAGCTAGTAAAAATCAGGAACAAAAAAATTAACAGTATGTTTTCAAAAAACTCCAAATTCTAGCAACCAAAGCCGACAAACAATTAACGAAAACGTCAGACATTTTTTTTACTATGTTGTGGTCGGGGTGCATAAATGCATAGTTCAATTTACGTTCAGCTTAGAGTACTACTTTCTTTCTACAAGTCTCCATAGAAATCTGTAAGGTTAGATGGACCAGAAATACCAAAAGTAGAGTATAAAATCTGTATTGACATTTTCGCTAATTTCTTGTTTTTTGTAAAAAAATCGACAAAGTAATAATTTATTATTATAAGAATGTTGCTTTTATCCTCATTTATAAAACATATAGCTTTGTTTTATGACTGTCAAAAAAACTAGGTTTTTCTGAAATCGATCGGCAATGTCTACATTTTTGGCGCGATTTCAGATCGAAAAATGCACAATTCCAGTATTTTAGTCCGTTGCCAAGAAACTATCAGAAAACAGACCGGAAAAGATCCGTTGCCAAGCAACGATCAACAAAACCGTACGGAAATGTTAAAATTCCGGCCTAGGCCGGAAAAGTAACATTCCCGTATGTTTTTTTATGTATATTTTAGACAGTAAATAAATACACGCAGACAAACCAACTCACATTAAAATTGCATATTCCCAGGCCGGGAAAGTAACATTTCTGTACGGTTTTTTGTGTATATTTTAGACAGTAAATAAATACACGCAGACAAACCAACTCACATTAAAATTGCATAAATAGTATATTGTGTATTTAGGTGTGAAAGCAATACATTCTCGGACTTCGATGCTTGTTGCATCATGCAACAATTTGCATCGGCGTCCGGGAATGTATTGCTTTCACACCTGAATACACAATATACTAATTTTTAAATTATTTTTTGTGCGTAAAATATAATTATGTAATAGTAAACAAAACAAAAAATGTAAAAAACCGTAATTTATCCAACAAATCTACAAAATGGTGCGGCAATCCCATGAATGAAAAAAAGGCACTTTATGCATGAGTTTCAAAGTCAACACAGTCCACAAAATACTATATGGGAAACTGGAAATACGGAAAGGGAAAATATGTAAAGGAAATAACAAAACACACGATACCTGGAATACCCACCTACACAGCATGAAGAAGACATCCAGAAAAAATACTGCAAGGACACATAAATACAACTAACAGGAGAAGAACTAAACTGAACAATATTAAGTTCGTGGCAAGAGAAACGCTAAAAAAGAAGTCACCTATGAATCCAACAAGAAAAGAAGAAAAAGATAAAGACGATATACATAGCTATCATACTGCTAACGATAACGTACGGGGTCAAAGAAGTCTGAGAAGAGCTGAAAGAGAATCGTCCACCTACTTGCAAAACTATTAGAAGTAAAACAATGACATAAAGCGTCAACATAATAGGAAGGAAGACAATTACAAAGTGGACAAAAGCAAGTACTGAGGACATGCCCAGAGAAGAGAGCCCACACATTTACTGAAGGAAATGCTAATATTAACAGTCACAAACTAAAAATAGAGAGACCATGGTACACGTGGATAACAATATTTGAGAGGATCATGAACAATCTACGAAATGACCAAGCATACTGCGAGAGAACGGCAAGAAAAAAATAAGGTATAACATAAAGAAATCGCAAGAATATATGCTCTGTCGGAACCAGAAACGGAAGAAACAAAGGTCTCTGAAGAAGTAGAAGTCTAAGCAAAAACACAAAAAAAGGAGCTGAAACGCTCCCTCACGTTCACAACGCATCTCACAAATATCTACATTTACCATCCCACTTTCCGTTATTATGCATCATGTGGCATGATCCTAATCCAGCCCAGCGTGGACGTAGCCAGCCCGACCGTATGTTTCCGGGGAGTGGCAGTAATGGCAGTATTTCATTTTATTGGTGGCATTCGACCGTTTTTAGGGTGAAATATTTAGTTTAAAATGTGGAATATCTTAGAAACTGTGACATTTCCATCAAAAGTTCTAAGAAACCAAATTAAAGGTAGTTAATCAATCTTTAAAATGATTTTTTGTTTGTTTCTACATCACAAAAAATAAAGAAGTTATGACATACTCAATGTGCGTTTTCACATTTTTTTTTAACAAAATGTCGGCATTTTCTTGGTCTGATGGTCTGATTCGTACGAAAATCGATATCTGGGGATTTTCTAGGTCACAGATTATAAATATTTAGTCGAATTCTTTACATAAATGTCTAAAGTGCCAAAATTCTCTCCTTAAATATAAGACAAAGGCATTCGATAGAATTGATCATATCGTTTTGCTTGAAAAAATGGGACAGTTTGGCTTTAATGACAGTATAAAACAATTCTTTAAATCATATTTGCAAATGAGGACTCAATATGTATCTTACAACGGATTTAATTCCTCTAATTACGTCGCTACCTCAGGGGTTCCCCAGGGGTCGAATTTGGGCCCGCTGTTATTTCTTCTGTTTATTACCGATTTGAACTGTAATATCCAGTGTTGCCAGCTCTTCTTTGCGGATGATTTAAAGATATTTACTGATATACATGCCATAGATGATTGTCAGAAGTTGCAGACTGACTTA
The DNA here is from genome assembly GCA_936432065.2 of Rutpela maculata. Classification (NCBI taxonomy): domain Eukaryota; kingdom Metazoa; phylum Arthropoda; class Insecta; order Coleoptera; family Cerambycidae; genus Rutpela; species Rutpela maculata. The sequence continues at coordinate 4,966,953 of OW386292.2, forward strand.
GATAGTATTCAAACATGGTGCATTAACATCTAAATCCGGTCAAATGTAAAGTCGTAAGTTACACCAGAAAACAGCTAGTACACGAATATGCTTACCACATCGATACGACTGAACTAATCCGTTGCACTTCTTTCAAGGATCTGGGCATAACTTTTGACTCCCAATTTACTTTCATGCAGAAAATATCTGATGCCATGAAGTTCTTTGGATTAATTGTGAGAAATTGTCGGAGTTTCACAGATGTCAATGCCTTAAAAATCTTGTATTATTCATATATCCGTTCAAAACTAGAGTATGGATCTCTAATTTGGTATGCTTTCTATAACTATCACGTAGACGCAGTAGAACGCGTTCAAAGGAGATTTTTAATTTGGCGTTCAAGATTGATAGTGAATATCCTGCAAGAGGCATAGATTATAACCACCTAACAGAATGATTTAATATCAGCAGTCTAGAAATTAGAAGGAAATGTCAGTGAGGCGACTTTCCTATATAAGCTGCTACACCAACAAATCGACTGTTCCGATTTGCTGGCTCAAATTAATTTTTATACACCTAGACTTCAATCTAGGCAAAATACTTTTTTTCATAACAATAGAGCTCGAACAAACATATTGCTAAGGTCCCCAATCAATATAATGTGTGACAATTTTAATCAAATTTGTCATTTGGGTGATATTAATACCTGCACCGTAAAGGAGCTGACACAAGAAGCTGTCAATTTTTTTTCTGGTCTAAATAATTAAAATAGTTGTAATAAGTAGATGTAATAGTTGCAATAAGTAATAATTGTAATCTTTATCTATCTAATGTTTATCTATTATCTTACTTTATACATACAGTTCAATTAATCTAATGTTTTCAGCGTTTTAATTATTGAACCTGTTCGAAACAGCGTTCGAAAAACACCCCACGCTTTTATATTCAAATATTATACTCAATTACAAACACGGCTTACACTAAGGCCCTTGCGGGGTAGACAGAGAGAATAGGTTTGATGATTATTTTTTGCTTTTTACTGTAGTATTTATAAAAGCGTGTTTTTTTAGTTTTTTAAACTATTAATTTAAATTTTAAGTCGGTTAAAAATGAACAAACAATGAATTCAATTTTTCAAATCGTTTCTAAGTTCGTCTAGTTTAGCATACAACTTCGCTTTTCGAAAACAGACCTTGTAAAACACCTCATCCTCAAAATAAGCCACCGGACGCGATTGAAACAGTTTTTTTGGCGCCCCATACCGGCACATTGTATCGCCTCGCACCCCTGCCATAATTACAATACAAAAACGGGTTTATAGCCAGTCAAAATTAAATTAATCTGGCTCCCATATGAAAGGGGTTAAAATAATAGAGACCTAGTGGAAATAAAGAGACGTTATTAAAAAAAAATCGAGTTTTCTGGCCCGCTATTAACGCACAAACTGAACGCGGAAGGTATTAATAAAATAAATGCAAATCATAGTCGTAAACAGAGCGCCGAGGTAGGACAAAAGGTGCTGTACCTTTTTGTTGTCTCTTTGTGCAAATAAAATGCTCGGTGAATAGTTTCATTGTTGCTTCTCGGCTACTGTGTGAAAAACAACAATTTGGTTTTTTATTTTCGTTAATATTTCATCGATGCTTACGGGATGGCGGAAAAAATTTATTTGTAACCGAGCGTTTAGCCAGCGTCGTGCATTAGACAATTGCCAGATTGTATTTATCAAAAAAAGAAACGCCTCGTAAGAACGTATAAGCGAAAGCTTGAAATACTCGAATTTGAAAGGAGAAAGGAGAAAACAAAAGGTTTTTGAAATCAATTAAAAAAAAAAAATTTGACAATTCGGTTACACGCGTGCTTATCATGTTATCATGGCCCTGTCAATTAGGGCTGTGTTTGGACTATTTAGGAGGTAAACACACCAAAAATCCCCGAATGTAAAGGGGGGGTGGAAGCAGGGGTCCCGATTTTGGTTTTTCGCTCATATCTCGAAAACGGTTAGCCCTAATCAAAAAGTGGCTATGTGCAAAATTAAAGCTGACTAAATTTTCTACAATAATGTTTCTATTATTTTTTTTCGTATCTGCTATGGTTCAGTAATGAATCTTTTGACTGTATTCTAACTTTATTATAAATTGTAAACACGATAACTTCTGTTAGTCTTATAATATTTAATTACAATTTGGAACATATGTAAAACAGCATAGTACAATAATCCCTATTGAAATTCGGCCATGTCTGTAATAGATGGTGATAACCAGAGGCCTACAAACTCTCACTCATAATAATCTTATTAAAAATATCATGTTCCAAATTTTAGAATAACATTGATATATCATCTAATTTAAATAAAGTTGGATTGAACCTAACATACACCCGGTATATTGCGGTTTATAAATCTTATACGTCTTCATATTTTTATATGCTTAATCAAAAACCTTATAACATTTTGCTCTGAAATTAAAATAAAACCTATTTTACGTAAGAGAGTTTGTAGACCTCTGGTTACCACCATGTATTACAGCTATGGCACACACACATGCACATACACGCATACACACACTTACAGACACAAAGACATTTTTTATTCGATATTTGAGTTCAGTCTGCTATGAAACAGAAATCTGTACAAAATTTTTTTTTCTACGATGATTATTAATTTTTTTTTTCAATTTATAATAAATTTATAATGAAGTTAGAATACTGTCAACAGATATACAATTAATTACTTAACCATAACAGATACGAAAAAAATTAATAGAAACATTGTAGAAAATTTAGTCAGATTTAATTTTGCATATAGCAACTTTTCGAGATATGAGCGAAGAATAAAAAAACCGGGACCTTCTTCGTGCCCCCCTGCACCCCCCACCTCCTATTTTCGGGGACTTTTGGTATGTTTACCTCCTAAATAGTCCAACTCTCTAGTCAAAAATTGTGCTCTCGGCATTTCCCTCTAGAAACCATTCATGTTATCAAGTTAGTTCAGAGGAATTTGCATTTAAAATTCGTAAAAACACGCTTTCCCGCGATAACTTTGTTATTATTGACTTGACGAAAAAAAGTTATATTAAAATTTGAGGATCTCGCTAAAGCGCATGATCTTAAAATTTTTTTCAAATGGGACTTTTCGTGAAAAATTGTATTGAAAATACGCGTTTTTTGCCGTAACAGTAATATACAAAAAAGTAATTCTTTGATTTTTTCACGAAAAAAAGGAGTTAGGGGGATGAGATTTTTTTGAGGTAGGTGAAATAGATCAGCATTGATTGAGCCGGAGGATGAGGATGGTGGGTCAATTAGGGGAGAGGGGAGGTAGGGAAAGGAAAATTATTCAACCTCCTATAACTTTTTTCCTGCCGTGTGATTTTGAAAAACCAAAATGGAATTTGTTTGCTGTTTCCTCTAGTATTTGACCGATAATTTATTTTTATTTTTTTCAAATAAATATACGTGTGGGAGGGGAAAAACCTTTTGCATTTTTTTTTAAAAGTATTTTTGAGTACGTAGGAAAAGGTTGAGAGTAGAATTTTTTTTACAGATAAATTAGATACAGATAAATTAGGTTATTATTATTTATTATTTATTAGATTATTAGGGGCATAATGCGTTTGCGGGAATAAAAGGTTAAGGAAAAGGGATAGGGACTTCGGACGTTGATATTCGGCAATATAATTTTTTTTCCATCTTATATCTTATCAATCTTACCCTTTATCAGCTGCCGAAATGGCGAAACACATCCGCGAGATCTTTAATTACTTCCACGTCCAGTGGAAGTATAGTAACGACAAAAAAATTTTAAAAAATTTTTATTGTCCAAATAGGCTTAAAATGTCATGATTTTAAGTTTGAGCGAAAAAAAAATTTCTGTCTGTCTGTCGGTCTGTCTATCTGTCGGTCTGTCTATCTGTCGGTCTGTCTGTCTGTAACTTTTTTTTGTGCGCACGTTTACTCTGAAACCGTTTAAGATATTGACTTGAAATTTGGTACACATATGTACTTTAACGAGATCTAGAACTAGATTATATTTTCATCTTGTTCCGTCGAAGGGTTGGGGGGTAAATTGGGGTAAATTTGGGGTAAATGGGAAAATCAAGCAGGTAGGAGTCCATGAAATTGGTAAAAAATTTTTGGCATTAGCCACCCCTATTACCACCTCCACCTCCTTATTAAAGGGGATGAAAAAAAAATGTGATTTAGTGCATGTACAGGAGCCAGAAACCTCAAAATATTTTTTTACTTCATCCTCCCCCACTACCACCCCCCTATCACCACCCCCACCCCACTACCGATGTGGGGTATCGTTTTATGGGTTTTTGAGGTAGAGGATTTCAAATATTATATTATTAAAGTTCCATAAACAATTATTTTCACATACAAAGTTTTTTCGTTGTGAGTGACTCGGATAGAGAATCTGGATGTGGAAGTAGTGATTCCTTGGGCAGCGGTTTTTTATTTCCACATCCAGTGGAAGTATAGTAACGACAAAAAAAATTTTAAAATTTGTATTGTTCAGATAGGCTTAGAATGTTATGAATCGTCCAGATTTTAAATTTAAACGAAAAAAAAATTTCTATCTGTCGGTCTGTCTGTAACTTTTTTTGTGCGCACGTTTACTCTGGAACCGTTTGAGATATTGACTTGAAATTTGGTACACGTATGTACTTTAATGAGATCTGGAACTAGATTATATTTTCATCTTGTTCCGTCGAAGGGTTGGGGGGTAAATTGGGGTAAATTTGGGGTAAATAGGTAAATTAAGCAGGTAAGAGTCCATAAAATTGGTATTTAGTATATACAAGAGAAGCTAAGGTCTCAAAAAATGTTTGGCATTAACCACCTCCCATTGCCACCCCCAACCCATTATTAAAGGGGATGAAAAAAATTGTGATTTAGTATATGTACAAGAACCAGAAACCTCAAAATATTTTTTTTTACCTACTAAGTAAGTATTTTCAATAAATTTTTTTACTTTAAAACGCTAGGAATCCTGTCATGTACTTCTATACTTCGTCAGTATTAGCTAGAAGAGAAGTTGTTTTGATTGGTTCTCCAATAATGATGAGTGTTTTAAAGTATTTACCTAACTAGTATATTAGCGTGCCCAGATTAGGGCAACAATATACAGAAAGTAAGTAATTTCACAATAAATAAAAAAGTGTGTAAGTTATGATTTGCATAATATCTAAATAATATTCTCTAATCATGATAAAAGCAAATAAATACAAAATAATTAATTGTAAAAAAAATAGTGTCTTATTTGCAATATGTTAGAATTTATCTACTAATTGTCATTATATTGAATGTTTATCTTTAATCATCTTAATATTTAATATTTTGTACCAATTGAAGAGAACCAAAAACCACATTCTTTATTCAATACAGAGATATTTAGGTTAAAGATTTATTTACTCTAAGTACAAACAATTAATATTTAATTATTAAACATTGAATAATATAAGTATATGTATTATAGTAAATTAATTACAATAGAAACATAATAATATAACTACAGTGTAGGTAGATCCATCAGATTACTACTATGTACTCGCGCATGGATAAGTATAAATCTACAGATAAATTTTGCAATAATTCCTGATTATATGGGTAATTATTATTTCTTCTTGAAATTTGGGCTGTTATTCTCCAATTCTTATTATTTTGTTTCTGCTATTTGAAGGTAATCCATAGCTATAATGGCCTTTACCACGTTTTTTTTTTAATTGAATATTTGAGAAGTTCTCTTTAAAAAAACTCACCCGTATTTTTTCTTTTTTGCGAAATGTGCTTCTTTTCTATAGAAAAAATTATTATGTTATATGAATTTAAAATTGGCGGCAATATTTCTCCACTGATGACGCATCCGGCGAACGGACCAATCAGTATACCCTAGCACCCTTAGTAGAGGCTACATATAAGCAGATTGTACGTATAAGCGTTTGTTTCTTTCTAGCTTAACCGAATTGACAGACATGACAGGACATTCACAGGATAATCATCATTTTCATCTATTAATATTCCTTTTATTATACTGAATAAACAAGACTTTATCTCAGTGTTCCCTTTAAGTAAAATAAAAGTTTAGGTGCTAATTAATAACTAACCGCTTAGTTTTTAAAAGTCATTCACCATTTCACTGTCAATAATAGGAAGATTATCACTTGCTGCCTTTTCAAAACCTTTCTCCATTTCAATGACTACACAGTACACACACACTTTTAAATAATTAACAAGAAACAAAGTTATAAAGTCAAAATACTAGATACGTACGATCACAACGTAAATAAGAGAACATAACCTATCTTTTATTTCATTTCCATCAGTGTTGCCAAGTGTCAGTTATTTGTTGAGAGCCGACATATAAAGTGTGTTTCTTCTGTTAATTATTATCATTTTTATTATAGTAGGTGGTATTATTCAATGGAAATTCATATTTTCAAAAGCGGAGATAAAAAGTAGACATTCTTTAGTGAAATAATTAAAGCATTTCCTCTAACATTCATATACATTAGGCAACATGGAAATAGTCCCATCGGCAGGTTTCCAGACGAGATATAAAATTCAGAAATGTCAACAGGTTCGGTTAGTGTTTGTGTGAAGCCGGAAATTGTTTAATTTTGATTGAAGGGTCTGCCCATGACGTAATTTGAGCGAGTTTACTTGTTTGAAATATGGGGTAAAGTAGACAATATTTTTATTTTTAAAATATCCATTTAAAATTAAAATATTATACGATATGACGTATATATATAATATTTATAAGGTGTTAATAAATGATTTATGACATAATAAACATCAAGTTCAATTACGTGGGAAAGGCCCATTATTAAAATAACATTGAATAAAGCGGCTTTGAGAACATAATGCACATTTTCAAATGTTTAATAACTTTTAATTTTTGACACGAAAATGGTAAACCAACCTAACTTGAACAACTACTTGTATACAGCTTTGTAGAACTTTTAATATTACTGATACAATAAAAAAAAAAAATCGCGAGCAGGATTTTGAAATCGAGACGTCCGCATCCTGAACAAAAAGTTGTCGTCGCCTTACACACTGGTCTATCTATCGACTTAAGTCCGGATTGTAGAAAAATAATATAACATTTAGACATATTTGGTAATTTTCGGATCTCTAACAAAATCAGGTTCGGGCTTCTATACAGTATGTTTTTACAATTGTAACTTTGGATTATTTTCAAGTAGCAGAGATAAATTACTAGACATTGGAGAATTACCAGTCCAAATTTTAATAAGAAATATCGATTTGTTTATTTATAGCTGATCTAAACGTAAAAACTAACGTATCTCTGCTCCAAATGCAAGTAGAGCATTATATATTTTTTTAAGTTGGCTTTTTTAAGGGGTCTACACACGATCCAGCGGCAGGGACCCGGCCATGTCGGCATGCTTTGAACTCATTCGTAAAAGTGAACTGGTCCGCTGAAATTCCAATTATCTTCAAAGCGTACCGACAATGTCGGGTCCCTGCCGCTGGATCGTGTGTAGACCCCTAGAGAGTTACCTGAATTTGTTTATAACCAAAATTTCGAAAACTACTAACAACTGCAATAAAACGGGTTTAAATTTTGAAAACAAACTGTTCTTCTCCGTGATCATAAAGTACTTATAGAGTGCTACAATTTGAGTCATCGTACACATTTCTTGGTCTTGGTGGCAGGATTTCACAAGGGTGCAAAGTTTTAGAAACAATTGTATTTTTGAGACATTTTAATAATCATTTTGATTTGAAATTTTAAGTGGTGTGTACTTTATAAGCGCTATATTTTTCCAGAATTTCATTGAATATTTCCATTATTTTTTAAAGAACAGTGATTTGTTTAAAAACGCATAATTTTGCAATGTTCAATTTTTTTTAAATAATAATAATTGAAATGAATTATAGTTCATGTACTTTTATTGTACAGTTCAAAGCGAACATTTTCCTTCTTTTTATTGTTTTCCATAGGACTTATAGATTTCGAGATATTCAAAGAAAATCGATGGAAAACAAGTTCAAAAACATTAAATTGTTTAAATAAACAATACGTCGACCTCGCAGAAACTGCAAACCTGAGCTATGGACATAAGTTGACACGTTAAAACAGAAAAACTGCCCTGACCAGACAATTCACATTAAAATCCTAATTTGACTCCACTATTATGTTTTTTGTTATTTAGAATAAAATAAGTAAACAATTTATATCAAATTCGGTTAATATAAATGCATTATGTATGTATGTATGTATACAAAATTTTATCCGTGTAGTTTGTGTAAAAATTGTTTGCTGTTCCCCGTTCGACAGACGCCGTGACGTCACAGCCTCGTTTGAAATTAATAACAACTTTAATTACTTGTTACAAATTTAAAATTGAAATTTAAGAACCGAATATGCAAGTTCCCTATTTTATTGATCTTAAAATTTGTGAGCCTTCCTCATTGGTACTCGATCCTTAAAGAGTCCTTAGGACCGCCACTGCACATCAACACCTAAAATTGCCCAAAAACTGAGGTACGATATTATTTAACCATGTGTAATGCCAATAAGCGCTCTTACGTTAATTATTAGCATATTATTTGTCCGCATTTTTTTATCAAAAAGTAAGCGATTGTAAGTTCGGATAAGGCTACTACGACAAATAGCTTCCGGGCCCCAAACTATTACAACGAAACGCGTGGGTAAAAAAAGTAAAAATATTCCTTCTGAACTAAATTTTGGCTGATAAATCAGACGCGGAGCGTGCAGGGTCGGAGGTTAGATTTTCGCGAATATCCTTATCACCGCGTATCTGCGTATTTAAGACTAAAATCACCATTAAAAATAATACCCGGTCGAGGCACTGGAAAGGTTCAAAACAAGGATGTGTAGAACGCTGAGAGTTGTACAATTAAAACAATAAATAATAGCGAGTAAATAAATAAAAAGATGCATCTGTTAAAACAGCTAATTTAAATTTTTAATTGTTCGCTATCTCTCATCTTATTATGCAAAGTAATGGCAGTGTTAAAAATATTTTAGACAATAATTAAAACATAAGTTTATGTAAATTGAATGTGTATTTTAAATATCGCGAAGGTTACGTAATTTGTGTGTGGTTTCGATTTTTTCCGTTAAGAGTTGCGATACTCGCTCTTAAGACAATAGACAGTTGAGTGATACTAAACGTTAAGAAAAATTAACTGGGATCATGCAAATGACAGCAACTAATTCGGTTGTTGTGGGTTCTAGTTGGAAACAATATTGTACTGGGCGTTGCCAAATGCCAGTGCACTTAACAATAATATACAGGGTGATTTAAAAAGACGCGCCAAAATGACTATTGAAGATTGAAAATAAAGATACCCGTATTTCTTGTTTTATCGAAATATAATTATGATTATATCGACTGTTAAAGGGTTTTCTGTATACTAGCCATCCAAAATGTCCACCATTTAACAGAAAGAGTAACTGATGCTCAAAATTATGAAACTAGGACATACTGGAAAGTAAGATTACATTTTTTTAAACACGTGAAAGCTTGTATTGGATCGCAGTGGTCATTTTGACCAGCTAACAATATACAGTGTGTCCCAGGATAGATGTAACAAGAGGTGTAATGTACCAAATATTTTGGAATTTTGGAATGGTATTTGGGGATTGAGTCCTGCTTGTTGCAAAACTAAAGTATACCAAAAATGACTTGATTTGGTGTTCTACAGGGTGTTTTATAAGCAAAGTTGTAAAAATCACCACTGATAAAGTACCTTTATTTTTCAAAATATGAAAAAATTCCACTAAGAAAAGTTATTTAGAATGCAATTTTATACCACTATACCAAATTTCAGGAATATAAAATTATTTTTTTGAAACTTCCCATTTTTTTCAATAAATTAGTATTTTATTTTGAACCATTCAATTAAAACTGCATAGAAATTATTTTTTGTGAATTAATATTTAAAGTTATGTAGAAGCTAAAAGTAGGCTATGAGAAATGCAGTGGATACACATTTATCATTTATTATTGACATATCTGTCAAACGTAGTCAATATTATCCTTAATTTCTGTTTCAAATTAACGAACCAAGCATAAAAAATTAAGTGAAAATGGTACTCACAGTGCGTGAAAAAATTTATATTGTGCAATGCTACGGAATTGGCGGTGAAAACTCGCTAAGAGAAGTGGTAAGCCAATTTAATTTGAAATTTCCAAACACTGCTTTGTCACGTACTCAGGCTATGAGAATAATTAAAAAGTTTCTGCCTACTGGTAGTATTCCTAACATGAAAAGAAAAATAAAAGCATATGATGAAGACAATGTTGGGGCTATTATAGCTCATGCCTCTGTTATAGAAAATCCTAGGATGCCACTAAGAGAGAGATCAGCTCTTATTAATATTAGCAAGTCTGAACTCCAAAGAATTTACAAGGCAAAGAAAATTAGGGCATATAAAGCAAATTATAAACATACGCTTGAAGAGGGAGATGACGGCCATAGGTTGGATTTTTGTTTGACCATTGGAAAAAATCATGGAAGAGAGATTTTTCATCATTTCATAATTTTCTCAGATTAATCCACATTCACAACCAATGGTGTTGTTTCATCTCAGAATTGTCGGCTTTGGGCTTCTGAAAATCCAAATTTTAGAATTCATTGTAGAAGACAATATTATAAAAAAGTGAATGTGTGGTGTGCCGTTTCTTATCACGTTGGAGTTATTAGACCTTATTTCATTGAGGGAAGATTAAACCAGCACACTTATTTACAGCTTCTTGAAAGATTTTCTGAAGAACATTTAAATGTTTTAAGAGATATGCCTTTAGTTCATTTTCAACATGATGGTTGCCCTGGCCACTCCACAGAAATGGTTAATCGGTGGTTGTGAATTTAAATTTTGGAGAAAATTGGATTGCCAGGAATGGATCGATCAAGTGGCCGGCGAGATCCCCAGACCTATCAATATTGGATTTCTTTTTATGGGGTCGCCTCAAGCAGTTGGTTTAAGCTGAACCACTTCCTAACGATGTAGCAGCAATGAAGCAGAGAATTACAAATGCCGTAAACTCCATACCGTTAGATCATATTCGAAACAGTTTTCAGGACTTCAGGCGAAGGATCGAAATGTGTGTGGAAGTGGGTGGTAGCTAGGTCGAATAATAAAAAAAATGTAAACATTGTTTTGTATTGGTCAATAATTAATTTGTTTGTGAATCTGTTATGTTTTTGACATTTATTACTTGTTATAATTTTTGAATCTCATTAATCTTTAACCGACTTCCGACTCGACTTGGACTCCGACGACGACGTCCACCATTGCGTAAGTTGGGCGCAGTTGTTTCGTCCACCTAGTACATAGTATTAATCTCAATTACGAATCTAATTATTCTCATCCAAGAACACGGGTGGGAAACACAATTCACCGGGTACTGCGCGTCATATCTCCAGCGAAACAACTAACAAAGACTCCTCGCCGGTGTGACCTTCTGAAATTTCAATACCAGGGTCATGTTCAATGTCTCTCTCTACACCTACCTGATGTATTAAAAGTTGCTAAACTAATTCATAATAGTCATAGGAAATGCAATCTTCCGTGACATAAAAAATAAAATGTATTGTAAAAATGGTTCGACAAACACAGCCTTGGCTACTTTCTGCAGCCGACATGCACGGGTATGATGTAGATTCCCCTGATTAAAATGGAACATATATGCGGAGGCGAATTAAAAATTTACCGCGAACAATTAGGCGCGTAGCCACACGCAATATACGGGGCGACACCCCGGCGATCAGCCGAAGAAGTCCCGGAAGTGCTCTTTGGGGGAGGCTGGTGTACTTAAAGACAATCAGATGATTGGGAAGCGCAAAATTCGGTGGGAACATGCCAGTTTGTGTTACTTCAGAACAGTTTTGAAGATGAAGGAGAAGAGGATAAACCTCAAGGAAGCAAGGATCAAAATTTCCTCACATAGTTAAAGATCTCAAATAATTAAGAAGTGCTATTAACACTGAAATCACACGCACGCACTCTAAATTGATGTGAAAATGCAAGGAAAAAGTCAGTAGTGGGAGACTTAACTGAGTGTATCTAGATTTGAAAAACCAATCAAGGTGGTGAGCAATTAAACATGGTAAAACAGGCCATTTTTCACTTTTTATGTTATTTAGAACTGGAAATATATATTATATTTTTGCAAACACTACTTTTTTATTTTTCTCTTTTCTAGAGACGAAAATAATGAGTACTCTCTTAATTTTGTGCGACTAATATAATAACCCGGCATACTGCGGTTCAATGTTATGGTAAAAAGTGCAATAAATGCCCAAAAAGCCTGCAAAAAGGAAATTTAAATAGGGCAAAAATCAAGTGCCCTTTAATCTAAATTAAGTGACGAAAAATAATGAGACGTCATAAAAATCTGTAAGATCAGACGGACTGAACACTCAAAGAAATAGTATGGGTAAATTCAACAAAAAAAAAATGGTTTACTAACAATATCGTTAATTTTGTTAAACTAAATTATATTGATGGTATTTTTAAACAAAAGGTGATTGTTATTTTAATTAATAAAAATTTGTCGTACAACAAAACAAACATTAACTTAAAAAATAGATGAATAAGACTATTATTTTTTTCGTCTGACTATTTTGCTGAATTCTGTCAAATTGAACTAGATAATAGTATATTTTATTTTTAACTATTGTCGAATAGTAGCAGTTTGCTCTACTATTATAGTTGACAGATAAACCAACATTATTGTAGAGTTAACCCGCAGTTCTGTTTACATAAACATAACATCGTTCTGCCATCCACTTTGATGAATTAAGACATCGCATCAGCGTTTTTGTTTGCAAATAGTATAGGTTAAAAATAAAAAAAAATAGTATATATATTGTTCATTTTGTTAAATTGAAGTATATTTAATAGTATTTTTAAACAAAAGGTGATTGTCACACAACAAAATAAACATTAACTTAAAAAATAGATGCATAAGACTATAATTTATTCATCTTACTAATAATTTATTGAATTTTGTCAAATGAAACTAGATAAATAGTAGACTTTATTTTTAAGTATTATCGAATTGTAATTCTAACCCAGTATTAGTTCGCTGTATTATTGTACTTTGTAGACAAACCAATATTATTGTTGTCTTCTAGAAATTCTAAAAGGAAATTACCATAAAATTTGCTTGCTTACCACGTAGTCTATTACAGAAATTATTCCTAGATGACGCCACATACAAATCTCTGACAATAATCAATCATGCATTATCTTATACTCTTATGAATTTATAGAAAATTAATAACATGATTGCAATGTTCAAATTCTCTCAGGGATCATCGATATATTTGGACGGATCTTATAAACGATCTCTAATCTTTGGTTTGGGTGGTCTAATGTCTCGATACTGAGATTTTGGCTAACCAAAAAAAACTTCATCATACAATAAAGTGTAGATCAACCTAAAAATTAGTTGGTGAACAAAAAACAAAGTCGTACTATTTAATTATAGACCAAATTGAAAATGGTTAGTGAACATAAAAAAATGTCATTGTACTATTTAATTTGTTGTTCTACAAGAAGATATGATTATTAAACTACTATTTGTTTACGAAAACAAATAAAGTTGTATGACTATTCTTTTCTGATTGATTTAACTATGAAACTAGATAGGCGCGATTTCATATGCTCTTTTTGGTTGAATTCACCTATCATTTTCATTGAGTGAAGATATGAGGTCCTGAAGTAGAGTCAAAGATTGCTAATGCTTCGGTAATCTTTAATTTTTCTGAATTAATTTTTTTACTATTATACAAATAAACCGCTGCCCAAGGAATCACTACTTCCACATCCAGATTTTCTATCCAAGTCACTCACAACGAAAAAATTTCGTATGTGGAAATAATTGTTTATGGAACTTTAATAATATAATATTTGAAATCCTCTACCCCAAAAACCCATAAAACGATACCCCACATCTGTAGTGGGGTGGGGTGGTGATAGGGGGTGGTAGTGGGGGTGGATGAAGTAAAAAAATATTTTGAGGCTTCTGGTTCTTGTACACACACTAAATCACATTTTTTTTCATCCCCTTTAATAATGGGATGGGGGTGGTAATGGGGGTGGCTAATGCCAAAATTTTTTTTGAGACCCTAGTTTCTCTTGTATATACTAAATACCAATTTTATGGACTTTTACCTGCTTGATTTACCTATTTACCCCAATTTACCCCCAACCCTTCGACGGAACAAGATGAAAATATAATCTAGTTCTAGATCTCGTTAAAGTACATATGTGTACCAAATTTCAAGTCAATATCTCAAACGGTTCCAGAGTAAACGTGCGCACAAAAAAAGTTAGACAGCAAACTATTTTTTTTTAATTCGCGATTTTTCCAGCCTCTATCTCGTAAAGTATTGATCCTACATACAAAATGAATAGGAACTTATTTGTAGAAAATTTCATCTAGTTTCATTTTGTATAAAGACAATTTTTCGCTAGAGGTCGTAGTTTTCGAGTTATTTAAGAAAAATGGTAGTTTAAAGCTCCTTTAAACTATCGCAAAATTAAAGTCACCTATGCAATTACTGATGTTTTTGAAACCAAAAAGCTCCCAAATATTTTTGAAATTGATTAATTATGAAACTCAGTTGTTAATTCTCGAAGCATTAAAAGTGTGCCAAATAAACTAATTACATGGTTTAAATACGTTATTAAAGTATTTTTAAATTCGGTATTGAAAATTGCAAAAATCCATATACAGGGTGATATTTTTAAGCAAATGCCAAAAGAAAAAAATTTGAGCCCGATCATGATATTTTATTTGTTTGCGGTACTGAATTACGAAGACCTCTATTAGTGAATGAAATGTGCCTACTAAATTTGGTTTGATTTCGTCACACTCTTTTTTCTTCCTCTTATTATGATCAGCGAATTTATTCTAGTTGGTCCCGAACACGCCAGATATTTTTTAAAAGTACTAAAAGTGATAAAAGATACCCATACCATCAGTTTCAGTAACATGACATGATATTTAGACAACTTTTATATTTTTGTTGACACAACCAAAGCTGTGGCATTTACAGATTTTTCTTATTTTCAAGTTCAGCAAATATTCTTTCAGCGAACAGCTTATCGTACGGTCGACGCAAAGGATTGATACTTGACACCTCGTTCTTTATAGAGTCATCCCACGAAATGCATAATTCTTAGAGCTTAGGATCCAGTTTGGTGTCGAGTTATTCTTAATTACCGTTATAAGCATCTAGCAAAGCCGTCTAATGAAAACATTCGTTTTGGACAAAGCACTCGAGCAAATAAAATAAATATTAGCGACAGCCGACTATGCATTAGAATTTCGAGCCAATTATGTCGATTATTTATATCTCGCCATGTCTCCCTCGAAGAAAAAGTAACATATTAATTATAATGTAAACCTTCTCTTGAAACTGTGGGATGGTGCAGCTGCAAAAACGAACCTGTCTAGAATTTACCGAACCGATTTGGAAGAGCTTGGCAACAGACAAAAAACAGTTACTTTCGACTTGTTGCAGTGCAGAAAAAACTACTTTAAATAGTACACATGTGCAAAAGTCATGGAATGTTTCCTGTTTATGGTAAAAGAATCGACGTCTTGCTAAGTTTTTATATGTTTCATATTTTGGTAAAAAAGTGTATCAGTGCCCAGTTTTTGAATTTTAATTACTGGTCACTATGGAGAGCAGTGTTCTTTAAATTTTTTTCGCATTTTTTTTTCTAATTGTCACATTGTTGACAATATCTCACGCTAGAAAAATAATGCCTGTATGTCTTCCATTCAGTCGTCATCCGTCTCAGCAAAATCCTCCTTAGTAAACTGGTTTTGCTAAAGGATGTGTTATTATAGGACAAACTACGAGTCGGATAAGATGGGTGAATGTGCCCCCGCACGGATTGTGCTTATTTGTTTTGCTTGGATTGTTATCAACATGACTTACAATTTTGCTAAATTTCGGCACTTAGCAAAAAAAAAATCGAAAATTTTCGAAAATAATTTTTATCCATTGAACGGCATAAACGATTCAAATAAAATGGACACTTATAGATACTTCTAGAACATATACGTTGAACAAATTGGAACGGAATCTGACAACGGGTACATTGAAAAAAAATTCATGAATTCATGAATTTTTCTGGATTTTTTAATCCCCATAAAGTTTCGGCACAACTACCAAATTTTTTTTATAGAATCCCGGGTTGAATTTTGACCACATAAATTTTCTGAAGCAATCAAATGGGTACTTGGTTCACGAAAAAAATAAAATGTTCTTTTTTCATTTTTTTAAATCGTTTTTTAAATTACGCTTTTGGATACGCTAATGTTAAAAAAACTAAAATGTCCTTTTTTTATTTTTTTAAATTACGACATGCTGATGCTAAAATTATATTACTTGCCAGTGGAAGATAGTAACGACAAAAAAAATTTTTAAAAATTTTTATTGTTCAAATAGGCTTAGAATGTCATGAAACGTCGAGATTTTAAGTTTGAGAGAAAAAAAATTTCTGTCTGTCGGTCTGTAACTTTTTTTGTGCGCACGTTTACTCTGGAACCGTTTGAGATATTGATTTGAAATTTGGTACACATATGTACTTTAACGAGATCTAGAACTAGATTATATTTTCGTCTTGTTCCGTCAAAGGGGCGGGGAGTAAATTAGGGTAAATTTGGGGTAAATAGGTAAATTAAGCAGGTAAGAATCCATAAAATTGGTATTTAGTATATAAAAGAGAAGCTAAGGTCTCAAAAAAATTTTTGGCATTAGCCACCCTCATTACCACCCCCACCCCAATATTAAAGGGGATGAAAAAAAAATGTGATTTAGTGTGTGTACAAGAACCAGAAACCTCAAAATATTTTTTTACCTCATCCACCCCCACGACCGTCTATCACCACCCCCACCCCGCTACCGATGAGGTAGTTTGGGCTCTTGAGGTAGAGGATTTCAAATATTATATTATTAAAGTTCCATAAACAATTATTTCCACATACAAAATTTTTTCGTTGTGAGTGACTTGGATAGAAAATCTAGATGTGAAAGTAGTGATTCCTTGAGCAGCGGTTTTTTTTTTGTAGAATCTTGGGATAGTATTCTATAATTCCTAATTTTTTTAAATCGGTATTATCAGTAGAAGGTTTTAAAATAAATGTTCATTTTAATTTTTTTAAATTATGACACGCTGATGCTAAAGTTAATAGTATTTTATATAACAAGTGGCTAAAATGGTATTTTTTTTACAAGTGGGCGTTTATAGTACGAGCCGAAGGCGAGTGCTATAAACCACACGAGTAAAAAAAAAACACATCTTAGTCTCGAGTTACATACAAAATTTTTTGTATTGCCATTCGAAATTGTAAAAATACGGCAAATTGACAAAGTTATCTTGTAATGATTAAACTCTATTGCTGTTTCCATAGAAACCATAGTTTTATTTCACACTGTGAAATAAAATTTCTTTATTTCACACTTTTTTCTTTATTTTTCACTTGTCAATAATGACATTGTTTTGATTCATTGAAACTGTCAAATAAATGTCATTTTAGGATATGGCGTTACAAAAAATATTTTTTTGTAGCATTTTGAGATAGTATTTTATGATAAGTTTTTGAAATCGATATCATTTATGTGGAGTCCCTAAAAAATGTCTTTACCCGTGCTATCTCTGCGCATACCTAGCTTCTAGTAGGCGTCCTGTCGCAAACATTCGCGACGTTGTCAAAGATCGGAAACAAAAGCCGTTTAAAGCGAGGAATTTTGAATTGACAAACGCAATAACGTTGAGCGATCGAAAAATGTAGAGAAAATGGTGGCAGTCTGGCAACACCGCAGGTTGTTCCGGTTAGTTGTTTGGTGTCTGGTTGGTATTATCTGTTTATCATGAAATATCTGAATATCATGAAATAATATTATCATGCGTTTTAAGAGCATAAAATCTTGTTGACAAACTCGAACTGACCCGACCAAGGATGGTAAAGTCCCACAATTCCAGCATTTTAAATGTCTTTAGACGTGCAAACTGTGCACTCTTTAACTTGGAGTATTGGAAAATAATGCACTGAGAAAAAAGTTTCAGTCAAACGACTGAATTTCAAAATATATGTATCACTACTAGAAGAAAACGATGATTCTATACCACTAAAATGCTAGTTTTGTTGATGGACTTAAACATCAGACGATACTATAACAATGTTCCAGCAACTACAGTAGGAAAATTCATTTTCTCGCAGATATATACACATGCCGTCTTACATATTTGTGAAATTTTAAAGCAGTATTTAGCCCTGTTATTATTATTATTATTATTATTATTTAATGGTAGCATATGTATCAGATTATTTGAGGTTAGAAATTTTATTTCTTTAACCCGATATTTTGTTGACATTAAGATTTTTGATTAAATATTAAAGGACTTGACTTTTGTCATTTCAGAATTTTTTTAAAATTGATGAATTTTGGTGAATAACAATTTCTTCTAGTGATGCCGATTTCAAAGAATTAGGGATTATAGAATACTATCCAAAGATGGTACAAAAAAAAATATAATAATTTTAGCATCTAATCAGCGTATCATGATTTAAAAGAATAAAAAAAGACATTTTATTTTTTTTCAGGACCTTGTACCGATAATACCGATTTAAAAAAAATAGAAATTATAGGATACTATCCCAAGATGCTACAAAAAAATATGATAATTTTAGCATTAGCATATCATAATCTAAAAAAAAAACCGCTGCCCAAGGAATCACTACTTCCACATCCAGATTCTCTATCCAAGTCACTCACAATGAAAAAACTTTGCATGTGAAAATAATTGTTTATGGAACTTCAATAATATAATATTTGAAATCCTCTACCCCAAAAACCCATAAAACGATACCCCACATCGGTAGTGGGGGGGGGGTGATAGGGGGGTGATAGTGGGGGGTGGATGAAGTAAAAAAATATTTTGAGGTTTCTGGTTCCTGTACATACACTAAATCACTTTTTTTTTCATTCCCTTTAATAAGGAGGTGGGGGTGGTAATGGGGGTGGCTAATGCCAAAAAATTTTTTGAGACCTTAGCTTCTCTTGTATATACTAAATACCAATTTTATGGACTCTTACCTGCTAGTTGAGTAAACGTGCGCACAAAAAAAAGTTACAGACAGACAGACCGACAGAGACAGACAGACCGACAGACAGACAGAAATTTTCGCTCAAACTTAAAATCTCGACGTTTCATGACATTTTAAGCCTATTTGGACAATAAAAATTTTAAAAAATTTTTTTGTCGTTACTATACTTCCACTGGAGGTGGAAGTAATAAAAAAGGTCATTTTATTTTTTTTAAGGACCGTCCACTGATAATAGCGATTTCAAAAAATAGGAAATTATAGGTTACTATGCCAAGATGCTAGAAACAAAATATGACAATTTTAGCATCAACGTATAATAATTTTAAAAAATAGAAAAGAACATTTTATTTTGTTCAAGTACCAAGTACCCATTTGATCGCTTTACAAAAACTGTGTATGATGAAAAACCATCCCAAGATTCTACAAAAAAAATTTGGTAGTTGTGCCGAAACTTCAAAAGCGTTAAAAAAAATCTAGAACAATTCATTATTTTTTTTGTCAATGTTCCCATTGTTCCGCATATTTTGGTACCGCAGGTGGCTGTGCCTTTGTAGCAGGCGAATGTTTTTCTGGTCATAAGTAGATCCTAATTTGTTCTATATTTGAGTAAAATTTGATTCGAATCGGAAAAAAATAAAAAAGTTATAAAAGTGTCTTCATTTTAAGTGAGTCTTACTGTATATTTAAGGAAACGTATAGATTTCGATAAAATATTACATTAGTAAATATATTGAGTGTTGTAAAATAAAGATTGTTTTGTGACTCTGATTTATTAGGAGACCACGGTCAACCGGTTTGATAGAAAAATTTCAGGTACCTAATTAATTTATTTATTAATTATCGATTTTCGCTGGCGAATATCTCGGAAACTATAACTCATAGGAAGAAAATGAATATAGACATTCTTGTAGGAAATTTAATTATGTTTAATTTTTCCGTACGACTCATCTTTTCCGAGATATAAGCAAAGAATCGAAAAAAGGGACTTTTCCACGCCAATCCCCCCTTGAAGCGGCAGGGGTAGGGGCGGGGACTATCCCCAACACATTCCTGAAGAGGAAAATTCTTCCCCCCTCCATGTCCTCTACAATCCCCTTTTGGGCATTCATTGATTGGACTATTAACTTGATAGTAAAATATATTCAAAGACTTTTGAGATAATTGCTAATTGGTTATCTTTATTGACTGGACTATCATCACAACGGCGTCTTTTTAGTCTAATCGTGTTTGTTATATATAGTAGTTTTATAAATGCTATATCATTTTTTGATATTCGGATCATGTAGACAGGACAAGATGTAAAAATTAGGCATTTTTGGATAATTTTCGCTATTTTTTTACTTCAAACCGTAAATCTCTGAAAGCATTTATCGCAAAGCGGTCGGGCCAGGCTCATTTTCTTTAAGAAGGTAAAGAAAAAAAGAGTATTCCATACTTATAATGCACCTTTGTTGCTATTATTACAAGCTTTTATTTAACTTGCAATGTTTGTAACTATGGTTCAAAATTTATGATGGAATTTTATCGCACTTTCTATTATCCTATCAAGCTGAATTTTGCACACTTGTATAAGTCCTTTGACAGTTTGTTATTGAAAAAAAAATTGAAAATCAAAATGGCGGGATCACCGGCTCGGTGGCGCAGTGCTTAAGGTGTTAAGCTTGCGACCACGGGGTCCCAGGTTCGAATCCTGGAATCCTTATGGATGTGTAGTGGCGTTTTTCATGTGTTGCCGAGATGGTAGCAGTGAACTAGATTGCCGTTGTGTGAGAGACAACACAATCTAGTCGCTCTCCTCTCCTGAGTTCGAGTCTCAGCTGCGGCAGATGGCAATGTCGCAGGGAATGGGTGTTGTGATATTGTCTATGTGTGTGTGTCCGTCCTGGTTGAGTGTTAGAATAGCCTACGGCTAAACTCCGCCAGGACATTAATATAAATAAGGCGATTAAAATTAAAAAAAAAAAAAAAAGATGGCGGACCATTTTTTATCCGACTGAAAATCGATATATGGGGGTTTCCGGGGACGAGGATTCCGATTTTTTAGTTTTAACACTACAACTTTATCGAATAGTGTATTCACTGAGACGTTGTATTCTAAGAAATGGCGAAGCATCCGGTATTATTTTAAGTAAAGAAGACGCAATGAATATAAAACTAATGAAGACATTAAAAGAAATTAAAGGTAAAAAAAACTTTTTAAAAACGAGCTTTTGTTATTATTATTTAGGTGTACCAAAACGAAAAAAAATAAATAAAACGAATATTGTCTTAAAAACTTGCGTGAATAGAAATTAAAGAAAAATTCCTACTTAGGTATTTACAATTTCTGTCAAATAAAATTAATACCTTAATTAATAAACTTCTCGCGTGCGACGAGATTTTAAGACAATTAATTTTTTTTATTCTTATTTTTTTGGTTTTAGTACACCTAACTAATAATAAAAACTTGTTTTAAAAAAGTTTTTTTACCATTTAATCTTATGTCTATTTCTCCGGATTCGCTTCTGCAAAATTACGTGTAATTTTTTTACTACAAGAGTGGGTATGGTATTCTGCATTTTAATTTTTTCTTAAATAGTAATTAATGATATCAAAAAGTAAAACGTGGCAAACATACACTTCAATTAGCTGAAATACATTTTTTTAATCTCGTTAATACAAATAATAGCCCAGACGACAGAGTGAAATCTACAAAAACTTGTAAAATGAATATATATTTTTTAATGAATCCATGAAAGTATATAGAATAATATCCTGAAAAGTTTACATTCTGCTCGGATGCAGAACATAAAAAAAAGTGAAAAGAATTTTTTTTTATCCATTTCTCCGATTAAAGAACTTATATCTAGATACATAACAGGCTATCTTTTCACTTGTTTGCTCCTAACAGAGTCACATTATATGTCCATTAAAAAGAATAGATGAACATTGCATCCCATAGGCAACAGTGGCGTTGTGTGTGTAGAAAATGTGTAGAATGGTAAATATTTTCATTAAAATGAATTATTGCAATTCCTGCATTACCGGCTCTTTATACAACGTGATGTAGGCATACGATATTACAGTAAGATAAAACAGTAAGATAAATATGTATTGAAAGGATATTAAAATTTTAATTGCTATTTACTTTATAACTGTAAACTGAACTTCATCATGTTACGACTATGGAACGATCGATTTTCTTCTTTTCTAAACTGCTTTCTGCAAACGGCACAGCACTTCACTATTTATTTGCACTGAATATATTGTCACTAAATTGTGTAAATATGAATAGAGAATATTATTTAGGTATTGAGCAAATCACAACTTAAAAGAAAAAGACTTCTTCACCACATTTTGATCGAAAAACACGAAAAACGCTTATTAACATTAATGGCGGATATACTGTCAAAAGTGTCAAACTGAGATTATGATAATCAAACTGAACCGATGGTGCCCGAATCGGTCGCGAACAGATCGACTAGCCAATCAAGAACTTATGGGAAGAAGTGCCTTAGATTGTGAATCTTTCGGAATCACACAAAGTAATGCCATTATGTATCTAGATATAAGTTCTTTAATCGGCGATCCATTTTTTCAACATTTTGAAATTAAGTCAGGGTAAGAAGAAATAAAAAATACAGATGGATAGACCACGTGTTTCTGAACAAAAAATGTCCTAATAAAATTTATCGCTAAAGCCACGGTACTCCTGAAAAAAAATAGTGAAGTAACTTTGTCACTATGCGCGTCCAAGCGCACAGTTAAACGCATACTATGGAACCTTCTAAAAATTCTTAGCTGTTCTAACGTGTAAAATAAAACTTTTTTCTCTTTCTGATTGCACATTTTTAACTTTTTTCTTAGTGAATAGGAGGATAAATAGTGAGTATGGAGGGAATTATAATGATCTGAGATGTACTTTTTTTTTTAATCCACGTTACTACAACTTAATAAACCACAATAATCATGAAGTGTACATACTTTTAACAGTTCTCAATGAAGAAATAATTTTTTTGAAGGTCTTTTATTTTTTTCTATATTTTTTATTGCGACGATTGAGTAAGTATATTTTTTCCATCCATCCTTTGCTTGTATTGTTTAAAACAAAAAAGCATCGGAAAGCTAAAATTTCCATCTTTTAAATGAACCAACACTGATGTAGATTGAACAAATTCTGATTTAGTGACATATAATTCAGTGCGTCGCGCGTCGGTGTCACAGTCATGCGTATTTAAGCGCGCGCACGCATGGATCTCGCTCCGACTTATAACGATACTTGACTATTTTTTTTCGGGAAAACCGTGGCTTTAGCGATAAATTTTGTTAGGACATTTTTGTTCATAAACGTGATCTATCCATCTGCATTTTTTATTTTTTTTACCTTGACTTAATTTCAAAATTTTGAAAAAATTGATGAATTTTTTTTTTACTTTTTTTTATATTCTGCACCCGAGCGAAATGTAAA
Source organism: Rutpela maculata (assembly GCA_936432065.2). Lineage (NCBI taxonomy): Eukaryota > Metazoa > Arthropoda > Insecta > Coleoptera > Cerambycidae > Rutpela > Rutpela maculata. The sequence continues at coordinate 4,990,518 of OW386292.2, forward strand.
CTTTTCAGGATATTATTCTACAGACTTTCATAAACTCATTTAAAAAAAAAATATTCATTTTGCAAGTTTTTGGAGGTAAATACCTTCATCGACTGGGCTATTGTTTGCAACGTTAGTTAGTTTTTTGAATTCATTAATTACCAGTTAAAAAATTAATAATAAAATCCAGATTAACTTCTATGAATTTCTGAAAATTGTTCACTCTAGGTACATACATCCACGCTTAAATCCTCTGAGGCCTATTTCATAGTTTCATACACTTAAAGAAAATGATAGGTAAATTCAACCAAAAAGAGCATATGAAATCGCGCCTATCTAGTTTCATAGTTAAATCAATCAGAAAAGAATAGTCATACAACTTTATTTGTTTTGGTAAACAAATAGTAGTTTAATAATCATATCTTCTTGTAACAAATTAAATAGTATGACATTTTTTTATGTTCACTAACCATTTTCAATTTGGTCTACAATTAAATAGTACAACGACTTTGTTTTTTGTTCACCAACTAATTTTTAGGTTGATCTACACTTTATTGTATGATGCAGCTTTTTTTTGGTTAGCCAAAATCTCAGTATTGAGACATCAGACCACCCAAACCAAAGATTAGATATCGTTTATAAGATCCATCCAAATATATCGATGATCCCTGAGAGAATTTGAACATTGCAATCATGTTATTAATTTTCTATAAATTCATAAGAGTATAAGATAATGCATGATTGATTATTGTCAGTGATTTGTATGTGGCGTCATCTGGGAATAATTTCTGTAATAGACTACGTGGTAAGCAAGCAAATTTTATGGTAATTCTTTTAGAACTTCTAGAAGACGACAATAATGTTGGCTTGTCTACCAAGTACAATAATACAGCGAACTAATACTGGGTTAGAATTACAATTCGATAATAGTTAAAAATAAAATATACTATTATCTAGTTTAATTTGACAAAATTCAACAAAATAATAGTCAGACGAAAAAAATAATAGTCTTATTCATCTATTTTTTAAGTTAATGTTTGTTTTGTTGTACGACAACTTTTTATTAATTAAAATAACAATCCCCTCTTGTTTAAAAATACCATCAATATAATTTAGTTTAACAAAATTAACGATATTGTTAGTTAACCATTTTTTTTTGTTGAATTTACCCATACTATTTCTTTGAGTGTACACGCCCGTGCAAAGACTGACGCGGAAAAAGCCGTTTCCACAACTCCACAGCGCAGCGCAACACAAAGAACGAATTCTTGTTTTACAGATAATTTCTCAAGGTCTCCACCTAAAATACTAAACAATCTAATCTTCAAATCTCCTTTTAAATTAATACATGACTCGCCCGATCACTTTAAAAATTGCTTGGTAATTTCTGGGGGCCCGAAACTAAGATACATACGCACAGCATGTCCATGGGATGGGCGACAGCCGCGGGCTATCTTTTAAAAAATTTAAGCTGTCTATCAAGCTGTCTATGAACGAGGTTACTTCGACTTAAGCGGACATCAAATGTTATATAAAAATTTGCATATATTCTCTATCGGGTATCGTTTGGAAACGAGCTTTTATATGCTGCACGCTCGTACTGACTGCGCGAAAAAAGTTAGGGACCCGCGTATAGACATACTCTATAAGAAGCCATAAATACAGTAACATTCGAAAGTGTCAAATGAGTTCTGTCATTTACGTACAATTTCATTAGTTTGACATTTTGACAGAACTAAGACGTCACCAAAGCACATTTCTCAATAAAGACAATTTGTCCTTTTCAAATTGAGTTTATTTTCACAGAATGTTTGAAATCTTTGCGGTAGTTTTTTCGAAAACGGTTGGAATTATCAAGTTCTTTTTACGTAGAAATGACTTCTCCATGAGATTTTCTAGTCAAAAGTGCCACAACGTTTCGTAAAAAAAAGAGAAAAAATATTCATCATCAGGCACAGTTCATGAGGCGCCCTCCATGGGCTAGCGTGATGTGATACATAAATTATTATTTCTTAGCTTAAAAAATATTTTCTTACCAAATTGGGAGAAGATCGGTCAAAAGGTAGTTGAAAAAAAAAAAGAAAAAAAAAATGCAATTTTGACACCCTGTATCTTTCTCCACGACAACAGTTACTTAGGTTTAGAATGTCGTGAAACGTCGAGGTTTTAAGTTTGAATGAAAAAAAATTTGTTTGTCGGTTTTTCTATCTGTAACTTTCTTTGTGCGCACGATTACTCTGGAACCATTTAAGATATTGACTAGAAATTTGGTACACGTATGTACTTTGACGGGATCTGGAATTAGATTATATTTTCATGTTATTCCGTCGAAGGGTTGGGGGTATATTAGGGTAAATGGGGGGGTAAATAGGTAAATCAAGCAGGTAAGAGTCCATAAAATTGGTATTAAGTATACGCTAAAGAAACAATACTTCTTATCTCCATTTTTGCCAAAATTTGGTTTGGAATTTTAAATTGATGTCCACTCCTATGTGTAACAGTTCCAAATAACTGTTATCTCCAAGATTAATATTGATACCTAAAATTCTACTTAAAAGAATCAATAACTAAAGAAAAAAATAATATGCAGGTTTCATACATATTAAGAGAAATTAGTTTTTCTCGTCTCCTGTAAAATTGCTAATTTGGGTATTGTTTCTTAAGCATCGAATTATACAAGAGAAGCTAAGTTCTCAAAAAATTTGTTAGCATTAGCCCATTACCTCCCCTACATTATAAAAAGTAATGAAAAAAATTGTGATTTAGTGTGTGTACAAGAACCAAAAACCTCAAAAATATTTTCTTACTTCATCCACCCCCCACTACCACCACCCGAATACCCGACAGAAAACCAATTGGAGAATAATTATATCTTCTTTATGCTATATTTTAGAAATTTTCCCTGAACTGCATCTAAATTTTGCCAACGGATATTAAAAGATACACCAAATCGTGATCTTACAAATGTACAACAAAGAAGCTTTAATAAATAAATGGAAACTACTAAATAAATTTTACACCTAAATTTCTATAAGTAACTATTTAAAAATCCACTCATCTGAGGTATAATTACGCATACAATAAACAATTTATCTTTATATCCAAATAATGTCGTGGATAGAGATGCTGAAAAGAATGGGCCCCAGATTAGACCCTTGAGGAGCTTTAGATGTAGCCATGATCTTAACAGACTGATAGTCAGTGCACTCAACATACTCAGTGAGAAACCTTGAGGATAGTATTTCGAGATAATAATGTCAAAAATTTAAGAAAAGTCAGTATAAACATCGGTTAGTTAGTGTTAACAAATTAACAATTTTTGTTGCGGAGTGTATATACATAGAACAAGTAAACGTTGAATGTGGAACTGTAGAAGCATGGTTGCGCAGTATTTTGGAAAGGAATTCAACTTTTCGAGCGGCAGAACAAATACATATGTAGAATATTTCGACAGGCACGATCTGATATGAGCAGAACACTATAAGTTATTAATGTCGACATTAAGCATTCATTAATACAAAGTAATATTTTATAAATAGATGATTTAAATCAATAGAACATTGCAGTGTAAAAGTAAATAAAAACATCTTGAAGTTGGTATAGTCAAAAGGAAGACGTTAGATTAATAATATTAATTAGAATAATAGGTCTCCTACCTATTATTCTTGGCCATGAAAAAACTGGATCAATAAAATCTTGGGAAGATGTTTATTTTTACTTATTCCCTCAGGACCGATGAGTCTAGTTTAGAAGAGAGGATCATTTTTTAGAAAGGAGAGAAAGGCGGTATACGTTTTTTGCAAATATCTTGAAAGAAAAGCATCTTAACGGAAATTGCCAAGAAATCTTTTTTAGAGTTTATGAAATTTTTGTTATTTTGTGAGTCCACCGAGATGTACTAGCGTCTTGAAAACATAATAGAGTGAGATCTCAGAGCCGCCAGACCTACGTCATTTTAGCAAAGCTAATATTTTGACAATAAATAGTGTAATATCTAGTTAAGAACGTATGCGTATTTGTTAGTTTGAAAGCGGGGCCCTTTTGCAGAAAACAGGTACTGAAGGTACATACAAATTTTACGCAGTACGTTAAATTATGATAGCTGAATTATTTTACAAGTGACACGCTAACTACATGGTGTAAGCGTCAACCTTCAAATCTTAAGGTCCGAGGTTCGATCCCTGAGAGTTCTGTTTTTTTTTTCAAATATACGTACTAAGAAAAAAAGTTATGGCCAAAAATAATAAATATTTGCCTATCGGTTGTCTCTTTCTTGGTAACCGCCACCTTAAGTTAATATTTGTTGAAAAAAAAAAGCTGAGAACGCTCATTTTCGAACCTCGGACTTTAAGATTCGGAAGACGTTAGATTAATAATATTAATTAGTGTGTCACATGGAAAATAAATCTGCTATCATACTTTAACGTACTGAGTAAAATTTTTATGTACCTTTTATACCTGTTTCCTGCAAAAGGGCCCCGCTTTCAAACTAGCCAATACGCATACGTTCTTAACTAGATATTACACTATTTGTTGGCAAAATATTAGCTTTGCTAAAATGACGTAGGTCTGGCAGCTCTGGGATCTTGGACTATAACGTTTTTTTCACCTCTTTGAAGAATTCAAATTTTTACGCAATGTACTCAAACCAAAGCGTCCTACACCAAAAATTTTACAATTTAAAGTTTTTTTTGAAAAAATGCAATATTAAAACTACTAATACAATTTTAGCTACACTAACTCAGCTTTCTAACTCATGAAGTGACAAGTGCGTATTTGAAATTAGACTATTTTTTATTATTTTCAAATATAAACGGTAAGTAGTCAGACGAACGCGATAGAAAAAATTAATAAATAGGCTATGGAACTTACATCTAGTGTAAAATGAGCAAAAATTGGAACCAATTTTTTTACAGTATTTTCGTTTTGAAATTTCCACCACTGCATTACGTTAACATTTTGTAATATTTCTTCTGAAAACATCGTTTCTTGGAACTTCCAACCTAATTATTAACGGTAATAACACTGTGCCAGAAAAATGTTGGGAAACTATATCTAAAGCAGCCTTTTTTCTTCTTTTGACAGTAGGTATTTTTTTTTAATTTTTGATAGGATCCAGTAGATATTCCAAAAGTGAAATAGCGTTAAAGATTGATCATATCTCCTTTCAAATATCTGAGAACTGCTTTAAATTTCTGTCCTCATCTTCAAAATTCCAATCCTCAACTGTAAGTGAATGTTTTTCCTTCCTTATTTAAAGCTTTCGCAAACTGTTTCATAAGATCAAGTTTAATGTGAAGTGGTGGGAGCAGTACTTTTTCTGGATCAACTAAGGACTTGAAAGAACGTTATATGAGCCAGGGTCAAGAGAAGATCTATTCGACCATACATTTATCTTATAATGATTTTCGCTGTCTATACGCTATCCCACAGATATTTAAAACAAGAAAAACTGAGGATTGCTGAGGCAGCAATATTGGTAATATCTTTCAATCTACATAAATTAAACATTTATGTTTAGAGCATTTGATTTTTTACAATAGTTGGTCTTATGAAACAGTTTGTGAAAGCTTTAAGGGAGGAAAAACATTCAAATACATAGAACAGAAATATCCAAATGCTTCATATGCATGCATATGGATGAATGAAAAATGAATGATACAGAAAAATCAACTTGGTTTAGTCTTAAAGAAGTTACTAAAAATTTTCTTGGGAATCAAAAAAGTCATAATTATAGAGAAATTGTAGCTAATCTGGTGGAAAACTATCGTAAGCTAGGTTGTAATATGAATATGAAACTCCACTTCTTAGATTCTCATATTCAAGACTTTCCTGAAAACCTTGGGATTATAGTGAAGAACAAGGAGAAAGATTCCATCAGCACATTATGGAAATGGAGCGGCGTTATCAAGCAAAATGATATAGTATATTGAATTACTACTTTAAGTGTTAAGATGTGGTCGTTTGCATAGGACTTCTTTAATTTTTTTTGACAATATTGTAGATTTAAAGCTATTATTTTGAGGTTAGAAAATTCTAGTGATTTGCTGGGGGAAATCTGACATCAAATTCGCATTCAGTGTCTCAAATTACATGAGTATATAATATTTTAGACGTTTTCATGGTTATTAATTTTCTTCTTTTTTAAATATTGTAGATTTTGGACTATTTTTTGAGGTTAGAAATTTCTGGCAATTTTCTATGGGAATTCCGACATTGATTTCATATTCAACGCTTCAAAATTCATAGGAATACAATATTTTAGTAATTTGCATAAGTGTTTCTTTTCTTTTTTTCACAATATTGGCGATTTTAAACGGTTTTTTGAGGGTAGAAAATTCTGGTGATTTGCTGAAACGAAATTTGTTGCAAAAATGGCTCTGTCTAATTCATTCTTTTTGTCTTGACATATTCTTACAATAAACGAGCTTAAACTAGTGCTACTGCAACTACTAGCACTCAAATTCCCGCTTGCTTTTCAGTGGGAATTTCTATGGCTTGGCACTCATTAATTTTTTCACCTTCACTTCACTGATTTTTACAGGTTTCCCAGTGGTTTTTAAGCCTGTCGACAAGTCCCTGAATTTCCTTATTACATTTTTTACATATGCACGGCATCCAAGTTTGCCCATAACCTTTTTTTTTTTTTTGGCAAAATGTTGCCAAACACTTTTCTTTCCTGCCTCGACTAGACATTTATTTTTACTATACGTCGCGCGTCAATGTTCAGTCAGTACTAAATATTAAATGGAGTTAAAAACTCTTTCTTTTTTTTATATAGTCGACCGGGCTTTGCAATTCTCAACGAATTTTCAGTTTTAACATAATTATGTACAGTTTTTTTTATTACTATTTATTTAAAAAAATACAATACGGAAAGTTAAGAAGTCAAAAAAACGTTTTTACTTAAAAAAAAATGGAAAATGTTTTTTTTCAAATAAATCAGCGACTTTTGTTTTTTTAAATCATGATATTTTTCAACACTGTTAAAAACATTCTAGCAAGGATGATTTCAGCGTTATATCACCGGAGATAGTTTTCTTAAAATTTTCCTCTTGCGGCTTACATCGATATTTATTTTATTTGTGTTCTTTCAAATTCCGTAACAAAAAATGAGAATTGCCATTTAATAATAATATTGATGATGTCATTCACAACTTTGCGCAAAAATTTGAAAAATACATAAAAAGATGACATTCAACTTTCTGACAGGGATTTTTCCAGAAAAAATTGTACTCTTTTTACCGATTTTTTCCACTACTTTAGGAAAGCCCTGTACGCGATTTGGCTGATATAAATATAGTTTTGCTACGGTTATCTTTCACATAAACGAAATTAAAAACTAGCTACTAAGGCAGGCAAATCGCTCGTAGATGAATTGGTGAAGTTTAATACTTATTTCAGCAAAAAACTACTTGATGAAACTCTCTATTCAAAAGGTGAAATTAGGCAGCTTGTCTGAGAATAATAGAGGTATCGAACTGTTCAAAAATCAAGCTTCTTGCACGTTACCTACTTTAGTTTTTAATTAAAAAAGGTAAAAGTAAAAGCACTTTAAATGCAGAGCAAGCTGGGGAAGAATCGTTCTCTAATAGTGTTGTTTAAGTAATCTGAACGCTTTGGTTTCTTTTTCACGTTCGTCGACTCCTCAGAGTTCAAACTCGAGCTTAGGCAAAAAACGAACGGAATTTATATTAATAATTTCACTATAGACCTATCGTTGCAGTGTCGGTTTTCTCGCTAAACCAGGATCTTTCGGTGAAATATGAGAAGAATGGCGGTTACGAGATTTTAAAAGTTCACAAAAATAAGCATTTTTATACAGGTTGTACGGAAATTCCTGTCCTTATCTTTAGGTGACAATGATTTTTGCAAAAATATGACAAACATTTCATATAAACTTGTCCGGATATGCATCCTAAGAGGACTAAAGTCCTTTGAAGGTGGTACCCTACAGTATTATGACAAACGCGGACAGATCCGAGGATTCGCAGTGCTCAGGCTTATCAGTCCATTGTACATTCACGGCATTTAGGATTCCCTAGAAAAGAGCAGTACTTTTCAGGGTAGATCCCGTAGTGGCTCTAGCTATAGAAGCCGTCCGAGATGGCTATATCTTGACGGACCTAGTGGAGTACAATTGCATAGAATATGGAGTGAGAGTTTCATCCTCCACTCCACACATCCTACAAGTAGGATCATTTTTCAACTTCATTGTGTGTAGGTGCTTGTTCAGCCCTACCATACCATCCCTCTCAATTGTTTTCTATAGGGCCCAAGCAGCCTCTTTACGGTAGAGTCAGTGTCGAAGGCACCTTCATCTGGAGCCTCGACTGTCTTATTCCAGGGCCCTGAGCCAGACATAAAAATATTCAAAAGACTACAACAAAATTTAAAAGTTTGGATCATTTGTAAAACCTCGAGCAAAAATATTGTGATGTGTTGCAACCCCTAAAATGTAGGCAACACAGAATTCAATTTAGTTCGGATGTTTTCCCAGAGATGGCGCACGTTGTCTGAATGTAGAGATTTGCACCTACTCGAGACAGAACCTACCAGAAGTTCTAGAGTGATGAAATCCGGAATTATCTAGAGTATGGTGGTGTCATCACAGAAAAATCGAGATCTGTCATTTTTAGGTATAAAAGATCGCATTCTCGGCGAGTAGTTAAGAAGTTTTGAATTGACAAGTGAGGTTAAGTGAAAACAAACTGATAAACATTGTTATTTTTAGTCAGTAAAGTACATTTAAGTTAATAATAGTATTGTGTGAAGTATCCAGTAAAATTATTTAATAAAGTGTGTTAGTGGTTATCTCTTGTTATAATTTTTGGAACCCACGGAATTTGCACGGGTGGTTTCCTAGGGGTGTAAATACGTTACAATATATAATAAAGCAGGTAGAGAAGCTGTAGAAAACATTGTTTTAGAAACTGTAAGAGAAAATCCTAATATATCGTCTCGCGAAATACAGGAAAATTTAGGAATCCCAAAAACTGCGTAGCATTACTTAAAAAAAAATCAAACCCTACAAAATTAGAATTAGTCACCATCCATACCCAAACGACTTTCAAAGGCGTCTCGATTTTTGCCAGTAGTTTTTGCGTCAGTGCAATGAAGTGCCAGGATTTGAAGGAACAATTATTTATGGATAGACGAGGCCCATATAAGCAGTGCCGGAATTTTTAATCGGCATAATGGTGGTTATTGGGCTATTGGGCTCATGAAAATCCGCACGTTACGGCGGTTAATCGTCAAGGATGATCTGGATCTGGATTTGGTGTATGATTGGATACTAAATAATAGGTCCTCATTTTTTTCACGGTAATTTGAATACCGAAAATTTTATTTTCTACGACAAGAAATAGACGCTTTGTACACAATAAGTCTGTAAGACAATTTTAAAGATTAATTTACCAACACGATGGCGCCTCAGGTCATACGTCAAACGAAACACGAAATTATTTAAATGCTCAATTTGGGAATGATTGGATAGGTATCTATATATCACCCAGGACTAGTTTATCAATGTTTAGTTAGCTAAGTTAACTAAATTAATAACTAACAATTAATTTAGCTAACTGGACATTAATAAACAACAAAGTACTGCCACCTGCTTTCCCCACCACATGTACATGGGCAGGTCTGTCTGCGGGAAATGTAAAGAATTATTTGATTCGTTTTGAAAGTATAACGAGTTAAATAATTTTAGTTATTAAAGCATGTAATAATATTACCTATACTGAACAGAGCCAACTACAATAAATGGTACTGAAATTTTTGATAGCAATGATGTACGTGTTTTCCTGATCGCGCGTCATTATTTGCTCCCTCTACTAGAGCACTGGTAGACGCCTTTATTGTAGGCGGTCTGTCAAGCTGTTGAAACTGTGCCTACCACCCAAACCCAAAATCTTCCGATACTGTATATGATATATTGTTGGATAGCTAATTTAAGTTGTGATCGAATAATGAAATAGTTTAAATAGTTTAAAAACACAAGTTATGTCTATGTCACAAAACTGAGACATGCATAATTTTCTTATCAGCAACGGATTCTACTCAAAGAAGTGCCTTAAGTTTTTTTGATTATTCTCAATGTTTTCATCACTGACCCCAAAATTTGACTCCAGATTCATGATCAGCGGAAAAAATTACTCAATAAAGGTATATGCAGACCATTGGAACACGCTATGCGTTCATAAAAAAACGCGACTCCCATGAAAAAATCCGGTTTTTGACAGTTTTTGACAGTTTTTTTGATTTTTTTCAGTATTTCCATCACTGACCTTCAAGTTTGATTCAACATTTGTGATCAGCGGAAAAAAATACTCAAAAAAGATGTACGCAGGCCATCGTAACATGCTATGTATTCATGAAAAAAACGTGATATCCATAAAACAACATAGTACCCGTGAAAGACGTGATTTTTTTACGGTTTTTTTAAATTTTCCTCAACATTTTGAAAATTGGCCCTGGGTCCTAACAATAGATTCGAGGTCAGTGGGGCAAAAAAACATAAGAAAAATACATGCAGCCTAGCCGAACACGCCACATGCACATTTTACCACCCAAAAAAACATAAAAAACGCATTTTTTTACAGTTTCTCGGGTTTTTCTCTGTAATATGTGCATTAACCCCCCATTCTGACTTCAGATTCGTAATCAGCGGGAAAAAATACTAAAGAAAAGTATATTCAGATGTCCAGTTCAAATAACTTTTTTTTTTGTGGGCTGGTGTTATCGGCTACCTCGAAAATAATTAACTACCAATTTTAATGCAAATCAGACGAAATTTGAATTTTGTCTGGTTTGTGCGAGTCTGGTCCGGTGTGCACTGGTCGTAGCTTCATTAAAAAAATACAATGGCCTTCGCGAAACAATAACACTCGATTTGTAAAAAAATATTATTAGTTTTTCATTACCACTGGCGACTCCGCCAAATTCTCGAATAATCTTGTTTCCAATTTTTACTCACCTTTATACTAGACGTAGCATAATGACGCAAAAGATTTCATAGAAATCGTTTAAGCCATTCCAGAATAATAATTGAAAAAAAAATGGACTTATTGAAAACCTCATTTTAATATTTTTTGAAGTCTATTAAAAAGTAAACTTCTTTTAAATAGAGTTCAACTGAGTTTTCTGGTATTTATTCTTGCACTAGGTAATTGACTTAAAAATGTTCTTTGTATTATTGCCTTGCTTAATCTATAAATTTGAAAAATAATATTTTTCGGAATCGATTAAATAGGAAATGCATTGTTGGATGATTGAGATGTAACAATGAAACAAGACATGCCAAAAATCCGAGCGTATTATTATCCAACCTCGTATATACCGACGTTTCCCCCTATAAAGAACACATTATCACGAGTTCCTTTATCTAACACATCCTAAATATTTAAATTTCTGTATCGAATGCGGACGCTTTCTTAAACAAATAATCCGAACAACAACAATTCAAGCCAGGCAGATAAAAATATGTAATACTATACATGTTATTACAGATAAAAAAAAATTGCGAAACTTACTATTGCCAACACACGTATGTGCAGATCATTCATGTCTAAGTGATAGTAGGAAGATTCGAGATAAGGGTAATAATATACGCAATTTTTGAGCTCTGGTGATGTGATGAAACTAACGTTTAATATTTTTAATTAGAAGCGGAATCATTATAAAGAAAATTTATAAATAAACTGTGTTTATCATTATGGCAAATTACAGGCGAAAAATAAACTTAAGTTTTGTTCGTCAAAATATAATTCAAAACGTTTAGTTATTGTAAACACTTAATTAAGGTGAAGATACAAGCTGATTAAAATGCGGTAGGTCTCTAAATTATAATTATTACCTCTAATCCAGGGAAATGAGGTTTTGGCCGGGACTGTGACTCATCCAGGCAGAGACCACGATTTTTAGGTAGTATAGGTGTCAATAAATGAAACCTATATAAAATCTGCGGTCGATTTTCTGCATATGTTTATTTACAGCCATTTTAATGCAAAAAAATGGAAAAAACGTGTTTTTTCACACTTTTTCACCTGCTAGTAAAAAGTAAACTATCTTACAGATAAATCAAATGAATCACCTTGTAGGAAATTAAAAAAGCTTTAAAATGGCGGTTGTTAAATGTCGATATAGTTAATTGTTGCTAAGATAATTGCAAAATGCGGAATTTTATTCAATAAACAATATCTTGTGTAAAAAACAATCTACTGTTTTGTCCTTGCGTAAATAGTTGACTCTCATAGTGCTTAATATCTGGTAAAAATTTCAAATCGATTCGTCAAATAGTTTTTGCAAAATTGCATTAATTTATCCTAGAGACCTTTTTTTTGCAACCCCACCACGTCCAGAGAAATCAAAATACAAAGATTCTACGGCCTCCTCCTGAAAGGGAAAGATTTGATTTACCAAAATGCTTTGTTAGATATCGAAAAAATTAATTTTCAGACCTGCAAAATGACGTTGCAAAAGAACTCAGATTTTTACCTTATAAACAAATAGAATCATTTTTTAACAATTGATTGTAGAGCATCAGTTTTTCGATATTTGAAAAATTGATATTTTTACACGAATTTTGAAAAAAAAAAAAAGAAGGTCCTAGGTCAATTTGGGGCAAAGTTAGCAATTTTTTTTTAAAAATTCGTAGCTCCTTTGTTTATAATAATTAAGAAACATAACAAGCGCCATTTTAAAGGGGAAGAGTTCAACTTTTAGTGTAGAAAATTTGAAAATGATTGTGAAATTAATTGTAACGACGACGATGAGGATATTGAGAATATTAATTTAATGTTAGATAACTTTGATCATTCTAATGTTGATGATAATGAGCCGATCCTAAAAAAAATACGTGTTGATTGATTTTACCTTATTAGAATGTGTATAGGTATATTATTAAGTAAATTTATATGTGAATCGACAAATATTCTGTATTATTATAAATTACAGCGTTATTTATATCGAACAATGTGTTTCTTTTCACACTTTACAAATTCTATTGTTTATAACTTAATATAGCAGTAATTTATATATTTAATTGTACACAAACCTTTCCTATAATTTTCAATAAGAATAATACAAAAATTTTGATAATGTATAAAAATATTTTTTGTAAAATGTTTAAACAAATTACAGGTAATTATTACTCTCTTATTATTTTGGAGGAGATGTGTTGACCATAGAAAGTTTCTACTGTATCATACAAACCATTATACATGACAAACGCTGTCACTACATGTACATTCACACGCGTGTTGTATACTTCTACGAAGGAAGTAATGGTTTGTTTTATTGTTTATTAATAATTAATAATACGCAAATCAATAAGAGCACTTTTCATAAATTGTATGGTAATTTTGCATTTGAAAAATATCTTAAAAATGTAAATTATATCGAATAGAGTGTTTTTATTTTATAAATTTGAAAAATTCAATTGTTTATAACAATAAGATATATATTTACGTGTACATAAGCCTTTTCTACAACTTTCAACAAGAACAAAACAAAAAATTTTGATATTTTGCAAAAAAAAATTTTTTTTTAATGTTTAAACAAATTACATTGTTAATATTAATGTTAATAGTTTAACAGATTGAATATTATTAACGTACGCAAAAAGGTACCCCAAATTGAAAAAGAAACATCAAAATCGGTTAACAAACACCAAAGTTATGACTTATGTGGTCAGTTTGAAGATGCTGTTTCAATTTTTGAATGCTCCACAACCTCCGAGCTAAGTTGATTCGAGCCTCATTTTAGAAGCTTTGCCAATAGTTTTGAGAATGTGCAATAATTTTCAAATTTTTTACACTAAAAGTTGAACTCTTCCCCTTTAAAATGGCGCTTGTTACGTTTCTTAATTATTATAAACAAAGGAGCTATGAATTTTTGAAAAAAAATTGCTAACTTTGCCCCAAATTGACCTAGGACCTTCTTTTTTTTTTCAAAATTCGTGTAAAAATATCAGCTTTTCAAATATCGAAAAACCGATGCTCTACAATCAATTGTTAAAAAATTATTCTATTTGTTTCAAAGGTAAAAATCTGAGTTCTTTTGCAACGTCATTTTGCAGGTCTGAAAATTAATTTTTTCGATATCTAACAAAGCATTTTGGTAAATCAAGTCTTTCCCTTTCAGGTGGAGGCCGTAGAATCATTGTATTTTGATTTCTCTGGACGTGGTGGGGTTGCAAAAAAAAGGTCTCTGGGATAAATTAATGCAATTTTGCAAAAACTATTTGACGAATCGATTTGAAATTTTTACCAGATATTAAGCACTATGAGAGTCAACTACTTACGCAAGGACAAAACAGTAGATTGTTTTTTACACAAGATATTGTTTATTGAATAAAATTCCGCATTTTGCAATTATCTTAGCAAAAATTAACTATATCGACATTTAACAACCTCCATTTTAAAGCTTTTTTAATTTCCTACAAGGTGATTCATTTGATTTATCTGTAAGATAGTTTACTTTTTACTGGCAGGTGAAAGAGTGTGAAAAAACACGTTTTTTCCATTTTTTTGCATTAAAATGGCTGTAAATAAATATATGCAGAAAATCGACCGCAGATTTTATATAGGTTTCATTTATTGACACCTGTACTACCTAAAAATCGTGGTCTCTGCCTGGATGAGTCAGTCCCGAACATGGTACTTTTTTTACTCATTTCCCTGGACTACTCCCCGCTCATAAGAATGAAGATGTTAGTGCAATGTAAAATGTATAATATGAGATATCATTTCACAATATTTCTATTCACTTACAACTCATACAAATACAGAAGATGTATATTTTTTAATTTAAATGATAACTTTTTTATTTACTGGTCGATTTTGTTCAAAAACTACAGCTAACACTAACTTACTGTCCAAATTTCAATACGATTAGAGTGTTCGTTCTTCAATAATCGTGCTTACAAAAAACGTGACGGACGGGCAGACGGATATTTTGAAAGTTTAATTACTAACACAATGATACGTATTTTTCTCATTTACGATTTCAGATATACCAATCAAATCGCAATATACTCTTCGTTTTCATATTTGCAAGGTTGTTTGTTCACAATACCATCTCTTTATTTTAAAAATATTACCTTTCTAAAAAATTGTTGTATTCCAGAAGCATCACAGTTGTACAAGGTGGACCAAATTAGATGGGATTTGGGGTTTTCTCTAAAACTATGGCAGATAGACAAAAACCAATGTAGATGTCCTGAGCTCGATTTTCGAGAAACAAACAATCGCGCAAACCGCGATCGTCTATCTTTTTCAACTACCGAGCTACAGATCGTTTTTGTAAAATTGGCACTTTTCGATGACCTTATATCTCAGTTATAGTTTGTACCACCGATAATCCAGCGATATAAAAAAGCTGGCAAAAAAACGTAAAGGGTACCGACCGTGTATCAATTTCAGTCTATTTACATAAAAGGCCATAAAAGTGTTCGGCTTCTTTATTATCATCACAAAAAAATGGTCATATATTTCCTAGAAAAATTGTAGGCCACTCCCACTGAATATAATTGGTTGAAATTTTCTCTACCGGAATTATGATAGGTTGGAATAAAGTATGTGATCAACGTGGACCAGCGTTGTCAACGTGGACCGGCGGGCGGTACACTAACTAGACGCGGTCGGCGTCCTTTCTGCTTTTTTGCGAGCTTTTTTATATTGCTGAATTATATGTGGAATACACTATACCAAGTGTCGAATCGAAAACCGAGCAACACATTCTTGAGGTATTTTTTTGAGTAGAATCCGTTGCTGACAAGAAAAAAATTATGCATGCCTCAGGTTTCGAGATATAGACATAATTTGTGTAAACTATTTCATTATTCGATCGCAACTTAAATTAACTATCCAACGATATATCATATGTCATATTTATCTCTAAAAAATGTGGTTAATTTTCGAAAAATTTAATATATTTGTGTGGAGGCCATGGAAAACTATTTATTAACAACAATAATACTTCTTATAATATAAAATAATTTTGCCAAAAATAGGAAAAACTAAACTACAATAAATGTTCGAATTGTCTTCTATTGACATCTATGCATATTTATCGCATTTCTAATATTTATTGAGAAGGCCATGGTAAAAAAAAAAGAAAATCGAAATAATCATAAATGTCAAAATCTAATTTGTGAATTAATTGTGACTGAGCATTGCGAGGGGTCAGCCACTCTCAAAATTTTGTACAGGTATTCCGGGAATACCCTATATTCCCGACTTATTCCACATATTCCCAAGAATTTTTAGTTATTCCCAAGTATTTCCGATAATTATTAGTTATTCCCAACTATTCCCGAGAATTCTCAGTTATTTCCAAGTATTCTCAGTTATTCCCAAGTTTTTTTGAGTATTTCCAAACATTCCCAATTATTTCCTAAGTATTTCCTGTATTCCCAGATTTTAACATACCACTTTTAAATGTTCTATATTAGTTAAATGGTGCACCAAACTTTTTTAACCTAACCGTACCCGACAGAAAGGTATTCGACAATAAAAACAGAGATAAAAACAATTGTGTGCGTGTACAGTCTGAAATTTCTCGGAAATTTCAATTCTCATGGCTGGCTGTGAGCACCCTTAGGTATAACTTTTTTTTCTGATTTCAACCAAATTTCACTCAAGCATAGAACAAATTAGGATCTACCTATAGTCCAAAAACGTTCGCCTCCTACAAATGCAAAGCCCCCTGCGGTACCAAAATAAACGGAAAAAAATCAATAAATCGTATTAGGATTAGGCATTTGTTTAACGGAAAATTTTATTAACAAAAGTTGTTCAGAATTTTTCAAATTGTCATGAAAATAAAGAAAATTGAAAACTTTTAAATTTAAAAAATTTAACACTGAAAAATAATAAGAAAAAACTACCCATTATTTGACAACTGCCTAACAGCTTGAGTTTAATTTCTAACAAAATTGTCATAGCACAATTTTCTAAACAAAAAAAAATAAGAAAAAACTACCCATTATTTGACAACTGCCTAACAGCTTGGGTTTAATTTCTAACAAAATTGTCATAGCACAATTTTCTAAACAAAAAAAAAAAATAAAATAAAATTAGATTTTCGGACTTGCACACTATTTTAAACAAAATTTCAATATTTTTTATTAAATTTTGGAGAACAACTTTCATTAATAAAATTTTTCGATAGAAGAAAATCCCTGATTTTTCTGCTTATTTCGACACCGTGGCTTTGCACTTGTAGGAGGCGAATGTGTTTTTGGCAATAACTAGTAGATCCTAATTTGGTTCAAATCGAAAAAAAAAATAAAAAAAGTTAAGAGTGCTCCCATTCTAATTGGGTCACTCTGTATACAGTCCGAGATGCATACGACATTATTCCTTGTGTTTTTTCGACTGCCGCTCTAATAACGATAAAATGTGCCTTTATTTTTGTTAAACGTATAGGTAAAATAATTGTATGATATACAGAGTGTTCCATATTTTATGAGAAATTAAAATATACCATCCAAAATTTTGTTACGGGATGGGCCACAACATATATCATAAATTTTTTGATACCATTATTCTCGCCATTATTAACTGATTAATAAACTGAAATGTTTGAAGCAAGTTATAATTCATAGCCAGTGGGCGTACTTATAATTTTGAAAGTGCAATGAAGAGCTCACTATTTAAGATCACTTTTCGCACCTGCCTTTAAAAACTTCCTTTTAAAATGTTTTGTATTAAACATAATTTGTATGCGTACTGTGCGTTATTATTATAATCAATACAATCAATAATCAATATCGAGATTAATACTAAGTAATTATTAAAATAGAGGGGGACGAGCTGTAGGCAAAACAGGCGAGAGAGAGAAAGATAGTCTTCCTGTAATCTGTAATCTACACTAGTAAGAAAGTACACTTCAGGTGCGGATTAATGGGGGGGGGGGGGTAACGGGGTACCCTCCCCCCCCCCCCCCCAAGATTCTGTAAATCATCAACTTTTGTTTTAAAATGTTATGATTTTTGTTAATTTTGGGAAGAATTTTTTTTTAACAGGGTAATTACCCCCCCCCCCCCTCCAAGAAACTTTCTAACCCCAGTCACTATGAGATATCAGCATGTAGGCTCGCATGTAGGTAATTAATTGCCGAAACTTTTTAAATAAAAATATACATTTGAAAAAACTGAGTTATGACAGTTTAAATACCTGGTAAAAGTTTGAATCAACATGGAGAACACCCTGTAGATTTGGGTTCTGAGAATCCTGGGAAATTAGTACATGGTCTTGAGAATATTCAAAATGCAGATTTTTCTCTTGACAGCTGCAAACGTATTTTTTTCGGAAAAAATGGAAAAGTAATAAGTAATGCTGCAGTGTAAATTCAAAAATAATATATCAATATCAATATTTCTGGATAGAGAAGTAAGAGTCAAATACGAATATATAAAGAAATATTGGGTGTTCTATTTAAAAAATCCTAGTATTAGTTTGCCACTACTCTGTGAAACACCCTGTAGATTTTAATATCATTTTAGAATATGCCACACTTCTCAAACAATTTTTATCTGAGACTTTTTTAAAATTTCACCCTGTATATAGGCAAATAATCACATTATCAAATAAAGAAAATATATTTTCTATTAATTGTCGATATATGAAGGAGAATCTCATTTTCTCTCAATAAAAGGGAGTGGTAGAGGAAAACTGATCCGACAGAAAAATTTTGTGTGTTCAAAATTGGCTTCAGAGTGTCAAAACATACTTCAGAAAAGTTAGATGAGAACCTTAGGACAAGCCCTTCTTTTTTTGTAAATCTGTGTTATTTATTGGATGACCACCCTGTATATTATTTCTTGCTGGCAATTGCGACAAGTACATTATAAATAATACTTGCCTCCGTCGCGTCGTTTTTTAATCATTTCTTTAGAGTGACCATCGTGTATATTTTCACTAAAAGTTTATCAGATTTCCTCTTCGGAAATAATGCCAACTACTTTCAAAATATTTTCCAGCATCTTTTGTTAATTAATTATTACTAATATTATTAATTTTTAAGCGTGTCCACCCTGCATATTTTTTTCTAAAAGTATTGCAGATATCTTCCGTGACAATTGTGTTAGTTAACACGGGCCGAACTATCAGAAATAAGCGATTTTTGAGCTGAATTCAAATCACTAACAGTTGTTATCTTTTATGATAAAGTAATTTTATTGCCGTCAAATGGCTCATGTGTATTTCCTCCATGCTCAGCTTCATGTTAACGTTTATTAACAATAAAATATCGAGGAAACAATATAATTCACTGTGTGATGACTGATGATAGTTTGCGTGTGTTCCTCGCAAATGTACAGATAGGAAGATCGTCGGCCGACGTCTCCCGAGATTCTCCGAAATGTTCAGGAATGTGTTTATTCTTGAATATTTCCGATGTATTCCCGATTATTCCTAGATATTCCCCATTATTTCCAGTTATTCCTGAGTATTCTCTGATATTTCCGATGTTCCCAAATATTGCCATGGTATTCCTAACATTTTGTACAGGTATTCCCGAAGTGGCTGACCCCTCGGAGCATTGTTAAAAATGGTTCAATTTAGTAATGGTGAAAAATATGAAATGATTAAGTGTTTTATACAATGCGGAGAAGATTGAATTTGAAGATCTTTATTTTAATAGGTAAGTTCTAGACAGCAAAACTTTGCGCCAAAAATGCCGACTAAACAATATTTTTAGATATCCAAAGAGACAGCCAGACATAAAATATTCAAAAGGCTACAGCAAAGTTTAAAAGAGTTTGGATCATTTGTAAAACTAACAATTAATTTAGCTAACTGGACGTTAACAAACAACAAAGTAGTTTAGATATTGTTTAATTTTAGGAAATAATGGTCCTATTTCGTCGCCAGCCAGATCTCCCGATATATCGGCACTACCGACTTTTGGCTCTAGGGTTATTTAAAAAATATTATACACAATCGGAAAGTGTTGGTTTTGGTATGGCAATAAGAGCGAGCGAGAGCGAAGCAAACAATAATGTACATGATGGGGCATGTCACTATTTGCCTCTGCTAGAGTACTGGTAGACGCCTTTATTGTGGGCGGTCGGTTAAGTCGTTGAAACTATGCAATACCAAAACCAACACTTTCCGAATCTGTATATAGAGAACGTGCTAATAACATAGAAAAATTGGAAAACAAAATATTGTTTGTTTCTCGAAAATCGAGCTCAGGACACCTATATTGGTTTTTGTCTATCTGCCATAGATTTAGAGAAAACCTGAAATCTCATCCAATTTGGTCCACCCAGTACGTTATACGAAAAATCTCCCAAATACTTATATATCAAATATATAATTAGCTATCTCCTGAAGAAAAAATCATCAACAATTTTAATTCACACACAAATTTAATGTTGCCTTTTATAGCGTTGACGCATTCTTAAATAAATAAATTTGTAAATATAATTTCTATCTTTATGGCTTTTAATTTTTTTTCTTATTTTCTTTTGCTAATTACTATTTTATGTCTTTTTTTACAATACACTGTTAATAAGCAATAGTTTATATAATTTGATGAAGTCAAATGGTTTATTTTGCACCATGACTTATTCAATATCATCTACGTACCATGGTCTAAAGGAGTAAAACAGTTTGAAATTCTGTAAAAAAGCATGTCGATGATGTCCTCTTTTTTCATTTATGTTAAAAGTAAAAATAAAGGAATTTTGGATAGCAAGTTTCTGATATTTTCACTGAAAAGAACAAAATAAACAAAAAAGTTATGGCCAACTACGAATACCTGTTTAAAATTTCGGTCGAATACGGCACAATTTACATTTACGTAGTGTCACTGATATTAAGTCGACAGCCAATTTCTTTTTATTGTTCAAATAGGTATTCTCTCGGCAACGTCCGACCGCAAATTTCACCTGAGAGACACTGTACATTGAAGATTCGATATCTTGTTACATATTCCTATTTTCGCGAGCTCAGATAAAAACATTAGTAACTTTTCGCTCTAAGATCGTGATAAAACATAGTTTAGATAAAAATGGCAGTTTATACACCACTGGCGACCACCCTGTATAATGGATACAGTCCAACTTCAATAGCGATTATTCTAGAATGCTTTAGATATGCTCCAAATTTAAAATAAAAATTTTAAACCTAACACAAGTTATCGCGATTACAAGAAATGGTCCACACACATTTATACACACACACGCATACATACATACATGCATGAAGACATTTTTTAACATTATGACGAAATTTTTATTGGGTTATAATATACCTATATGTATAATAAGTTCAACAAGAAGTAGGTATTTTCAAATACATAAGGTTTTAAAAATATTTTAAGTACACCTTTTTTACCCTATATATTCCAGATTCCATGTTCACCTGTTGAGACAGTTTTTGAACTGTAAATGTAACTAAACTGTACGATTTTTAAAAGCTTTTAAAACGGTAAAAAAGAAGTCTTAAAAAAATAATAAGAAATATATTTTTCAAGCCGTCCAACTTAATAATTTGCTATCTCTGAGTCTGATGAAGCAAAATAAAAGGAGCAGAAACGTCGTAAAACAGTACAACGTTCACCGCCCGCATCACAAGAAAATTATATCTTAAAGACATACTGGGGTAGTAAGCCTTCTAATATATTCACTAAAAATATCATTGTATATAAAAATAGTGATAATAATTGCTACGGCCTATTTGAAATATGCCCCGTTAACGCAAATTTAGGGTAGCTACCCCAAATACTAATACCACTAAAAATAAAAATGGTATCAATAGTCATCGTCCCCAAGATTTTAGAAAACTACGCCAGCAACGCAAACTACCCCCCAATTCAAAAATACTAAATTTATATATAAAAAAAAGCGTTATGTTCACATTCTTCAGACCCCTATAATATACATGAGGACGGTTAATAAAAGAAGTGAAGGAACGTTGTCGAATGATGTCACTGTCAATTCCCCTCCCCTGGGCAACACCAAACCTAAAGATTATGCTTGCATAAAAAAGCGCCATTTATTTATATTTTGTATAATAAATAAGTAATAAATTTTCGAATCTAGCAAAATGAAATATTTTTATTATAATTTTCATTCGCATCGTTTTTTTTTCTATAAACAAGACCCTCGACTTTACTGTACCCCACTATTATATTCTAATTAACAAAAACAAAAAACTAAATTTATTTATAGAAAAATATATACTCTTTAATTTTAAAGTAAAATAAAAAAAAAAATGAAAAAGGTAGCAAAAGGTTAATTTCTCTAAAAAAAAAAAAAAAATGTTATACAGATATATCGTATCTAGCAAAACGAAATATATTTTCATTCGCATTGTTTTTTTCTTTACACAAGAACCTCAACTTTGCTGTGCCCCAAATAGAATGCTATTTAACAAAAACCCAGAGAAAAACTAAATTTATTCACAGAAAAATATATGCCGTTCATTTTTAAAGTAAAATTAAACAAATTTTGAAAGGGGTAGCAACGATTTGCATATTTATTTCACTAAACAAAATGTATGAAAACATTACCTAAAAGAATATAAATTAAGTATTTTGACAGCTATAATTTTATGCTACAAATAAATTTTGTATACAATAATAGCAGGTACTCATTGAAGAATACGTTTCCTGCAATTTAATCGGGTATTCTCTGCTCTGAAGATGGTAAATAAAAGAGATGCAGAAACGTTGTCGGATGATGTCATTGTCAACCGCCCCCTGTCCCTCTGCTCTGGTAAACTACGACAGCAACACTAAACTCAAGATTAAGCTTACATAAAAAACCCACCATTTATTTATATTATTTTGTATAATAAATACATTTTGGGATCTAGCAAAATAAATTATTTTTATTGCGGTAATTTTCATTCGCACTGTTTTTTTTTTCTATTCACAAGACCCTCCTCGACTTTGCTGTGTCTTATTATGTCATAGTATTTAACAAAAACCGCAAGGAAGACTAAATTTTTTCATAGAAAAACATATATTGTTCATTTTGAAAATGTTGAAAGGGGTAGTAACTTTTTGCATATTTATTTCACTTAAAAAATACTGTATAGGTAAAATATATAAAAACGTTACCTAAAAGAATAATAAATAATAAATTATGTATTTTGACAGCTATATTTTATGAGCTACAAAGAACTTTTTTTACAGTAGTATGCACATTGAAAAATACGTTTCTTGCAATTTAATGGGGTGTTTACATCTGCAGCAGTTCTTTTAGCCTGAAGAGGGTTAAAAAAGAAAAAAGAAACGTTGGCGGGTGGTACCGCCACGCACCGCCCCCGGCAACCCGCGCCACATGAGCACAACCTCGTCCGTGAATAAAAAAAACTAGACATTACCTTTTCTTCTTGAAAGTTTTCACCCACCGAAATGGGGGTGGGCGGCGTCGTCGGGGTGGCCCCTCTGTCCTCGTCGTTCCCTCTCTCCAGCGACCTTGAACTTTCCGACCTTAGATTCTCCAAATGTGTCTTGTACTCCCTATATTTCATATCGTTAATGTCCCTATTTAAGTCCCTATTAATATCACTATGTCTCATATCACCGCCGTCCATCCTCAGGCGTTCGGCCAGCCTGTCGTTCCCGTACCCCCGCTCCATGCTCATCCTGTCGATGTTATTCAGATTCCTGTCGATCAAATTCCTGTCCGAATTCAAATTCCTGTCCATCAGAGCTCTGTCGTTCATGTAGTTCCTGTCCTGATTCTGCGTTAAATTTAAGTTCCTATCTAAATTTAAATTCCTGTCTAAGTTTTGCGTTAAGCTCCTTTCCAAATTCAACCTTTCTATGCTCAAACTGTGGTCCAGGTTCATCCTCTGTTCCTGCATGCTCCTCTCGTTCAGCAGGCGTTCCAGATTTCGCTCCTGTTGCATGCGCTCCTGCAAGATCCTGTCCGAGTTCAGGCTGAGGTTCAACTCCAGCCCGTTGCCCATCTGACCGTTCCTGTCGTAGTTCCTCTCCAGGCGGTCCTGGTGCAAGTTGAGCCGCAAGTCCACATTGCGATCCCCCAGCCGGTCCCCCAGGGACCGCAACGTGTCTATGGACCGCTGGAGGTGGCTGTAGTTCGTGTTGTTCTCCAGCAGCATCGGCGGATTGTGAAAATCCAACCCCCCAGAGCGGTAATCCAGTCTGGACTCCAGTTTAGCGGTCTTTAAAAACGCTTAAAAAAAATAAGTACATAAGACACTGCTTTTAGTTTCAACAGGCAACGAAATCCACAATATTCCCTGCACTATTAATGTAATAAAGTATAGGAATAGTCCCACTGTGTAGCGAAAGTTTTTGAAAAGTTCGTGTCGCGAGTGTGCGGCAAAAAACAAAACAAAAACGTCTCAAAAAAGCAACGCTCTGACGGATAGTAAAAAGTACACTAACAACATGGTATAAAAACGCCGGCTCAAGCAGCATCATCCAGCAGACGTGCCTAAGTGGGGGTAATTTCCAGGAGGGGGTAACTATTACGTAACACAATATAACAAGTGAACGTCGTCTGCCTATTCAACTTAGACGCGGGTGCGTGGAGGGGGCAAAAGCGCTGGACTTGAGGGACTAGGAATGTCCTGTCCTGTTGAGCTTTTTTTGGTTTTGCGTATCAGGCAAACTAGTTTTTGTTCGCCATCGACACGCTTAGGCGGCAAAAAAATATTTTTTATCGGCTTCTGTGTTTAGTTTCTGCACCTTTTTGTTATTTATTAAGATCGGCGGGTTTTTTTTCTGGGGGATAATAAGTCGATTATTAGGCCATTCATAAGTGCTCGTGTGGTTTTTTGTCGAGCGCTTGCGAATCGCTGAATGAATATGGATTTTAATTTTTAAAGGATCCTACAACACGTTTATTTAGCTGTTAACTAAGTAATTGAAGTTTAGCTTTTACTAAACAGAGATTAATTGTTATTGAAGTAACGAATATACGAGGGCAAAAAGCTTTGGCTTTGTTAAAGAGAAAGTTACAATTTTCAAATACATCTTTATATTGGTTTATACGTTCCTCAGCTACATACAGAATAACTTTATTATTGTTCTTTTCTTTCTTTGGCTTAGGAAGCACAAAAATCGGTTTTTGCTTTGGTTTTTGCACCATTGGGTTATTTATTAACATCAGTGATTTTTAAAGCAAATTGTTAGGCTATTCAAAAGTGCTGCCATGTTTTTTTTGGCTTGCAGGTTCTGTCAGGTGCTTACAAATGACTCAATGAAATGTGAATTTCAGTTTTTAAGTAATTAATTTAGTAATTTATTAAATAGTTATTAATAATTATATACGAGGCAATTATGAATATACGAAGCAAAACGCATTTAATTTTGTTGAATAGAAATTAACAATTCTCAAATAAATAGTTATTTATGTACCAAGGCTTGTAAGTGTATTTTACAGGTCGAGAACATAGTTTGCACACCGAGGCCCATAGGGCTGAGGTTTGCAAGTGCTCGAGACCTGTAAATACACCATGCAAGCCGAGGTGCATACGACGTTTTTCATACTACTAGCAATATTACAATTTTTAGGAAAATTTTTTCAAAATTATAAAGGACCCCGCACACCATATAGGAGGATTTGTGCCTTCAGTCAAATTTAATCTAACCCGCGTAAAAATGTTCTTTTGAACAAATGTTCAAATGCAGTCAGGTCCGAAAAGGTCTTCGTTTCGAGATATGGAGCCCTAAAGATCGTTCCAAATATGTTTTAAAATTGAAAAAAATAAATTAAAGTTGGCTTTGATTTTATGGAAATTCAGAACTGCATAATTAATTCTTAAATAACACCAAATTTCTTACTCGTGTTAATGACACCGTGGGTTTTCAAGGGCTTCGCTGCAGTTTTTTCAATTCAAAAATAAAGTTGTGATACTTTTTTTTTAAATAAAAAACTTCTGTTTCATTTTAGTTCTAGCCCTTGAGATACGGCCAAAATCGAGGGCATTTTTTCGCATTTTTTCAAAGATACAATGTGTTTCTGATTTTTATGCAACTGGAAGTTCAAGTGCCTGTGGTGGTCTATGTCCAGCATCAATAATATTATCGATTCTTTTTATGCGAAATGAAAAGTTCTGTGACTCAAAATCTTATGATGAATTATTGTTCTCCGAGCTTCCTAGGATTAGAATTGTTCTTTTTTTATCTGAACTTTCAGAGTGTATCATGTTTTTTATTTTAAATGCCCATTAAATGGGCAATTTAATCAGGTCCATTGATTTTTATTTGAACTATGATTATGGAATTTTCTGTGGTAATCTTACCTAAACAATTTCGATCAGTAATTCGTGTCCACGTCCTCAAAAAATGCCGATATTTTTTAAAAAACACTCGTTCTTGGATAGTAGGAAATTCAATGAATCAAAACAATGTCATTATTGACAAGTGAAAAATAAATAAAAAAGTGTGAAATAAAACTTAATATTTCGTTGTTTTACTATTGATTTCTATGGAAACAGCATTCGAATTTAGTCATTACGACAAGGTAACTTTGGGCGATTTTGGACTTGGAACGATCTTTAAGGCTCCATATCTCGAAACGAAGACCTTTTCGGACCTGGCTGCATTTGAACATTTGTTCAGGGGGTTCAAAAGAACATTTTTACGTGGGTTAGATTAAATTTGACTGGAGGCAGAAATCCCCCTATATGGTGTGCGGGGTCCTATATTTCGAGATTTGTCTAAATTATTTATTAGTTGGTTTAGACTTTAATTGGAGTGTGTTTGCTATGAACGCTTTCTAGTTGCTATGGTTATTGTCAGTAATTTGTCAAATTCATAACTTCATAAAAATTTCTGACATTCAAGTTCTTTAAGAGAGTTTTTGCAATAAAAATATGGATTATGATGAAAGTATCGACATGCAGGAGGCAGCCAAAAATGCGTGTGCTTCGTTGGTGTCAGAATTTCATTGTTGTTTAACTTTTTTATTACATTCCTTTTCTGTCCCAGGTCGAAAAATTAACCATTTTGCTCCAGGGCATAAAAGCAAATTTTGTCTTGCCAAGGACTGCAAGTAAGACACTTTATAATTCTGACAGACGTCAAAAAATGACACTTGCAAAGATAGTAGTACGAAAGCATCTATTTAGTGCTTTATAGTTACATTTTTCAACACCTATTGCTACAATGGCAACAAAAAGAGTAATATAATTTTGATTGTTTTATTTGGGTACCGGGTACAAGTTTTTGTGTGCAAACACATTTAAGAGACAAAAAAACAATTTTTTATCGGCTTTTGCTTTGCTGCATTTAGTTTAGTTGAAAGAGAGTAATAATTCTCAAATAATTTATTGCTTTATACGTTTTTCAGCCAAATATAAAATTTTTATTGTTTTTTTTGCTTTGCCGGGTGTTAATTTTTTGTGCAATAGAGGCATGAAACTATTTTCTATCGACTTTTGTTATTTAATATGATCGGCGGTTTTTAAGACAAGTTATAAGGCTGTTTATATGGGCTTCTATGGTTTATTAGGCTCGTAAGTTTTTGTCGGGCGCTGCCGAATTGGTCAACGAAATGTGAATTTTTTTCACCATTTTTTTTGGTATGTGTAATATATTTGCATACACGGTTTTCTAGAAAATGGCGGAGGATCCGGTGTTATTGAGGCACACAAAAAAAATGGTGTTTCTGGCAACTCATATATACCGTGCGTGTAATTTCCCATTAGGCATGTACATTCACGTAGCGCGAGAGATTTGACAACACCGGCAGCCGTAAATTCGTCGGTTGGTGGAGCATTCCAGCTCTGTTATTTCATTGCAGCCAGCTGGCACGCGCGATGTTGTAATTCTTCTCCCCATGCCTAGCCCGCGACTACACACACGGTATAATTTTTATATATAATTATATAAAAATATAATTTTTAGTAAATCGTGAAAATAACCTAAATGATGAGTTTCTTTAGGTTATTTTCGCGATTTACAAAAAAAAATGGTGGCCAATGGAGCTAAACGGGCACCTGATTCGTGTTCAGTACGTTGAAATACATATGGGTTACCCAATGGAGTACCAGAAAAAGACCACTTTTTTTATTTTGTGTGCTTGTGTAATTATTTAGCTTTTACTATATAATACTTTAAAAATTATATAAAAGTAACGAATATACGAGGGCAAAATGCATTTAGCTTTGTTAAAAAAAGTTACAATTTTCGAATAATGCATGTTTATAGTGGTTTTTATGTTTTTCAGCTACATATAGAAAAACATATATTTTTATCGTTTCTCTGGATTTGAATACCGGGTACGTAGACTAGTTCACAAATTCAAAGCCGTGTTAATTCTCGTAAAAATATGAGTGAGGGCCCACTGGATTCGAAATGACGTCTAGAAAAATGTGTAAAAGTTTCAAACCCGCACATAAACAATTGCAAAAGTTATAAACAAATTAAGATTGAAAAAGTAACGAGTTTCGTTTTTTGCAAATAACTCGAAAACTATTAATATTTAAGAAGTTTAATTCAATTTTTTTTTGCTCGACAAGTTCTTGTACATAAACAACACGCTTAGGTGGAAGAAATTTATTTTTTATCGTCTTTTGTTTTAGGTTTTGCAGCCTTCTGTTATTCACTATGATCGGCGATTTTTATAGCAAATAGTTAAGCTTTTTATAAATGTCTCCACGATTTGTTTGTTTGTAGATTTTTGTCGATTTGTTTAATGAAATATGAATTTAGTTTTATTAATAAAAAATGGTTCATTAATAAAACATTTTACAAAATAATTTATTTGGAGTTTTTATTTCAATTAATGTACCAGGTACTAATTTTTATAAGCAATCAACACGCTGAAGAAGGGAAAAACAATTTTTTATCGGTTTTTGCTTTAGTTTTTGTACCCTTTTGTTATTATACTCTTCGCAAATACGAAAAGGAAGAGTATATTTGATCGGCATATTTCTAAATCCGTAAATATCGCTCGCAGACAAAAAAATTTCATATCATTATGTTGGTGAACGAATTCTAAATCACTTTTAAAATGTCCGTCTGTCCGTCCGTCCGTCACGTTTCTTGTAAGCACGATAACTTAAGAAAAGAAAAGTCCGATTGTATTGAAATTTGGAAAGTAAGTTAGTGTTAGCTAGAGGAAGAACCCCATTGTTTTTGAAAAAAATCAATCAGTAAATAAAGAAGTTATTAATCATTTAAATTTTAAAAAATTCTAAATTTTTGTCGCTTGTACTTAAATAGAAATCTTGCGAAATGTTATTCTCTATTATTTTTTTTTATACATTTTACTAATATATTTCATAACAATAAGTATATCTAATCCGTTAAAATATAATTCTGGAATGATATGTATTACTACATTCGATTTTTATAGTAAAGTGTGATAGCCTAATGGCTAAAGCTTTTAAATTTGTTTCGACTGATTGATTGATTGTTTTTGCCTTGCAATCCAAAGGTCTTGTGTTCGAATCCCTGGCAGGGTGGTTGTTTTTTTTTTCATATATCACAAAATTTAGAATGTCCAAAAACTAACATTTACAAGAAAAAGGCGAAGGGTATCCTGTAGAATGTGTAACGATTATATAAAAAGCTCAGTAAATCCGCGAAGAGTATAATGCTTCCACCAGTTTTTTAATGTTGATGCTTTTTAAAATTGATGGACTATTCATAAGTGATTCCATGATTTTTATGGCTTGTAGGTTTTTATCTGGCGCTTGCAAAATGCTTGGTGAAATAAGAATTTTAATTCTTAAAGGATTTGAAAAGATATACGACTATTAGTTTAATAATCACAGGGCCACAAAAAAAAATCGTGAGCGAAAATTAAGACAACGGGGCACTTTTCCTTATGTTCTTCGGGGCGCTGGACACGAATCTGAAGTCGGAATAGCATGTTTGTGGACGAATTTTTGAACTAGAGATCAAAATTGGACGAAAACCATTAAAAATCTTGATTTGTGATATTTCCAGGTTCGAAATGAATAGAAAAACCGCTGCCAGGAATCTGGAAATAATTGTTTATGGAACTTTAATAATATAATATTTGAAATCCTCTACCCCAAAAACCCATAAAACGATACCCCACATCGGTAATAGGGTGGGGGTGGTGACAGGGGGTGGGAGTGGGGGTGGATGAAGTAAAAAAATATTTTTAGATTTCTGGTTCTCGTACACACACTAAATCACATTTTTTTTATCCCCTTTAATAATGGGGTGGGGGTGGTAATGGGGGTGGCTAATGCCAAAATTTTTTTTGAGACCTTAGCTTCTCTTGTCTATACTAAATATCAATTTTATGAACTCTTACCTGCTTGATTTACCTATTTACTCCAAATTTACCCCAATTTACCCCCCAACCCTTCGACGGAACAAGATGAAAATATAATCTAGTTCTAGATCTCGTTAAAGTACATATGTGTACCAAATTTCAAGTCAATATCTCAAACGGTTCCAGAGTAAACGTGCGCCCAAAAAAAGTTACAGACCGACAGACAGAAAATTTTTTTTTCGCTCAAACTTAAAATCTCGACGTTTCATGACCTTCTAAGCCTATTTGAACAATACAAATTTTTAAAATTTTTTTTTGTCGTTACTATACCACTGGATGTGGAAGTAAAATTTAAGTTTGATGAAGTCTTCATGTATATTAGCGTAGAAAATACAATTTTTAAAAATATTTTCATAATTGTCAGTGGTAACTGACAATTACCTACAATTATCACTTTTAATTGGCAACTAGTTTTAAAAAGCCTCCTTAAAAAAAAGCTTGCTCCGGCAATAAATAATATAAACAAATAACTCTCTGATAAACATATTTCAGAGCTTCTGGGAGTCAATTAAAAGTTGCTTAGAAGCCACCGTGGAATAAACACCTGGATGCCAACGAGATAAACCCCAAAGAGGCAGACTTTGGGATCTCTGATGCCCGCGGGCGATAAATGAACGAAATATATTTTTTAATAAAGACGGATTATTTCAGGGAACGCCTTTGTGTAATCTTATACGTTTTAGATGTATATTCTGTTCGCGTCAGTCGGAATTCTAAAAATTTTCCAGCTCTTCTTAAAAAAAATACATTTACTTTGATGTGTTTTATTGTGTCGACTAGTAAGGGAGTCAATTGGGCGAAAGCATATTTTTTTGTTTCCAATTGTTATTATGGCGGATATTTGAAATAAAAGTAATTTCCGTTTTTGTCAGAAGCCTCGAATCTGAATGTTTTAAACTATCATCAAATCAGAGTTAATATTAAAAAAAAACAAAGGAAAAAATCCAATGGATGAAAGTCTGGGGTACGAGCTGGCCGAGGAAATTCGCCCACACGTCCAATCGAATGTTGTCGAAGGAGCAGATTTAAATGATCACATAGTCAAGTTAGGGAAACGTCTTGCATAAAATATATATTTTGGCTTCAATTGCCGGAAATCGTCCCACAGTTAATTTACGTCATTTTGCAAAAAGTTTAGATACAAGTCACCAAATAAATTTGACGGCGCGGCAGCTCGTATACACGTGGTACATGGTCCCCGATAATGCCACACCAAACATTGATTTTAAAGTCGAGAGAAAAATGTTGCTTTCTAGGCAAATTTGCAGTTTCAGTGTCCCACGAATGTCTATATCTCCATTTGAAAACCCCGCGATGAGTAAAAGTACCTCAGCGGTAAATAACATTTAGTTCAGGGTAGTTGGATCACCATTCTGTTTGTTTTGAAGAAGTATGGAGACCTGAGATCCGAAACCTGCAGTGCCCTCGGATTACTTTACAGGTGAGACCTCCTCGATAAAAAAAATCACATTGCCTATATCATTACTTAGGAAAATGACTACGTTGAAAAATGTAGGTACCTAGTAATGGAGAAGATTAGAAATAAAATAAAACTTAAATTGACTGAAAAATGCATGAAAGAGTATTTTTTTTTATTGGTACCCTATTTTGCTTATTTAAAGTACGCCTCAGAGTGTTTAAATCCAAGTTTTAAAAACGCGCGTTTTAAAGTTACCATGGCAACATCAAAGGTAAGCAAGTACAACTCGTTCATCTGTATCTGTTACCTTTTGCTCTTCCATCCATTTGATGAACTTGTATTCTTTTTTATAAGCGTCTTCCGATTTTTGCGGTATTAACCGCAATTCTGCTTTTCTATTTAAGTAATCAATGTTAGAACTCATTTTAAAGCAATATAAAATCAGTGACAACTGTAGTGACAATAATTAATCCTATGTGACAGATTGCAAATTAATTTTTGTTTTCTCATTTTCATGACACTGACAGGTATCCTGATGTCACATCACCAATGCAACCATTTTACATTCTTAATTGTTATTTCCATTTTTTGAAGTAATAATATCAATATTTCTGAATTCAAAGTGTACCAATAAAAAAAAATAGCGTAAAGTATTCGTGGATAACTGGTCTTTAAAACACTTGCTCTATTTCGAGCACTCCGGCTGCGCCGTCGTGCTCGATAAATCGCGCGTGTTTTAAAGACCTTAATATCCACTTATACTTTAATATACTATTATATAACAAGTGGCTAAAAGGGTGTTTTTTTTACAAATACGAGCCGAAGGCGAGTAAAAAACGAGTAAAAAAAAACACATTTTAGTCTCGAGTTATATACAAAAGTTTTTGTATCGCCATTCTAAATTAGAAAACAATATAATTTTGTAAAAATAGACTAATTTATATTGCTGTTTCCATAGAAACCAATAAGTTTTATTTTACACTGTGAAATGAAATTTTTTATTTCACACTTTTTTCTTTATTTTACATTTGTCAACAATGACATTGTTTTGATTCATCGAAACTGTCAAATAAATGTCAATTGAGGATATGGCGTTACAAAAAAATATTTAATAAGCCGTAAAAACCATGGTCTACATCTGCCATTTTGTTTTTTAAAAATGTTTCTCTTTCAATACGAGACGATGCAAGACATTTTTCATTTTAAATTTGAAACGTTACAGACAGTTCCTCATACTCTGCCATTACTTCTGAACACGATAGGGCTTCAAAGAAGAAGAAGCTTGAACTAAAAGTTGGTAAGACTTTAATATAACTAATTATTTTACTATGTTAAAACTTAATTATGGCTTGCGAATACAAATCGTGTATAGGTAGATAAAAAACCTCGCTTATTACCATGATTTTCCAATTAATTTAATAAACAGTCAATTATATATAATATTGAAATAATTTATGCAAAGGACACTTTTTTCAACCAAAAAAAAGCAAATGTAATTCAAATATGAAGTTCTGTAATTGGTAAAAAACTAAAAAAATCATTTATTTTAATGGCGATAATTTATGAAAAAATTGACGTTCAAGGTGTTTTACCTTTGGTTAAAAATTGTACATATTGGGTGAAAACGATGAAGTGATGATTTTGCCAAAAAAATATAGAGTATTCTTTACCTGCGACATTTTTATTCCATGAACTGAAGATTGGTTGAATTAGTTAAACTTGATCGTAATGTTTTTTCAAGAAGCAGCCGAGAGACACGTATATTGCAATTTAGATATCTTGTACACATTCGTATTTTCGTATGCTTAATCAAAAACCTTAACAACAATTTGGTCTAAAATTATAATACTACTCAGATAAATCTAGATCTACTAGACTTAAGAGGGTCATTGAGGTGACATGGAAAGCGGTTAAAACACATTTTAAACATTTAAACAATGTGTATCTTTTTCTGTGTTGGACTTTTATTAATTTTTTTTTTAAGAAGTCGACATCTTATTTAAAGGTGCATGTATGGTTAAAATTTTTCGGGTAAGTTGCGTTACACCCTGTATATGTATATGTTTGTGTGGGCACACATATTTCGTTATCATGTTTTTTTACCCTGTATTTGACTACAAAAATATTATTTTTTTATGCTTCTATTTATTAATTTATTATGATCTATGTTTGTTTGACTTGCCATATGTACATTCAATGTATCTCTAAAAAACCATGAATTCGAATTTTTTTAGTTGAACAAGAGGTCATTCTTGTAAATTTCTTGAGCTACACCTCGGAAACTAGAAATAGGATCGAGTTGGGCCCATGATAGGTTTTGATCAGAAAGTCGAATTCTACAACACATTAATAGCTATTCGCAGTCGACTGCAATTTTCATCGTTTCGTAATACTTTTATTAAAAATACTTTAGTTAGAACATGGGAGACACACTGTATATTGCAGTTTAGATATCTTGTATATCCTTGTATTTTTGTGTACTAATCAAAAACTCTGTAACATTTTGCTGTAAATTTATAACAAAACATAATTCATATTAAACATCATACTGTATACGCCTCTGGTAATCTCCCTGTATGACGTATATAGCCAAATTCAATAGTACTCTAACAGGCTATTTTACATTTCCGAATTTGCAATAAAAATTTTAAGTCTAAAGGATGAGACGGATTTTTATACATTTTTTTTCTACGATGATTATTAAAAAAAAACTGTACAAAATACCTATTTGTTTTAATCAAATAGATATAATAATATAAAAATTTAGAAAACTCACTTTAAAATAAGCAAGGCTAACATTGATCTTACAATAAATTATATTACATACACTGTACAATTTGCATAAAAAGTTTGTTATTTTTAATCATTTTATTTTTAAAAATTTAATTGATTATAGTTATTTACACTACATTGTAACAAAATTGCAATAATTTCTAATTAAACTTCTGATATAAGAAATAAATTAACATTATTAAAATTGGTCTGATTCTATTATACAAATGTGTTCTGACAGTAGTTTGCAGATAACAATTATAATTACAATTATAATACTCTTGAAAATTTCGACTGCAGTCAACATACAATCGAAGAAACTATGTATACCTACATTTTATTTTCCAGAGTGCGACTCACAAGGTAAAGTTCCTCCAATTTGCAACCAAAGGTAATTATGATAGTTTTAGCGACGTTAAAGATTTGATTTTTGCCATTTTTTACTACCCCTAAATTGACGTAAAATGAAAAAATGACTGATTTTTTTTTTATTCACTTTTTGATTTAAATTTAGATGAATGGGGATTGTATAATGAAGAAAATTTTTTTCCAACCCTTCAGGGGTGAAAACTACCCCTGTATCGTCTTTAAATTGAACTAATGCTTAGAAATTAAGTAGATTTTTTAGTTTGATTGTAATTTCTGATAAACTTCCGTCGAAAAAAATACAACAAAATTTTTTCACCCCAAAAGGGGGTAGTATCACCCCCTCTGGTTAGCCCTCAGCATAAAATTTGTCCTTACTTTAGATAAACATACTGAAGTGACAAAATATCATTACAATTAGCACATTCATAACATTATTTTACAGTATTATTCCCAAAAAGGGGTGGTTTTTGGCATTTTTAGAACCGCGGGACCTCGATTTTCGTGATCAGCGTCCCAAAAAACATGGAATAAAAGTAGTTCCGATGAGGGGGGCATTCCGAGCGTCAAACCCCGCGTTTTACATGGACTAATTTGGCTATTGAATAACAAACACCCTATATGAGATATCGAGCTAAAATTTTGTATAGCGGTATTTGAGACAACTGCGAATCGAATACGCTATCCAATTTGCCGATAAAAAATTGCCTAATGGTCGGTCTCGAAATTTCGACCCATTTAGAGGAGCTTAGTAGGCCTTGAAAATATGAAAATTACAAATTTTTCAAAACAGTCAAATAAAGCTCATCCCAGCTCATGTCCCCAAAAAAAATTTTAAAATCGGCCAACGCATTCCAAAATAACGGTATTATATAGCATACACTCAAAGAAATAGTATGGGCAAATTCAACAAAAAAAATGGTTAACTAACAATATCGTTAATTTTGTTAAACTAAATTATATTGATGGTATTTTTAAACAAAAGGTGATTGTTATTTTAATTAATAAAAAGTTGTCGTACAACAAAACAAACATTAACTTAAAAAATAGATGAATAAGACTATTATTTTTTTCGTTTAACTATTATTTTGTTGAATTTTGTCAAATTAAACAAGATAATAGTATATTTTATTTTTAACTATTGTCGAATTGTAATTGTAAACCCAGTAGCAGTTTGCTCTACTATTATAGTTGACAGATAAACCAATATTATTGTAGAGTTAACCCGCAGTTCTGTTTACATAAACATAACATCGTTCTGCCATCCACTTTGATGAATTAAGACGTCGCATCAGCGCTTTAGTTTGTAAATAGTATGGGTTAAATCAATCAAAAAAATAGTATATATATTGTTCATTTTGTTAAATTGAAGTATATTTAATAGTATTTTTAAACAAAAGGTGATTGTCACACAACAAAATAAACATTAACTTAAAAAATAGGTGCATAAGACTACAATTTATTCATCTTACTAATGATTTGTTGAATTTTGTCAACTGAAACTAGATAAATAGTAGACTTTATTTTTAAGTATTATCGAATTGTAATTCTAACCAAGTATTAGTTCGCTGTGTTATTGTACTTTGTAGACAAACCAATATTATTGTTGTCTTCTAGAAGTTCTAAAAGGAAATTACCATAAAATTTGCTTGCTTACCACGTAGTCTATTAAAGAAATTATTCCTAGATGACGCCACATACAAATCACTGACAATAATCAATCATGCATTATCTTATACTCTTATGAATTTATAGAAAACTAATAACATGATTGCAATGTTCAAGTTCTCTCAGGGATCATCGATATATTTGGATGTATCTTATAAACGATCTCTAATCTTTGGTTTGGGTTGTCTGATGTCTCAATACTGAGATTTTGGCCAACCAAAAAAAACTTCATCATACAATAAAGTGTAGATCAACCTAAAAATTAGTTGGTGAACAAAAAACAAAGTCGTTGTACTATTTAATTGTAGACCAAATTGAAAATGGTTAGTGAACATAAAAAAATGTCATTGTACTATTTAATTTGTTGTTCTACAAGAAGATATGATTATTAAACTACTATTTGTTTAGGAAAACAAAGTTGTTGTATGACTATTCTTTTCTGATTGATTTAACTATGAAACTAGATAGGCGCGATTTCATATGCTCTTTTTGGTTGAATTCACCTATCATTTTCTTTGAGTGTACACTGAAGAAAATGAGCCTGATGGTAAAGTTTAAAAATTCAAAACGACGAATATTTTCTTTCACTGTGTACAAGCTAAATAAAGGATGAAAAAAAGTTATAAAATAAAATTTCACCGTCGCGCCGTCCAGTTAAATCTCTAACCAACCGTTTTCTTTTAAATTTTTGCCACCAAAAAAAATCATAGTAGGCCGCGAAAATCAAAATTCATTATGAAATTAGGTACCAAAATAGAATTATTGAAGATTTACCATTAAAAAAAATAATTCAAATCGACCAAAAATAACATTTTTAAAGAGGTGATCGGTCGCCTTTATATGAGTCACTCTGTATATATGAAAGTCTTTACTCACTGACTCAAATACATGTACAGGACACCAACATCAGCATTACCTACTAAACTTGTACGACGCCGTGCAGTTATTTCAAATTGCCCAACTGCACTTAAAACACCCCAATATTTAAATAAAATAATCAAAGTTACATTTTACAACACACAACCCTTTCGTAAACCCCAACTAATCCTCTCGCCCATAGTTAAACTTTACAACGCATAAAAACTAAAAACTGCAACCCTTTTCTCCTCGGCATCTTTATTTATTTATTAAATCATGTCATCTTCAAGTTACCCAATATTTCCCAAATATTTATATAGCGTTTTCATAAACACGGAAGTTTTTTTTGAAAGGGGCTTTTATTGCCTTTCAGCTTCTGAACGTATTTAGGGACCTGCCATAAAACTTTGTCGGCAAAAAATCGCCGGCGATTGCCACAAATAGAAGCCATAAAGACCCGTGAAGGATTTCGATGGATTTTCGGAAATTCTCAACCCTTTGGCAGTAAAGTGAGTGACTATAGTCTTACGGTATCTTCTATTTACATCAGATTGTACAAAAATGGGGCACAAAAAATAAGCCAATGAACTGGGAACGGGCGTTGTAGGACCGATTTGGTTCTGGGAAGCCGAAAGTGCTGGAGATAGAAGTTATGTAAATGTATACAGTGTGAAAAAAAAACATAAGAATTATAATTGTAATATTTAGACGAGTGCCCTCGAACGAAAAAGTAAATTATTCGAAAATCGGCTGGATTTACCTAAAAACTTTTTAATGGCTTTCTATAATAATTACATTCCAAAAAAAAAAAAAAAATCAGACCAGCGAACCATCCCTATGTATTTTCGGTCGCTGAATCAAAATCCGAGTAAAAAAAAATCGTACACCGCCGAAATCATTAGCTAGAGCCAAAAAACACCCCTGGAATTGGGTAAAACGAATATTAAGCTACAAGAATAGTTGTTACATCAAATTATACAATCAAATTATACAAATTAATGTTAAACAGCGGCGTACATACAATAGATATGAACCACACCCCCCGGGGGGGAGGTGAAAACTACCCCCATATATAAAAAAAATCTATCCAAAACCGCAAGAGAAAAACAAGAAAAAGCGTAAAATCCAACCATGGATGCTATGATTGGCTGAAATTGCATAGTACTTTAAAATAGAACTAAAAACTTATGTACCATCTACGTCCTACACTGCCAACCCTCAATAAAAAGTTACAGTGACTTCTATAAAAATTCGAAACACCTGCGTTATGTGGAAGTAAGAAGAAACTAGACTATGTTCGACGCTGTGCTTGAAAACCACCTCCACGGGGTTGCAGCATGCTGGATGCTTGAAAAACCGAGAGAAACTAACTGGATTTACATTTTTATGGATGCTATGATTGGCAAAAATCGTGTTGTACACTTTGAAACTCATGTCCTATCAATGTTATTAAGTAACACCTCCAGAAAGGTAGTTTTCACCCCCTAAGGGAGTGGAATTGAATAACAACAGTGGTACGTGACTTTCTAAGTCTAACTTTGAGTACTACGCAATTTTAACCGATCATAGCATCCATAAAAGTGGAAATATTTTTAGATCGATTTTTTTTTGTTTTTTTCTGTGTCATTTAAGATAAGGGTTGATTTTTGGCAGCGCTGTTGGGGTAGTTTTTAATAATTGAGCCAAGACTACTGCAGACTCTCCTCACCTTTACAAACCTCCGGAGTTTCGAGCTGTTACGAGGGTCACTGCAGCTTTTTTCAAGTTTAATCTTGAGTGGGGGTAGTTTTCACACCCTCTGAAGGTTGACACTGTGGGACGTTGATGGAACGAAAGTTTCTAGTTCTATTTTAGAGTACTACGCAATTTCAACCAACCATAGCATCCATGAAAATAGAAATCCTGTTAGATTTAGCGTTTTTTCTTGTTTTTCTTTTATCCTTTAACCTCAAGGGTGGTTGTTCTCAACTCTATAGGGGCAGTTTATGAAGATTACGTCGGACCTGATGCAGTATCACTTTAACAAAACTTAGACATTTTGAGCTTTTCAACAGTCACTGCGTTTTTGGATCAATTTTTTTATATATGGGGGGTAGTATTCGCCCCTACCTGGGGGTGTGTTTCATATCTATTGAATGTACGCTGCTGTTTAACTTTAATTTGTATGATTCGATTGATTAAGATGTAACAACTATTCTCGTTGCTTAATCTTCTTTTTACCCAATTCCAGGGGTGTTTTTTGGCTCCAGCTAATGATTTTGGGGGTTTACGATTTTTTCGACCTCGGATTTGGATTCAGCGACCGAAAATACATGGGTCCGACTCGCTGGTCTGAATTTTTTTTTCTGGGGCTGTATAATGAATGAAGTGTATTTCGGAACAGAAAAAAATAACAAAATTGAATGTTCCAGGATTTGCAACAAGTATTTTTTACACGGAACCCTTCATTTTCATGTAAATCGCGTTTGCTGCGCGCTCGTGTGAGTTTTTGTAGTTTAACACATTTGAAAGTGTGTTTAGTTTTTTAAATTATGCGAGTAATTTTGAGCCAAATAAAAAATCAGAAGTATTTGCAAGAGAGGTGAATGCTATACCCAACACCTCCAGTGATTATTTTTTAAATATCTAGATTGAAAAGTATATATATTAATGACTAAAAACGGGTTAATTTTGGGGGCAGAAATAATGCCATTTTTTAAATTTAAATATCTGTAATTTGGTTTCGGAACATCAGATCGAGATGTACAAAGAAAATTCAGGATAATATTATCAGCTTCAAATAAGGTTACTGACCTATTATGTTTCTAAAATGAGTATGTTTCAAGATATTTGCAAAAAAATTAAGAATTTTGCAAATAGACAAATTTTTCCAAAAAAAAAAAAACGTGATTTTCAAACACGTGTAGCAAAAAAACTAAACGGAAAAAAGAAAATTCCCGTGATCGTTTAGCTCTAATAGCCATAAAAATAACTACATTAACTTTTTTTTGTACCACTTAAAATATTTTTTTTAACAATAATTATAAGAAAAAAGAGGATTTTCAACTTCATTTAATATTCAGTACTGACTGAACGTTGACGCGCGACGTAAACTAAAAATAAATGTCTAGTCGAGGTAGGAGAGAAGATAGTGTTTGGCAATATTTTGTCAAAAAAAAAAAGTTATAGGCAATCTTGAATGCCGGGCAATATGTAAAAAATGTAATAATGTACAAATGTCTTATTTGCTATTTTTGTTATAACTTATAAGCGAAGAAAAATAACTGTAAAAACCGCTGCCCAAGGAATCACTACACTCAAAGAAATAGTACGTGTAAATTCAACAAAAAAAAATGGTTAACTAACAATATCGTTAATTTTGTTAAACCAAACTATATTGATGGTATTTTTAAACAAGAGGTGATTGTTATTTTAATTAATAAAAAGTTGTCGTACAACAAAACAAACATTAACTTAAAAAATAGATGAATAAGACTATTATTTTGTTCGTCTGACTATTTATTTGTTGAATTCTGTCAAATTAAACTAGATAATAGTATATTTTATTTTTAACTATTATCGAATTGTAATTCTAACCCAGTATTAGTTCGCTGTATTATTGTACTTGGTAGACAAACCAATATTATTGTCGTCTTCTAGAAGTTCTAAAAGAATTACCATAAAATTTGCTTGCTTACCACGTAGTCTATTACAGAAATTATTCCCAGATGACGCCACATACAAATCACTGACAATAATCAATCATGCATCTTATACTCTTATGAATTTATAGAAAATTAATAACATGATTGCAATGTTCAAATTCTCTCAGGGATCATCGATATATTTGGATAGATCTTATAAACGATCTCTAATCTTTGGTTTGGGTGGTCTGATGTCTCAATACTGAGAATTTTGGCCAACCAAAAGAAACTTCATCATACAATAAAGTGTAGATCAACCTAAAAATTAGTTGGTGAACAAAAAACAAAGTCGTTGTACTATTTAATTGTAGACCAAATTGGAAATGGTTAGTGAACATAAAAAAACGTCATTGTACTATTTAATTTGTTATAAGAAGATATGATTATTAAACTACTATTTGCTTACGAAAACAAATAAAGTTGTATGACTATTCTTTTCTGATTGATTTAACTATGAAACTAGATAGGCGTGATTTCATTTGCTCTTTTTGGTTGAATTTACCTATCATTTTCTTTCGAGTGTACTTCCACATCCGGATTTTCTATTCGTCACGCAACGAAAAAATTTTGTATGTGGAAATAATTGTTCATGGAACTTTAATAATATAATATTTGAAATCCTCTACCCCAAAAACCCATAGAACGATACCCCACATCGGTAGTGGGGTGGGGGTGGATCAATTAAAAAAATATTTTGAGGTTTCTGGTTCTTGTACACACACTAAATCACAATTTTTTTTCATCCCCTTTAATAATGGGGTGGGGGTGGCAATGGGGGTGGCTAATGCTAAAATTTGTTTTGAGACCTTAGCTTCTCTTGTCTATATTAAATACCAATTTTATGAACTCTTACCTGGTTGATTTACCTATTTACCCCAAATTTACCCCAATTTACCCCCCAATCCTTCGACGTAACAAGATGAAAATACAATCTAGTTCTAGATCTCGTTAAAGTACATAGTGTACCAAATTTCAAGTCAATATTTCAAACGGTTCCAGAGTAAACGTGCGCACAAAAAAGTTACAGACCGACAGACAGAAATTTTTTTCACTCAAACTTAAAATCTCGACGTTTCATGACATTCTAAGCCTATTTGAACAATAAAAATTTTTAAAATTTTTTTTGTCGTTACTGTACTTCCACTGGAAGTAAAATAACCGGAATAAACATTTTGATAAAAACTGTAATTTATTGTAACTATTACCGATAAGTTGCGTATTAAGTTTTCATTTCAACACCCTTGCCCATTTTATGAATGTTTTTACTAGTAATCTCCCTAGAGCTTAAAAAATTTCTGGTAATTAATTAAATCATGTGGGGGGATTCAGTAAGAAAATTTTACTATAAAACAAATTTGCTGGTTGGGTATGCCTACAAGTTTTCATTAACGTCGCAATTATTTCATAGCAATTTAGTGCTAATTTTATTATATTAATAGAGTTATATAAAGCAACTCAAATTATATTTTTAATTATTTAATCACAAATTAAAATTCCGGATACCAAATTTGCATCCAAACATCCCCTCACCAGCTACTTGATTAAAATGACACCCAATCCGGACAAAATCAATTACACTTTTCCGTGTATAAATCTATAATGTGGCCGGTGTCTGAGACTGCGGCAGGCAATCGAAATGTTATTAACCCCTGGCCCCGAATTGTCCCCATCAAATATTTAGCGATCGCCACAATTATCGTGGTACACTTATGAAAATTAAAGGGACACAAAGGAAGTCGTCGGAAAACCATCCACGTGTCCCTCCATACCTATTATAACAAAAGAGTGACGCAAGTAACGTACGAAATTATTTATCGGAATATCGATGTTTCTTCAAGTTCGTCTCCGAAAATACAAAATTGAGTGAGGTAGGGCCGACAGCGACAGCGAAACGTTATTGATCGTTAGTGAAATATGTATAGGAACCAGCTACAGGCCGAGTTTATATTGCCTTGGTATCGACTCACAATTTGGGTTTTCTGAATACACTGGGAGAAAAAAATCCATCCTTAAGCATTTATTTTTCTACCGCTTAGGTCCCAAGCAGCAGAATTAATGAGTTTTACCAGTTCAAAGTAACCTGAAATAGTCGATATAACGTAAT
Organism: Rutpela maculata; assembly: GCA_936432065.2. Lineage (NCBI taxonomy): Eukaryota > Metazoa > Arthropoda > Insecta > Coleoptera > Cerambycidae > Rutpela > Rutpela maculata. The sequence continues at coordinate 5,033,621 of OW386292.2, forward strand.
TACAACCATTATCTTCAACTTAGAATGCATATATTTTCTTAAGAAGTGCCTGATATGTCTATACGTCACATTGACTTTGGTGTAATTTTCACTTGTAATCTCCCTAGTGTTTGAATTATTGCTGAAAATTTTCTTAAAAATTACTGTACGAGAAAAATTTCCTGCAATTCATTCATGCACGCCGGGAATTCGGTAAGAAAATTTCATACTAAATAAATACCAATTTCAACTGACATTAAGGCTATTCTGAGACAACAAGGTATAAGATTACAATTCCTTAAATGGGTTTTATTGACAAAATGATAGAAACGCATTGGAATTAGTATTGTTGTGTCATAAGTATAAAAGTTTGTAAAATGTCGCGTTTTGGAAATAAAAGAAAATATTATCTACATATAGGCAATGTTAAAAAAAAGATTTCCACACATTTCAGTTGGAAAAAACTACTACATAAGGGATTAATATACAGTGTGTCCCAGGATAGATGTAACAAAAGGTGTAATGGACCAAAAATTTTGGAATGGTATTTGGGGATTGAGTCCTGCTTGTTGTAAAACTAAAGTGTACCAAAAATGACTTGATTTGGTGTTCTATAGGGTGTTTTATAAGCAAAGTTGTAAAGATCACCACTAATAAAATACCTTTATTTTTCAAAATATGAAAAAATTCCACTAAGAAAAGTTATTTAGAATGCAATTTTATACCTCTATACCAATTTTCAGGAATATAAAATAATTTTTTTGAAACTTCCCATTTTTTGCGAATTAAGAGTTGAATTCATATAAAGTTGTGTACGAGCAAATGTTAATCATCTCAAAAAGTAGGCTATTAGTAAATAAAAAATTGAATATACGAGATGTAAGAAGGTATAATGTTAATCGAACTAATTGTAAAACAAGAAACAATTACTAACAGAAGATTAATGATGTTTAAAAATTATAACAAGTAATAAATGTCAAAAACATAACAGATTCACAAACAAATTAATTATTGACCAATACAAAACAATGCTTACAATTTTTTCATTATTCGACGTAGCTACCACCCACATCCACACACATTTCGATCCTTCGCCTGAAGTCCTTAAAACTGTTTCGAATATGATCTAACGGTATGGAGTTTACGGCATTTGTAATTCTCTGTTTCAATACTGCTACATCGTTAGGAAGTGGTTCAGCGTAAACCAACTGCTTCAGGCGACCCCATAAAAAGAAATCCAATATTGATAGGTCCGGGGATCTCGCCGGCCACTTGATCGGTCCATTCCTGGCAATCCAATTTTCTCCAAAATTTAAATTCAACCACCGATTAACCATTTCTGTGAAGTAGCCAGGGCAACCGTCATGTTGAAAATGAACTAAAGGCATATCTCTTAAAATATTTAAATGTTCTTCAGAAAATCTTTGAAGAAGCTGTAAATAAGTGTGCTGGTTTAACCTTCCCTTAATGAAATAAGGTCCAATAACTCCAACGTGTTAAGAAACGGCACACCAGACATTCACTTTTTTATAATATTGTCTTCTACAATTAATGCTAAAATTTGGATTTTCAGAAGCCCAAAACCGACAATTCTGAGATGAAACAACACCATTGGTTGTGAATGTGGATTCATCTGAGAAAATTATGAAATGATGAAAAAATCTCTCTTCCATGATTTTTTCTCCAATGGTCAAACAAAAATCCAACCTACGGCCGTCATCTCCTTCAAGCGTATGTTTATAATTTGCTTTATATGCCCTAATTTTCTTTGCCTTGTAAATTCTTTGGAGTTCAGACTTGCTAATATTAATAAGAGCTGATATCTCTCTTAGTGGCATCCTAGGATTTTCTATAACAGAGGCAAGAGCTTTAATAGCCCCAACATTGTCTTCATCATATGCTTTTATTTTTCTTTTCATGTTAAGAACACTACCAGTAGCCAGAAACTTTTTAATTATTCTCATAGCCTGAGTACGTGACAAAGCAGTGTTTGGAAATTTCAAATTAAATCGGCGTACCACTTCTCGCAAGTTTTCACCGCCAGTTCCGTAGCATTGCACAATATAAATTTTTTCACGCACTGTGAGTACCATTTTCACTTAATTTTTTATGCTTGGTTCGTTAATTTGAAATAGAAATTAAGGATAATATTGACTACGTTCGACAGATATGTCAATAATAAATGATAAATGTGTATCCACTGCTTTTCTCATAGCCTTCTTTTAGCTTCTACATAAAAATATTAATTCACAAAAAATAATTTCTATGCAGTTTTAATTGAATGATTCAAAATAAAATACTAATTTATTGAAAAAATGGGAAGTTTCAAAAAAATAATTTTATATTCCTGAAATTTGGTATAGAGGTATAAAATTGCATTCTAAATAACCTTTCTTAGTGGATTTCTTTCATATTTTGAAAAAAACCGCTGCCCAAGGAATCACTACTTCCACATCCAGATTCTCTATCCAAGTCACTCACAACGAAAAAACTTTATATGTGAAAATAATTGTTTATGGAACTTTAATAATATAATATTTGAAATCCTCTACCCCAAAAACCCTTAAAACGATACCCCACATCGGTAGTGGGGTGGGGGGTGGTGATAGTGGGGGGTGGATGAAGTAAAAAAATATTTTGAGGTTTCTGGTTCCTGTACATACACTAAATCACAATTTTTTTTCATCCCCTTTAATAAGGGGGTGGAGGTGGTAATGGGGGTGGCTAATGCCAAAAATTTTTTTGAGTCCTTAGCTTCTCTTGTATATACTAAATACCAATTTTATGGACTCTTACCTGCTTGATTGACCTATTTACCCCAAATTTACCCCAATTTACCCCCCAACCCTTCGACGGAACAAGATGAAAATATAATCTAGTTCTAGATCTCGTTAAAGTACATATGTGTACCAAATTTCAAGTCAATATCTTAAACGGTTCCAGAGTAAACGTGCGCACAAAAAAAGTTACAGACAGACCGACAGACCGACAGACAGACCGACAGACAGACAGAAATTTTTTTTTCGCTCAAACTTAAGATCTCGACGTTTCATGACATTTTAAGCCTATTTGGACAATAAAAATTTTTAAAAATTTTTTTTGTCGTTACTATACTTCCACTGGACGTGGAAGTAATAAAGATTACTTTATTAGTGGTGATTTTTACAACTTTGCTTCTAAAACACCCTGTAGAACACCAAATCAAGTCATTTTTGGTACACTTTAGTTTTACAACAAGCAGGACTCAATCCCCAAATACCATTCCAAAATTCCAAAACTTTTGGTCCATTACATCTCTTGTTACATCTATCCTGGGACACACTGTAATTGCTTGAAATCTTTTAATCCTAACCTCTTCTGGCTATAAATCGGCGTTATTTTATAAAAACATGTCTCAGATTGCCACACTTCCACAACTAATAATACAACAAAAACTTGCCATTTTGTATGATATTATGTCCATAAAAACTCTAATATTATGAAAAATGCAATTCTTAGGTTCAATCTGTCGCCATTTGACAGCAATGACAGCGGTTTGTTTTCCTAAGGTCTCAGATCTGTGACGTCACGCGCACACGACCTATAAGATCTTTTTGACGACTTCGATACATATAAACTTTAATATTTTCTTGTAGTAAATTCCGCTTTTGCCTTGGATAGATCAAGGTCTCTTATAAGATCACTTAATTCGCGTTGATTAATTTTGTGTGGTTCACCACCGGACACTTTGGCAGAGAAATAGGGATCTTGTGATGTTGATGGCTGGACTAAGTCGTCATCTACATTATCATCCGATTCTTCGTCAGAATCAAGGCTGTATTCTTGAGGTGAATTAGGAATAGGTAGTTCATCACTATGGAGAACCGGGCGAATGGCAGTCGGTATTGGGGTATTACCAGCCTTTTTTTCTTGTCTAATAGGAGGTATCACGCAAAAATAACAATCGGTAACATGATCTGTAGATTCTCGCCAGATCATGGGCACAGCAAAAGCCATTGAACGTCCTCTTCCACTTAGCCAACTGCAAAGATTGTTCGCACAATTGCTGCAACATATATGAGATGCCCATTTTTTGTCTTCATCTCCAATTGTACAGCCAAAATACAACTGGTACGCCTTCTTAATTTTGGGAGTAAAATTACGTTTTTGATGCACAAAAGTCACTTCACCACAAATATAACAAAAGTTGTTAGGTGTATTTACACAATCTCGTGGCATATTTTCAAAATAGCACTATTTACTTTCGAAAATGGACGCTTATCATGCACAAGGTACAAATACGACTACCTAAGAATGAATATTAGTTTTAGTGACAAATAAAGAGGTAGGTAGTTAGTATGTCTATTTTTCGTAGAATTCTAATTCTACCTGTTATTTGTGATAGGACCGCCCATAAACTAGCCCAAATATTATACTTAACTACAAACACGGCTTACACTAAGGCCCTTACGGAGGGAACAGGTTCGATGATTATTATTTTTTTCTATTTAGTGCAGTATATATAAAAGCCTGTTATTTTAGTTTTTTAAACTATTAATTCTAATATAATTTTTTTTTAAATTTAAAGCCGCAATTTAAAATAGCAGTTGAATCTCGTAATTTGTTTATTTTTTTCCATATTTTAACTCGAGATTCCCTGATTCTAGCGATTTTTTTTAAATTCCCTGAGATTTCCATGATTTTCTTACGGTTTTTAAAATTCACTGAATTTTTCAGGTTATTCAGGTTTTCCATAAGAATCCGAACCCTGAATTAGCATATAAAAATAAGGTGCATCACATTTATAAAGATATTGTAAACATCCAGATCTCAACAAAACACCTTCTTCCGCGGCGCGGCGTTCGGTTTATCATCTGTCATTTCATCCGAACCACTCGCCTCATTTGTGTTGTAAGCGCCATTAGTATACAATTCAACGAGCAGTGGCATTGAAGACTCCTGGTTGAACTTGAAAATTTAAATTTCGCAATATTTACCATAAAAAAAGAAGCGCATAATATAATAATTTTGTCGTTGATGTAGGTTAGTCTATTAAGTTATGGCTTTTTTCGACGAGGCGAAAAAAGGAATGGAATAACTTAACAGCTATAACTTATAATATTTACGTAACTAACGAGAACCTGTTTTATCTTGTATCATAATTAATAATATAATATTTAGCATTCAATTTCAAATGTCAGACACGAGTTTTATAATAGAATTTACAAGTTTTGTGTCTTATCAATCTAAACGTACTTGAAAAATGGACAGGCCCGGTTGTACCGGTGATATGAGGAAACTGTTTCGGAGAGTTTTGGAACTAGCCAAAAATTAGTTTACCCCCTACAGAATTTCCTCAGGAATCCGAAAGAAAATAGTGTTGACCACTCAAAACGGTGGCTTTAATTGTTATTTAACTTTTTGTAAACAAAATGAATTTTGCAACTTAGTTTTTTGCTTATATATTCGCTTGTAAAGGTCGTAGAAAAACGTTCGACCTGTCAATTTCTTCGTCATGACCTCCCCTATAAGTTAGGTATACGCAAAGAACGAATCTTTGATTGTTAAAACATTTTATGGCAAAAAACTGAAAAAATTTAATTTTCGCTCCTCAAACTTTAAACTACTGTAGAAACAAATATAAAATTTGTATGTTAACGATATTATGAGAAATAGTACGTACATATTTAACTCTTAATAAAATGCACTTTGCAATTAATTCATAAAAAAAAATCAAATTGTTATATTAAAAGATCAAATAATAGTTTACAGAAGTAAATATCTCAGTGGATTTTGCATAAAATTTATTACAACCAACGGCATTTCAATTGTCATAAAAAAACACGAATTTAAAAAAAAATGTGTTCCGATGCTTTGGAGCCGAGATATGAGGAATTCACGTTTTTTGCGATTATGGCGAAATTTGAAAATATTTTTACTTGAAAATTTAACTGAATATTTTTGAGTGTGTGTTATCGCTTACAAAAAGTGTCATGTCCATATATATAAATGGGCCATGGAAAAAAAATCAAGAAAATTGCATCTTTAGCGCTCCACAGTGTGAAATTAATGAGTTTTCATTTTAAAAATTCCACTCCACGCTCAATTTTTGATCAATTTGAATGAAACTAGGTGCAAAATGTTTGTGAAAGCTGGCTTTTTATCAGATAACTGCAGGTTTTGCAATTAAGGTATTATGTGCCAACTGTCAGCTGCCAAAACCCCGCGAAAATTATAAAAATTTTTAAATTTTTATAATTCGTGTACTTTAAGTTTTTTAAAATGGATTTTTATGACTTATATGAATGTTTTTTGGGTCGCTGATTACGAGTCCAATATTTATTTTAGCCAAAAGGCTAAATGGTAATTTTAGTCTAAAGTGGTCCAACATAAAGATATTGCCACTTTTAGTGGTTTTAATTGAATTGATTTAAATAAAACATATTTATATCGATTATTTCACTCATTAACGCTATAGCCAATGAGAGCCCGTTTTTTCAAAACATTGCACCAATCAAACGTCATTATTAGTGGTAATTCAAGCTAGATCGGCTTTTGACAGGACCAACATGCAAAATTTATCGCTCTAATTTTTTAGGTCGCTGCAGCGGCAAATATGCGAAAATTTTTTGACGTTTTTTGTCGAGCTTTTAAGTTTTATCTATAAATATCTTCTCTAGCTTATTACTAAGTAATTGTTAACGTACTTACCTTGTAAATTGTAATATTGTATTATGTAGTAGCAAACAAACAAATGGTCAATCAAACATTGATTGAAATATTTTATTTATTATGACATGTAAGTGAAATTTTATTCATATATTTCATTGTGCTTTTCAGTAGTTCTTGGCTTTGAAATGCAACTAATGTTTGTTTGTGATGTAGTATCCTCTAGGTAGGGCTAGAGATGCTTGAACGATTTCCTCGCAAGGGTGGATTTCTGATAATATATTGGCATGATCAGACTTAGATCTTCAATATATAGAAAGAATGGTTATTTTCTTGTTTATCGTATTGAATGGAGTATCCTCTAGGTAGGGCTAGAGATGCTTGAAAGATTTCCTCTTAAGGGTGGATTTCTGACAATAAATTGGCATGATCAGACTTAGATCTTCAATATATAGAAAGAATGGTTATTTTCTTGTTTTTCATATTGAATGTTAGACATAGTAAATGTATAAAGAAATTGACAAGTTTGTTTGTAAGAGGACTACTCGTTGATATTCTATCTTGATCAGATTTAGATCAATAATATATGAAAGGAACGAATGATTTCTTTGAAAGTTATCTGCTGAATACCCAAAATAATATTTTATAATAAAAACACACCTCAATTCCAAAGCGAATCTTGTCTGAAATATATAGGCTGTAACTTTTGTCTATCTGTAACTATGACAGTTTTCCTAGTGTTCAATCAGGTAACAATTACACACAAAGATTGTACTTAATATAGCTCATAATACAGGAACAAGTCAAGCACAGCTTTCAATAGCTCGATAACGTAGTTACAAAGGTAAGCAAATCATTTATTATAAATGTCAAGTACACATTCGCTCTGGAACAAACTAAAAATGTATAGTACTTACATATGATAATCTACCAAAAAGTAACTCGTTGAATCAAAGCTGTGCATCAAACATTATAATTTGTTGTATTTAAAATTATCTTTGCTTAACAAAGCAAACCTCAACATAATTCATAAATTTCGTAAGTTAAAAGTAAGGATTAAATACCTAAATATGAGTCGATGAACATTTATTTATTATGGAATATAACTTGTAGCGCTAGATGGCGCTCTCTATGTCAATCTCGGAACCATGGGTGTACATTTTATTTGGGCGAGACATCGGTACTAAAGTAGTGCTCTCTCTATCGTTCCTCGTCGTATTGCACCTCAGAAACGCCTGAAAGGTGTTAAGCCAGTCTATATATTATAATATCTAAGGTTTCAACTCGTTTTATTTACTAGTTGCCATGGAAACGTCACTAGATTATTTTAAAATATAGCGAATCTCCGTTGTTTCTACTGCGTTTGTTTCAGATTTGCTGTTTTGACAATATGAGTCGGTTTGGAAATATTTCTGTATATCAAATTAGTGATGAAATTGAAAATAAAGGTCAGTAAACTCCAAAAAGTGACAAGAAAACATCTGAAGGCAGTTAATGAGAAAACATAATATTGAAGATGTACTTAATGAATTATTTATTCGTGAAATATTCTCCTCAAATACCACTCGTGCTTTAAATTTTATCTAAAAATTTTTTCTCAAGCTAAGTCGCCCCTAGTTAATATAACTCGTGCAAATTGGCAGTTTATTATCAAAGATTAAATCCCTCCCGCTAAAGCGGTCGGGATTTAATCAGATAATAAACTGCCAATTTGCACTCTTTATATTACCAGGCAACACGCTTTCGAAAAAATTTTCGATAAAATTTTAAGCACTAGTGATATTACATACGATTATTTCACTCATTAACGCTATAGCCAATGAGAGCCCGTTTTTTCACAACATTGCACCAATCAAACGTCATTATTAGTGGTAATTCAAGCTAGATCTGCTTTTGACAGGACCAACATGCAAAATTTATCGCTCTAATTTTTTAGGTCGCTGCAGCGGCAAATATTGCGAAAATTTTTTGTCGTTTTGTGTCGTGACATGTTTTCGGCAAATAGGACAAATCGTGCTTTTAAATGTTATCTATAAATATCTTCTCTAGCTTATTACTAATTGTTAACGTAAATTGTAAATTGTAGTACTGTATTAATAACCTAAAAAGCCAATGCTGTGTGGAACTTATATAAGTTCGGGACAAGTTATAGGTACAGAGCTTTCAATGGCTTAATACCTAACATAATTACAAAATAATTTTCCCAACTAAAATTAAATATGAATATCTACGAAGCAGACAAATCAGTTATTTCATGATAAATACACAAATGTAGGTACTTACTTATGGTAATTCATCAATCATTACAAAGCAGCTAACACTTATTTGGAAAATCAAAACTCTGCAGTATCACTATATACATTATAATTCGTTGTACTTAAAGTCTCTCTACTTAAACAAGTAAACCTTAACTTAACTATTAAACTTCTCAAATTAGAAACAAGGATTAAATACATAAATATATATTAATAAACACTTTAATATAATAATTCAATTCACTGTTTAGGCTAGTAACTAAGTTAAGCTAGCGTTACTAGATGGCGGTACCATACCATCTGAGCCGGCAGCCGTAGAACGTAAAAGATAGATTGGTAATATGCAATTTGTGTGATTTCACCCGTAATATGATTGGTCGAAGCGTGCTTTGTTGTGATGACTAGTCTTATAAGTTACAGTACCTATGGTTTAACGTATATTGTTTTTCTTGATTGTCATAATTTAAACCTACTTTGTTTTTTATTAGATGAGTCGCTTTGGAAATGCATTTTTATGTGACGTAAATGATGAAATTGAAGATAAAGGTGAGTAATCTCTAAAAAGCAACAAGGAAACGTCTGAAGGCAATTAATTACTGAACATAATATTGAAGATATACTTAATGAATTATTTATTCGTGAAATATTCTCCACAAATACCACTCGTGCTTTAAATTTTATCTAAAAATTTTTTCTCAAGCTAAGTTGCCCCTAGTTAACATAACTCGTGCAAATTGGCAGTTTATTATCAAAGATTAAATCCCTCCCGCTAAAGCGGTCGGGATTTAATCAGATAAATAAACTGCCAATTTGCACTCTTTATATTACCAGGCAACACGCTTTCGGATAATACTGGTGCTAAAAACTCAGTGGTTACTGATTACATTACACTACAATAAAACGCATACACTGGCACCGAGAACATGACACAGTTAAAAAAGAATTGGATCAAATTTAACAGAAAATATGCTGCTTCTCGATTATCAAATGCGAATAAAAACCAAAAAGTAAATGTTTATTTTGTAAGTCTGTGCTCATTGTTATTAAACAAAAATTCGTTTTTGTATAGACGTCTCTTTTAAAAAATCAAAAACTTCCCTCGTTACTTTTTGTAATGTATCGGTACTATATTTTTTGACACATAATGCATTATCAGTAATCTATTTATGACTCTATAAATACTTTCTTGAGTGAAAAAATAAGTATACAATATAACATCAATTATTTAAAAAACTTATTTTCATCTTTCATGATTTAATGGCTCAAAATATTTGCTACAAAACACTGTATAAGGTTTACTTTACAAAATAAGTTAATAAAATCCAGAGAAAAATATCTGTCGACCACTTGTAGTAGCCGTAACATCTACGTTACTACACTACCAGTGTTACAGCGTACGCTCTGTTACCAGCTTTGGTGTAGAAAAACTCCTTTTGCCATATTTAGGTGTGAAATTTTCTACCGAATCTCCCACGTGCTTAAATTCGTTACCGAATATGTTTTCTCGATTTCACTCACCTTTTCATCACATTTTCACAATAAAAACATTCATAGCCCCAAAAAAAAGTTCGAATATAAGGCTGTAGTTATAAGTTAAACTTTCAATCTTCTGTCTGTTTTTTATGTTAAATTTTATAATTCTTATGATTTTAATAATATTTTATTATGAATCATAATTTTTTTTGACTTGCCACAAATGTAAACAAGCTAAAAACGTACTCTTCGCCGGGTTACTAAACTTTTTATATAATTGTTACGCATTCTATAGAACACTCTTCGCAGTTTTTTGTAACTAATGTTAGTTTCAAACATTTTTAATTTTATAGTACGAACTTAGTTGGTGAAAGACTCAGTGTAAAATAAAGTAAAAATTAAAAAAAAAACATCCCATACTCCATGTTAGGTTTCGAACCTGGGACCCTTGGATTCCGAGTCAAAAGCGTAAAAACCACCTAACACGTAAAAAATGTAAATTTTTACAAAAACATAAAAATCAAAAAAAAATTTTCAAATTCTCTTTTGAAAGTTGTTCAGAATTCGTTCACTAACATAATGATATGAAAATGTTTTCTTTAAGAGCGATATTTCCGGTTTTAGAATTGTGCCGATCAAATTCAATATACTCTTTTTTGCGAAGAGTATAATAAGTATGTAAAATTGTCAACTAAAAAGATGTACAAGAGACAGTTTGTGTATTCTGATGCCTAATTTCAAACATTTCTTTCTAATAACAAATACCTAGACAATCTACAAGAAAATAACTATTTTACACTATTTGTAAATCGGATAATCCGGCTTAGCACCGCCGTACCGAATATGCTCAAAGAAACCACATGAAAACGTCATAAATCTACACAATGTCTCATAATTGCTAAACAAGTTAACAAAAAAGATCCCAGGCTCGTGCCACACGCCAACAAAAAACCGTACAAAAAATACGTTAAAATTCCTTTTTAACACCCTAAAAATACATAACGGAAAAAATAGCCAAACAAAACAAAATTAAAAACCCTCGGCCCTTTTTTTGACCCCCGGTCACCGTACGTTAGACGGTGACATCAACCCCCGATCGTGTCAATCGAAAACATATTCTAAAACACCTTTTTCCACGTCCTATTCAAAAATCTGACCAAATACCTACGCGGTCACATAAGTTCTCCGCGTCCCTGACTGGGAATCGCCTTTATACTTGCTTGGGCGATTTTATTCAAATAGGGGGACGATCGTACCAACTTGAAAACACTGCGACACACACGAGACGAGTGCTAGCCTGCTTCGCACGGACCAGGGCAAACAAATCATGGTACGCCGAGAACAAGAAGATTTGCATAGCTTCGTGAGAAAAAAGCAGGCTGTGTATATAGCTGTCAACTGTTTAATATTCAAATTCGACCTACTAGATCGACTGGGTCGTTAGAGGAACGTGAAATTTCGCACTGGGGCCTAATCAGTCATGAAACGGCCGAGTTTTCGAGATTCGGCATTAAAATAAAAAGTCGATTAGGGGTACGAAAGAGGTACGTCACTTAGCATTGACGGGTGGTTTTCTTCTAGGCGTAATTTGTCAAATTAGTTTTGTGCTATGAGAAAATAATGTGACGTGTAAAAATGCGCAGGCATTTGTTATTTTTTGCGAGACGGGCTATTGTTGCAGAGCAAATTAGGCTGATTTAAATGGAAAATTGATCGTCTGCTGCTTATTATGGAAATGCTATGTGTGAAAAGGTCGCCAACGTATGTGTCTTTACTAGAATTAAGTACCGTACTGTGAGCCTAGTCGTTGGTAAAATAAGGCAGGAAAGTGCATTTTCAAAATGAGCAGTTCTCTCTTATGTTTTACAGGGTTATTCATTCCCCCCCCTTCATTTCTGTTATTATTGGAAATTTAAAAAAAGTTGCGCATAAAAGTTGTAGGGTTGTGTATACAGTGTGTCCCAGGATAGATGTAACAAGAGGTGTAATGGACCAAAAATTTTGGAATATTGGGGATCGAGTCCTGCTTGTTATAAAACTAAAGTATACCAAAAATGACTTGATTTGGTGTTCTACAGGGTGTTTTATAAGCAAAGTTGTAAAAATCACCACTAATAAAGTACCTTTATTTTTCAAAATATGAAAAAATTCCACCAAGAAAAGTTATTTAGAATGCAATTTTATACCTCTATTACCAAATTTCAGGAATGTAAAATTATTTTTTTGAAACTGCCCATTTTTTTCAATAAATTAATATTTTATTTTGAACCATTCAATTAAAACTGCATAGAAATTATTTTTCGTGAATTAATATTTAAAGTTATGTAGAAGATAAAAGTAGGCTATGAGAAAAGCAGTGGATACACATTTATCATTTATTATTGACATATCTGTCAAACGTAGTCAATATTACCCTGTTTCAAATTAACGAACCAAGCATAAAAAATTAAGTGAAAATGGTACTCACAGTGCGTGAAAAAATTTATATTGTGCAATGCTACGGAATTGGCGGTGAAAACTCGCTAAGAGAAGTGGTGAGCCAATTTAATTTGAAATTTCCAAACACTGCTTTGTCACGTACTTAGGCTAGGAGAATAATTAAAAAGTTTCTGGCTACTGGTAGTGTTCTTAACATGAAAATAAAATAAAAGCATATGATAAAGACAATGTTGGGCCTATTATAGCTCATGCCTCTGTTATAGCAAATCCTAGGATGCCACTAAGAGAGAGATCAGCTCTTATTAATATAAGCAAGTCTGAACTCCAAAGAATTTACAAGGCAAAGAAAATTAGGGCATATAAAGCAAATTATAAACATACACCTGAAGAGGGAGATAACGGTGGTAGGTTAGATTTTTGTTTGACCATTGGAGAAAAAATCATGGAAGAGAGATGTTTTCATCATTTCATAATTTTCTCAGATGAATCCACATTCATAACCAATGGTGTTTTTTCATCTCAGAATTGTCGGTTTTGGGCTTCTGAAAATCCAAATTTTAGAATTCATTCTAGAAGACAAGATTATAAAAAAGTGAATGTGTGGTGTGCCGTTTCTTATCACGTTGGAGTTATTAGACCTTGTTTCATTGAGGGAAGGTTAAACCAGCACACTTATTTACAGCTTCTTGAAAGACTTTCTGAAGAACATTGAAATGATATGTCTTTAGTTCATTTTCAACATGATGGTTGCCTTGTCCACTCCACAGAAATGGTTAATCGGTGGTTGAATTTAAATTTTGGAGAAAATTGGATTGCCAGGAATGGACCGATCAAGTGGCCGCTAAGATCCCCAGACCTATCAATATTGGATTTCTTTTTATGGGGTCGCCTCAAGCAGTTGGTTTACGCTGAACCACTTCCTAACGATGTAGCAGTATTGAAGCAGAGAATTACAAATGCCGTAAACTCCATACCGTTAGATCATATTCGAAACAGTTTTAAGGATTTCAGGCGAAGGATCGAAATGTGTGTGGATGTGGGTGGTAGCTACGTTGAATAATAAAAAAATTGTAAACATTGTTTTGTATTGGTCAATAATTAATTTGTTTGTGAATCTGTTATGTTTTTGACATTTATTACTTGTTATAATTTTTAAAATTCATTAATCTTCTGTTAGTAATTGTTTCTTGTTTTACAATTAGTTCGATTAACATTATACCTTCTTACATCTCGTATATTCAATTTTGTATTTACCAATAGCCTACTTTTTGAGATGATTAACATTTGCTCCTACACAACTTTAAATATGAATTCAACTCTTAATTCGCAAAAAATGAGAAGTTTCAAAAAAATAATTTTATATTCCTGAAATTTGGTATAGAGGTATAAAATTGCGTTCTAAATAACTTTTCTTAGTGGAATTTTTTCATATTTTGAAAATTAAAGGTACTTTATTAGTGGTGATTTTTACAACTTTGCTTATAAAACACCCTGTAGAACACCAAATCAAGTCATTTTTGGTATACTTTAGTTTTACAACAAGCAGGACTCAATTCCCAAATACCATTCCAAAATTCCAAAATTTTTGGTCCATTACACCTCTTGTTACATCAATCCTGGGACACACTGTATATATATATATTTTTAAATGCAATTAAATGCAATTTTTCTTGAACGTTAACGTAGTTGCCATTGCAAAAATGTCTAATAACGAAATTGTGAATAATAACCTTTTGGTTCTTTCTTTTGTTTCTTAATAGGTATAAATACTAGTGCAAACTATAAGGATCAATAAAAATAATTTTGAAAATGATTTTTTATTTTTAAATAAATTTAATAAAATAGAAAAACAAATAGCCCCATTTGAAAAAAAAAGTTTTCGATAAAAAAGTGATTTGTTCAATTTTGGAGGCTTAATAGTTATTAATGAAACTAAACGAAAAATTATATTTTTCCCTTGCACTTTACCTGCCACAGAACAAATTTTGGTATTCCAAACCACTCTAGACGAATGTCTTAAAATGCTTTTATGTCCAAAAATCCTACAGGTAGTTTATGCACCCCACATTTCAAATGTATAAGTTAAAAAATAAAGGAATAGGGTGGAGCTGCTAGCTTGTGGCACCCGGTATATATTCAACTCTACAAATTCTATACGAATTTTTTTTTCATTTCCTATATTAACAGAAATAAATGGGGGGGGGGTCAATATATAATGAATAACCTTGTACACTTACTGGTTAAAAAAAAACAACATTAATATTGTCACACGTTTTGTCATGGATCGCATATCCCAAGTGAATTTTTATATGTACGCTTGGCATAAGTGACATGTATTCAAAAGTCTACCTCGTACAAGCTATGCCAAATAGAAAAAGATTTTACCATGTACGCGTTTCTATTTTAGCACATTATTACTCTGAAAGTCTGAATACATTAAACGGGGATAAACTGGCTAGCTTCTTAACAAGAGTATAAATAAGGACTCCACGTCGATTAGAAAGGTCGAAAATGATTATAGACAAATCCGTTCGTAGTTGTAGAAGAGATGACGGACTGGTTATTCGTGCAAAGCCAGGTGGACGTGGTAGCGGCCTTAGGCGCTGAGAAAAAATACAAAAAAGACTAAACATACACTCGACTACACCTTAATGAAGCTGCATGGGCTACCTTAGAGGAAATGGGGTCCAGGGCGACGTACCGACGTTATTACGGCATTCTTCATTACCATCTCGCATATGTCTTTACTCAAAATAGACGGGATGAATCAAAGATTCGTACAAGGACGAACGGGACGAGCGTAACGCGGTTGTATTTCCGGGGGGTGCACAGAAACAAAAAATCCAAATATTTTCTGGATATACATCGTCTATTTTTTTCTGATAATGGTTGAAGAAAAAATACGAAACGTCTGGTCGCTTTAATAAATTTGTAATAACGTGGCACGTCGTTCCAATATTTGTCTGAACAATAAGTACAAAACCTTGACACCACATTCATTTTACTTCCACGTCCAGTGGAAGTATAGTAACGACAAAAAAATTTTTAAAAATTTTTATTGTCCAAATAGGCTTAAAATTTCATGAAACGTCGAGATTTTAAGTTTGAGCGGAAAAAAAATTTCTGTCTGTCTGTCGGTCTGTCTGTCTGTCGGTCTGTCGGTCTGTCTGTAACTTTTTTTTGTGCGCACGTTTACTCTGGAACGGTATAAGATATTGACTTGAAATTTGGTACACATATGTACTTTAACGAGATCTAGAACTAGATTATATTTTCATCTTGTTCCGTCGAAGGGTTGGGGGTAAATTGGGGTGAATTTGGGGAAAATGGGTAAATCAAGCAGGTAAGAGTTCATGAAATTGGTATTTAGTATATACAAGAGAAGCTAAGGTCTCAAAAAAATTTTTGGCATTAGCCACCCCCATTACCACCCCCACCTCCTTATTAAAGGGGATGAAAAAAAAAATGTGATTTAGTTTATGTACAGGAACCAGAAACCTCAAAATATTTTTTTACTTCATCCACCCCCCACTACCACCCCCCTATCACCACCCCCACCCCACTACCGATGTGGGGTATTGTTTTATGGGTTTTTGGGGTAGAGGATTTCAAATATTATATTATTAAAGTTCCATAAACAATTATTTTCACATACAAAGTTTTTTCGTTGTGAGTGACTTGAATAGAGAATCTGGAAGTGGAAGTAGTGATTCCTTGGGCAGCGGTTTTTTGTTTGTTTCAAGTGGTAAACTAAAAATAGCCCACCACAGGTAAATGATTTTCAAAATATTTAATCTCAGTGATTTTGGATGGCTATTTCAAATAATATATTTGTTACAAATAGAATACCTTGGATTATAATTTATATTTCGAATGCCCAAACTGAAGGGAAAATGAAGCAGGCGTTTTTAAAACATTTTATTACTTAATGAATTGTTATTACAATATTACGCAAACGGAGGTAATATCGAGCCTAAAGTGGTCAAAAATCATACACAGTTTTGCATACTATTTTAATTTATTATTTTCCTGATACAGATTGGTCAATTTACTAAATTACCCATTGGCTTTCAACAACTTAAATTATTTTTTTAAATATGAACATAAACAGAGGAATTAAAAGAAACAGGCATTTTTCTAAAACAGAAACCTTTACACCAGGACAATGACTAAACTAAACCTTCAGGCATGAAAAAAATACAGAAGAAACGGTAAATACACACACAAGATGATACATACCGCTGGTCCGAGGATCTGGATAAAAAAACAATAAAGAAAAACGGAACACTAAGAAAAAAAATAATACCAAAAACGAACTACTGGCCCTAGGACAAGCCACCATCAAAGGGTGGACTGCTAGAAGTAATGGTTAGAGCTAGCAGAAATACTGCATTTGGAGCAGAGAAAATAAACGAGTTAATGCATATGGAATGGACGAAACCATACAAATTTCCATCCCCAAAAGCAACTCGCTGCAAGATATAGATTATTACAGAAGAATAACACTCTATAACATAGGATTCAAATAATACGCATAACTCCTGATCGAACACATTGGAAGACCATCCAGACCATCAAAAAGCATTCATCAAAGGTACGTCAACGGACGACCATATGTACAGTGTACACCACTAGACGTACACTGGAAGAAAAATTAAAAGAACAGGGGAAAACTACACATAGTGACACTATCAGTCACGAGGTCGCAATCAGCCCCCTATTTTTGTTTTCAATTTTTGCTTACCTTTTGAGACTTGGTGAGTAGTAGTGGGGGTGGATGAAGTAAAAAAAAACTTTGAGGCCTTTAGTTCTTATACACACACTAAATTACAATTTTATTTTTCAATAATGAGTGGGAGTAGTAATGGGGATGGTGGCTAATGCCAAAATTTTTTTTGAGACCTCAGCTTCTCTTATATATACTAAATACCAATTTCATGGACTCTTACTTGCTCGATTTACCTATTTTTCCCCTAACCCTTCAACAGAATAAGATAAAAATATAATCTATTTCCACACTCAAAGAAATAGTACGGGTAAATTCAACAAAAAAAATGGTTAACTAACAATATCGTTAATTTTGTTAAACCAAACTATAATGATGGTATTTTTAAACAAGAGGTGATTGTTATTTTAATTAATAAAAAGTTGTCGTACAACAAAACAAACATTAACTTAAAAAATAGATGAATAAGACTATTATTTTGTTTGTCTGACTATTATTTTGTTGAATTCAAATTAAACTAGATAATAGTATATTTTATTTTTAACTATTATCGAATTGTAATTCTAACCCAGTATTAGTTAGCTGTATTATTGTACTTGGTAGACAAACCAATATTATTGTCGTCTTCTAGAAGTTCTAAAAGAATTACCATAAAATTTGCTTGCTTACCACGTAGTCTATTATTCGTAGAAATTATTCCCAGATGACGCCACATACAAATCACTGACAATAATCAATCATGCATTATCTTATACTCTTATGAATTTATAGAAAATTAATAACATGATTGCAATGTTCAAATTCTCTCAGGGATCATCGATATATTTGGATGGATCTTATAAACGATCTCTAATCTTTGGTTTGGGTGGTCTGATGTGTCAATACTGAGATTTTGGCTAACCAAAAAAAACTTCATCATACAGTAAAGTGTAGATCAACCTAAAAATTAGTTGGTGAACAAAAAACAAAGTCGTTCTACTATTTAATTGTAGACCAAATTGAAAATGGTTAGTGAACATAAAAAAATGTCATTGTACTATTTAATTTATTACAAGATATATAAAGTTGTATGACTATTCTTTTCTGATTGATTTAACTATGAAACTAGATAGGCGCGATTTCATATGCTCTTTTTGGTTGAATTTACCTATCATTTTCTTTGAGTGCAGATCTCGTTAAAATACATAAGTGTAACAAATTTCAAGTCAATGGTTCCAGAGTAATCGTGCGCACAAAAAAATTAGAGACAGACAGAAATTTTTTACACAAACTTAAGATCTCGACGTTTCGTGACATTCTAAGCCTATTTGAACAATACAAAATTTCTAATTTTTTTTGTCGTTACTATACTTCCACTGGATGTGGAAGTAATTAAGTAACGGTTGACAGAGTCGTAGTGAGAGAACTTTTTTGGGGGGTTATTTTTCAGATTTGCCAGAATCATAAAACTTAAGAAGCCAACTCAATAATAATTCTTCCAAAAAATTGACGAGCTGGGGGGAGAAAATCTCAAAAAAAAAATTTCTACCGAAATAAGAATTGCCAACTTGTATCTCAAATTTACAACTTTTACCAAGTCTGACAAGGTTTGGAGGTAACGTATCCCCCATACCTCTTTCGTTACAGCCCTGACGATTGATTAGTTAAGAAGATAGTACTTTCTGAGAGGTTGTACTAGTTTTACGAATTGTAATGTACAGTGCATAGCATTCATTTCCCGAATTGTTAACGCGCTACGTAACTACATTTCTTCTTTATGTCTTCCCAGAGTGAGTGTGTTTAACTTGCCTTTATATGCAGCTTTGTGTCATTTTTGTCTACACATGCAAAGATGGATTTGTCTGCTGGTAAGCATTTCTGTTTAATTTTAGTTGACGCGGTAATTATTTTGTAACTACGTCCAGGGCTACTCTTAGGTTATTACCCTGTCCACGTATGTTTTCTAATTCTGGCATTTTTAAAATAATGGATAACTACAAGCAATTAAGTATAAAACGAATACCATGTCTTCATGCGCTTACTTAGTACTTAATTTGATTTTTTGTTGCTCAATTCATCATTGCATGACAGAATATTATTAGAGCTGCTGCTATTTGAGCTAAGACCAAATCTTGTTATTCTTATTCGAAATCTATAATTATAACGTTGAGATTCCTGGAAATCTCGACTCGGACACGCTACAAGTATATTAAAATTAAAGTTAATATAATTTTTCGTTTCGTTTCTTCCTTGGTATGCGCGAGATACGCTCCAAAATACAAATTATACGTGTGTGTATGTCTGACCTCACGGCCGAGAGGCAATCGCGAGGACGATTTAACGGAAACAATAAAAGAGTTGTAAATATTTTATGATTTAGTTCTTAATTGGCGGCCGCTCGTCGGGAAGAGGGGATAACGAAGTCGGGAGCAATTAGGTAAATTCGGGTTCTGAAAATTACCGTCCGAGAACTGTCAGGAGTTTGCGCAGTTGCTTTTGATGCGGTCGGATTTGGAACTGCGCAAACTCCTGACAGTTCTCTGATAGTTCTGGGACGGTTATTTTCAGAACCCGAATTTACCTATAGTTTCCACGGTTCGAATTCGAAAACGCCTTCTAGGAGATTTAGAATGAATAGTGCAGTCTTTCCCCTAACTTGTACTTATGGACATTGTTATTAACTGCACACCCCGCTGAATATGTGCGCTATTTTCGCTTCGCGCGTTATCGCTCAGTTCCGCTGTAAAAATTATTTTTGTGCAGTTGTACGTGAAATGAGTATTTCGCATTCCCAAAACAGTCCGAGAAATTACATTTCACGGCCGTTACCCTTAGTAACGGCCCAAAAACTAAAAGTCACTTTCATAATAATTGACGTTTAAGTCACTTCAAAATTGACATTTCTAAAATATGACAAATGATCGCTCTCAAACATTTTTACGATTATTCGAGAACTGTCAAGTTTACATTCAAAATATACCGTTTCCATAGAAACGCTCTGACGTTAAGGCCACCGCGTTTATTTGGCAAAATATAGCATAAACGGTGGTGTCATTTTCATCATCTATATTAACTATAATTTACGGTTGCACAAAAAATAGTGTTTATACCATGGCCGCGAAATTTTTTAGCGCCCTCGAGATTATCATGCCTCGGCCGCAAGCGGCCTCGGCGATAATTTTTCTCTCAGTACGAAAAAAGGAATTTCGCGGCCTTGGTATAAAAATAACTATTTTAATTGGTTAATTGTGCAAAGAGTCAATGCTTTTTGCAAAGGGAAGATGATTCGGCCACACGTCAGGGTGAAATAATGTTACCTTATTTCACAACTATAATAAATATGTTTTACTCACAAAAAAAATGATGAAAAATGTACCTTTTTTTAACGCCAATAAAAAAATTTTAGCTGAATTTCAGCAAATGTTTCCATTCTTTTTTTGTAACTAAGTGCTTCTGAAGGATGGTACACAAATCATATGTACATACTCTCTCTGTGAAGATTAAACTTTTACCTTTTTTATGTTTTTTGGGGATAGAACTATACAGTGCTATCTGTCATGACTGAAAAAAAATTTAGTTCTCATCTGAATCGATTTGTCCTAAAGCAAAAATACTTGTGCTTTTTGCGAGAGGTGTTAAAATTATTTTGTTAAGTGACCGCTAAATTCATTTAAATATGTTAATATATGCATACTGCTTACTATTTTATAAATTGTCCTGCTCTTAGACTACTTTGCAGCATTAATGACGCAAGATGTCAAGGTTATGGTTACATTATAAAAAAATTGTAGCTGAAGTGATATTTTTTTATTTTAATGCGTATGTAAGCCTCGAGCAAACCTAGAGAGATTTTCTTCACAGGCAAACAGAGCTATGGATTTCATGTATGTTACAAGTTGTAATCCTTACCAAGTCCCAACTGAGCTACGGTGTCCTAAAAACGGACCCAACAATACGTCAATAAAACAAAACAGATATTGTGTAATAAACTTTTCACTTTTTTTGTGTCTGTATAATATATTTGCATACGAGATTTTCTAGAAAATGGCGGAGGATCAGGTGATATTCATATATTACACAGACACACGCACAAGAAAAAAGGTCTGTTTCTGGGACTCCATTGGGCAACTCCTATGTATTAGCGCCCAGTCGATGAAAGTATTTTCCCACAAAACTTTGCAAACTAAGTAAACTTTTTTTTAATGAGTTCGTGAAAGTGTATAGAACAATATCCTGAAAAGTTTACATTTCGCTCGGATGCAGAACATAAAAAAAAGTGAAAAAAAAATTTTTTCATCAATTTTTTCAAAATTTTGAAATTAAATCAAGCTAGAAAAAAATAAAAAATACAGATGGATAGATCACGTATTTATGAACAAAAAACGTCCCTAACAAAATTTATCGTTAAAGCCGTGGTTTTGCCGGAAAAAAATAGTCAAGTGTAACGTTATAACTCGGAGCGAGATCCATGCGTGCACGTTCTTGAATACGCATGACTGTGACACGACGCACTGAATTACATGTCACTAAATCAGAATTTATTCAATCTATATGAGTGTTGGTTCATTTAACAGATGGAAATTGTAGCCTTCTGATCCTTTTTTGTTTTAAACAACACAAGCAAAGGATGGATGGGAAAAATATACTTATATACCGGGTGATTCAGTTTGGTATTCGCGCCCCTGTATCTTTTTTATTTCAACAGAAAACTACGATAAACCATATATATTTGTAAATCGTTTATCAAGCTCTATCGAATGACGTCCTTAAATCATCTCTTTGATCACATATGCCAAAATAACGATAGTCAACTTTTTTTTCCAAATGGTATGCTATACATTTTTTTGCCGATTGTTGTAGAGTTTCTCTTTCTGCATTCAACCATGTGAAAAAAGTATACACTTCCACAAGGAAAATTTCGAGAAAATTAATAAAATACGAAAAAACTTCATTTAAAGGTTTTGTTTCTGATTCAACATAGTTAGCCATGGAAACAATTGAATTCTGACATTGTTAGTAATGTCAAATTGAAAATACTGTTATTTGTGACTGTGTTATTCGTTTTTGTTTTATGGGCGAAAGTGGAAGTTTTGAGAAAAAAGAAACGTTTTTAAACACCGTTATATTTCTTCCTTTGGTTCTATCTAAAAGAAAAAGTTTACTAATAATAAAAAACAATTACCAATAAAAAAACTACCAATACTTGAAAACTAACTAACAATTAAGAAAATAAAAACATTATTTATTGCTTCATATGTTCGAAGAGTCCTCCGTTCGCTTCTAAACATAATTGTCCTGAGTTTATCACGCCTTGGATACATACATGTTGAAAAATTTCAACATTTAATCTGCGGCATTCAATTCGTATTCTGTTTTTAAGATCTTCGACATCATTTAGAGTAGACCCTTTCTTTTAGATATGGCCAAAGGAAAAAATCTAACGGTGTGAGATCCGTTGATCTGGCAAGCCACTTAACTCCCTCACTACGATTTCCGATCCATCTACCTGGATAAGCTGAATTTAAGTAATTCGTTACAATTATAGTATTATGTAGCGGTGCCCCATCTTGTGGTAATATCATGTTATGCCTAATATGTAATGGAACGTCTTCTATAAAATTTAACAACTCTTCTCTTAAAAACAGTAAGCGTGCCTTCGTAAAACTTTGGTCCTATAAGTAATTTGTCCGTTGAGAATTCCACACCATACATTAATTCCCCAGATATTTTGGAAATTAGTTTCCCGAAGCCAGTGAGGATTATCCTGCGACCAATAATGGCAGTTATGTCTATTGACTATTCCATTATTATGGAAACGGTATTCATCTGACCACATGATGCGATCTAATAGAATCATTTCTTGAGCAACTGCCAGCCACGCTACAAAATTTAGACGTCTCTCGTAATCTCCAGGAAGCAAGTCCTGATGTAACTATATTTTATATGGTCGCAGTTTATTGTCTCTCAGAATTTTTTGAATTGAAGAATATGAAATATCAGTTTCTGTCGCTAAGTGACGAATAGAAATATGCGGGTCTACGAAAACACGGGCTAAAACTGTATGTTCTTCATCTCGTGCGGTTCTGGGTTTAAAAACGTTTCTCTTTTTCTCAAAACTTCCACTTCCGCTCGTATTTCTTGCCAATTTTGCAAACATTTTGTCTGATGGTACCGGCCTATTTCGAAAACGATCTTGATATAAACATTTGGTTGCTTTACTGTTTTTTCCGCGCTCTCCATAAATTAATACCATGTCCAATTTTTCTTCATTTGTGTAAGATACCATTGTGTAAATCTCTTTAGAAGTATAACATAAAACAAAAACGAATAACAGTCACAAATAACTGTTTTTTCAATTTGACATTACTAACAATGTCAAAATTCAATTGTTTCCATGGCTAACTATGTTGACTCAGAAACAAAACCTTGAAATTAAGTTTTTTCGTAATTTATTAATTTTCTCGAAATTTTCCTTATGGAAGTGTATACTTTTTTCACATGGTTGAATGCAGAAAGAGAAGCTTTACAACAATCGGCAAAAAATGTATAGCATACCATTTGAAAAAAAAAGTTGACTATCGTTATTTTGGCATATGTAACCAAAGAGATGATTTAAGGACGTCATTCGATAGAGCTTGACAAATGATTTACAAATATAGGTATATGGTTTATTGTAGTTTTCTGTTGAAATGAAAAAGATACAGAACTGAATCATCCGGTATATTATCACGCCCGAACTCAATTGTCGCAATAAACAATATAGAAAAAAATTGCTATTAGCTTTATTCCCTCATCTTTGTACGATTTTTCTCTTAATATTCACTTTAATTGGTTAATGTGAGTTTAATTATTAGGATTATTATATCCATGTAAATGTGTTTATACGTAAATAAATAATAGTAATAAAAAATGTTGGTATTAAATAGCCATCTGCAACCATTTCATATGCTTATTTGAAAGCATCTAAGATATTAATGTCTTTATAATTAAGGTACAGGTATGTACAAAATTTTGTTGAAATTCAATCAAAACTAACCTGCACGTCTCACTTAAAATGACTGTATTTATATCACTTTTCCAGAGATTTAACTTCGGCGAACGCTATTTCGTAGAAAAATAGTCTAGTTATTGTTCGTATTTGCGAAAATCACCAAAGGTAATTTTTCTTTAAATACATTTTTCATGTTTTTGGATCATATTTCGCTTATTACCAAAGAAAGAAGCTTACTCCAAAATTAAATTGTAAATAAAATATTAGCTAAAATCGAAGCTAAAATCTTTTACTTTTGATATAAACTGAAAGAAAATGGAGGATAAAATTTTTGAATTTAGTAATTTGTACGTATCTCGTTTATTTCTTAGTTTTCTCAAAAGTATGCAGTGCAACTTTTTGTTCTGAATGAAAAGATCATGTTGATCAGATCAGCCATTACAGAGATTACAGAGATATATGGAAAATGGTGGACATATGCCCTTAATCTGGAGCGTTCATCTAATAACTGATAACATCTAAAGTTATAATATAACTTCTGAATTTATAATTACACTTTGGCGTCTTAAAATAGTATTTTATGCAACGACTATTTCATGATGGCTATTAAGACACGAGCATGAGAATTATTCGCCTACGGCTCATGTCATAATAAATGCGAGTGATAGCCATTAAATGTGAGTTGCATACACTATTTTTTCTACGACTAGTCATAGTAAAATAGAAAATTAACACTTTATTTCTGAAATTTATCAATAGACCCCTTGTAAAAAATACAATTTTAGTATTTTCAGAATCTTTACTTAATACAAAACACAGTGTGTAAAGGATTTTTTCTTATTTTTTCTTTTATATACGATATTCAACGTTGAAGTTTGAATAAATCCGTTAGGCGCAAAAACAACGCGAGAACAGGAGATGCCACAGCCATATCTTCAAATCTAATCGAGCTATCGATCTGTTTTTTTTTTTAATTTAAGTACACAAGCAAGCGCTTCCAATGGTCTTTGTGTTTCTATCGATTATTGTTTATTATTTTCTTTAAATAACAATGAACTTATTACTTCGCTAAGAATGTACTCATATTTTGACTAAGCGACAAACATTTTTTATTTTTGCAAATTTTCATACACATGCAGCGAAGCGATTGAAGCCAAGATATAGAAGTTTTTGAAAAAAAAAAAATTCATCTAGGACTTGAAGCTCAAAGTTTGAAAATTTGCTATAAGTAAACAGTAAGTAGGTATTTGTCAAAATTGATAAATTTTAGATCTGTCAGATGTTCAAGGCAATAGCTGATATTGACAGAATATTGCCGTGTGTCGTGTTTCTATTGGTTATAAACTTGTATCTTAATGGAACATTTGTATCTTAATGAATCTAATTAAAGTACAGGTAGGGATTGTCTACTAAACGAATCAAAGTATGGGAATAGAAAAATGTACTTAACGTTGGGTAGGGGACAGACTAGTAACAAAATGTCGCAGAAAGAATATTTTCTTTACCACGAGTGGCAATGAAATATTTTCACAAATTGATATCAAATTAATCATGGTTAATTTCCTAACTCACTAGCTGTTTAACTTTTAACGAATATTATCAGATTCTGGACGTAAATGATAGAATATGTTTATTTCTTAAATCACGATTTTATTAGTAAAAGCGTTTATTTTAGTTAATTTCATGGGACTGTGAAAGTCCAGAGCCTCCTACGAGCTCGAATATCTCCACAGAGTATCAGCCTTAACTGACCCTGTATACTTTATTTAATGTTATGCTCAGGAGGCCATTAACGGCCGTTTTAAAAATATACGCTGGCAAGAGTTGTCGCTGGAATCGATATGCAAGATTTATAACCATACAAAAAACGAGTTTGCATATAAGTTTTGAAGTTGTTGGCGGCAACAAATTTTTTAATCTTACTAACGCGAAATTTATTAATATGTCAAGCATACGTTTCTAATGATTGCACCTATCCGAAATTGAATTGCAAAAATATGCAGATAAATGCCCATTTCGATGTAAATTATGGTTATGCTTGGCCTTAACTGTGGAGGAGTTCGATGTCTCTCATCGTGTTCTACAGGCTGCAAGCGCAAGCGAGTGATTTCTAAACGTTATACAATTCTTGACTAGAAACGAAGATATTCAAGTACAGCTTAATAACAATAATCATTATAAAAGTTTGACTTAAAAAAGTTGCCTCCGTCCTGTACTGATACTTCTCTTCAATATACTTAGTATCTATTTCGGAAGTTAAAAATGTTTCCAGCTTGCTATATTTACACCTGCAAATTCTCGCATTTTATCGACATAGTTTTAGAAAAAAAAAATTATATTTTCTGCACTTATTAAAATGTGACCTTTATTAGAGAATATTATTTAGGTATTAAACAAATCACAATTTGCACACTTCTTTATTTATTATTAAAAATCCTACTTTCTGTATATTGTTGCCCTAATCTGAGCACGCTAATATATTAGTTTGGTAAATACTTTAAAAGACTCATCATTGGAGAACCAATCAAAACAACTACTCTTGTAGCTAATACTGACGAAGTATTGAATTACATAAATAAAATATAATCAATTGTAAAAAGTAACCTTTATATTAACACAATAAGACCACTATTTCCTAAAAATTAAACAATACCTAAACTACTTTGTTTTTTATTAATGTCCAGTTAGCTAAATTAATTGTTAATTGACAATTTAGTTAACTTAGCTAACTAGAAATTGATAAACTAGTCCTGAGTGATATATAGATATTTATCCAATCCTCCCCATATTGAGCATTTAAATAATTTCGTGTTTCATTTGACGTATGACCTGGGGCGTCATCGTGTTGGTAAATTAATCTCTGAAATTGTCTTACAGGCATATTGTCTACAAAGGGCTCTATTTCTTGTAGAATGTTAATAAAATTTTCGATATTCAAATTGCCGTGAAAAAAATGAGGACCTATTATTTGGTTTCCTATAAAACCACACCATTCACCAAATCCAAATCATAACTTTTAAAAATTCCGGCACTGCTTATATGGGCCTCGTCTGTCCATATAATTGTTCCTTCAAGTCCTGGCACTTCACTGAAACAAAAACCACTGGCAAAAATCGAGACGCCTTTGAATGTCGTTTGGCTATATGGTGACTAATCCTAATTTTGTAGGGTTTGAATTTATTTTTTTAAATTTAATTATAATATATTCTTGCTCGAGGTTTTACAAATGATCCAAACTCTTTTAAATTTTGTTGTAGCCTCTTGAATATTTTTATGTCTGGCTATCTCTTTTCTGGATAGCTAAAAATATTGTGTAGGCGGCACTTTTTGCACAAAGTTTTTTGCTATAACTTACCTACTAAAACAAAGAATATCTATATAAATAAATCAGGAAAGAATAGCTGCGACACACGTTGTGATATTCTGAACAGTTGTCTGAAGATGGTCGAACAAAAATTCGAAACGTCGAACGGTTTAAACATGTTCCTTCCCAATTTGCCTGGCCGCACTGACAAAACTTAAACCCGCTGCCAACTTGAAATTTGTCTGAAACTGCAACATATAATCGATCTCTTTCGACGACTATATTACAAGCACACTACTAATAATTAAAAGACCGTCCACAAAAAACCATCTTCTCAATGAACAGGCGTTTCACAATAGTTGTGTAATCTCTTGTACTATAGTAAATACAGACGTCTGAGAAACAACCCCTGCGGTGGGCAATTTTTCAGGCTGAGTTATAGCTTTTTAAGCATCGGGTACTACCCAGACGGGGGAGGCAGGCAATGAGAAACGCAGTGATGCGCCGAGCGGGGCAGAAGAGGACGGAAAATAGGGTGATTCGACGTGACCTTGAAAACCAATCACTGCGTCGAGGTATGTTAATGACTAGAAGCAGATTTTGATCTCGTTCTGGGGCACTTTCGTTTTTAAAAAGGGGTTTTCTTTATGTGTAATATTCGACTGTCATATGCAATCGTCGTTTCTTCTTGATTGACGGTGACAGGGACGGATGGGGGTGTCCTGTGTGTTTATGTTTCGGATTTTAACAGATTTTTATCTGTAACAAGATTTAAGAGAGGCGAATATTTGTTGTCAACTTGGTTTATACAGTGAATGTAAGTCTAAAACTAATTTAGTTAGCTGCAAATTATGGAAATAAAGACATAAGGGAAATAAAGACATGAAAGATTATTTCCACTTATTAGAATATATGCTCAAATATATGTAAGTTATTTATAATATTAGTCGGGGAGCCCACCCTAGCTGTAGAGGAAATAACTTTGACAATTATTGTAAGGCGTATAATATAACTTTATATTATTAACAACAAAAAATAAAATAAACTGAAAAAAATTAATAATAACAATAATATTATAATTTGCAGACATTTATCTCGAAAACGGTAACAATGGGTTATGAACTGATTAGGGTTAAAGGTATTGATTCTACTGATTCATTCCAATAAAATTAAATGTAATAAAAGAAGGCTTATTAACATATCCGCATTAGCAGAAGAGTACGGACCTCAAAAATGTTCGGCATTACTGGGCATTCATTCATTTACTGGATACGACTCAGTCAGCGTCTTTAAGGGAAAAGGAAAGATAAAACCCCTAAAAACGTTACTTTTTCCCAAATATACCAAATATATCCAAACATTTCAAGATTTGGGAAGCAGCTGGAATATTGATGATAAATTAGTCGCATCATTAGATGAGTTTACATGTGCCATGTGTGGATCAACGAAATGTGCTAGCGTGGACGAACTTCGCCTAATTGCAATTAGACAGAAATGTGGTGACGAAGATTTGTCTTTATCAATTGACACTAAAATTAATTTTTCTTCCATCAGTCCACCATCAAGAGCTTGCCTTATCGAGCTTATTAAAAAAAATTGTTGACCAAACGCGTATTTGGCCATTAGCCGACGAAGGTGTTCACAATATTCCAAAGCTTTGGAATGATTATGGATGGCAAGAAAATGGAGAACCTCTTTGGTGTTCAGCAGATAAATAAATCAAATAATAATAGACGAAAGTGAGGATGATAACGTGAATAAATAAATAAATGAAGCAATAGAGGAAGAAAACCTGGAAGAAATATTCGATATATCGGGAGACAGCGATAGTGAATCTGAAAGCGAATGAGGTGTTACTTACGTTTTATACTGAATTTTATATTTTATTTTAAGAGCTGAATCATTTATCTGGAAAATGGTAACTTCTATCCAAATATTGTATAGGAACAAAATTGTAGAAAATTTTATGCACTTTGTTTTTTGTTCAGAAAGTTTTTCTCCATCTTTTTTAGTTTTTGTGTTATTTGACCAAAACAATATTTGTAAATTTTTTTTTATAAACGGACGCCATTTTGTAAGTACAGCCAGTTTTTTTTGGGGACATGTCTAAAATTATTCCTTAGGCTTTAATCCTTATGAAGAACATTGTCCGCAAGGATGGGGGGGGGGAGGGGGGTGCACGTATAGTTATGGAAACATTCAATCGGTGTTTTCACTTACCAGTTCGTAGTGTGACTAAATACATGTACATTGAAATTTAAATTTTATGAGATTACTAAAGCTAAAATTAACTTCTAATTGAAATTTTGCTGTCGATATACGATACGATATTCCATGAAATAACAATGCGCCACCGAAACTCTTCAAATTAAGTGACTGATCAAGATTTATGGAAAAAATTGTTCTTCAAAATATTTACACCTATGTAACTAAAACTGTTGTTCATTTCGATAAATAAATTATTTTAAACATAATACGTAGTTAAAAGTAAATGTGGAGTATTTTAATGTGTGCAAAGGGAATATTCAATTTTCTTATATGAATTTTTTTCAAGATGGATGCCACATCTAAAACCTTACATCTTTAAAAAAATATGGCGTCTAAAATAATACAATTTCAGGACCAACTAAACAGCTTTTACAACACTATTTGTTTTATAACAGCTGCTACGAAGCTCTTTTAGTTGCATAGAGAGTGTTGCGAAGTGTCTTAAAGAACAATTCGGTTCAACTGACGGTAATTATACATATTTCAATTTTTTGTTATATAAATATAAATTATTATTATTATTATTCTTATTTATTACTGCAACAAAATTAACAAAACAAAGTGTTTTATCCTAGTTTACAGTGAAAAAAAAATGACACCTGAGAAGACTTCGTATACTGTGACAGATTGTTTTATAGAAATATTTAACTCGTTATGTAACCATTATATAGCGACAAAGTTTTCATGTAGCGTAAAAGCTGCTGCGAATTATCATATAGAACAATTCAACTCGCCATACAGTTATTATATAGCTAAGTATTGTTTTTTATTGCAAAAAGACTGCCTCAGGTTTTGCTATAAAACAATTTAGCCCGTTGTGCAGTAATCAACTGCAAGCACCTTTAGTTTATAGAGGACAATTTAGCTTTTTACATAGCCATTATACAACCACGAAGGTTCTCTCGTAGAACCATTTCGTGTATTGCGCAGCCATTATAAAGCCATACAGTTTTTTGGTTAGTTTGGCGTTAATTAAATAGGTATGTATCATATAACTAACTAGAGTGTCTAGAAAAAGCAGGTGAATTTCAATATTTCCACTAAAGTCACGTGGTTTCAAAATATTTCTTGTATATTTCAGTTGAAATTATGTGAGGTACAGCACAAATTATTGTTGATGAGCTCTCTGGATTTTTACTAACATTTCTATTATAAGTCTGTGACATACCAACAAGTTTGACTTGCACTTGACGACGACAGTTTCCACCACGCTTTATTTTTTCCTTATACACATCGTACTGATTATTCTGACGGTATCGGAAACTGTATATCGACTGACGTATTTCACATCTTATAATAAGAACAGTAATTCTTTCCCCCACTTGCACAGTTTTATAAATATAACTATTGCAGGTGAAATGCTGCAATGGTAAACTTTCGACTGTATCAAAGTTCTTTATTAATTCACTGAGTTCCGTTAAAACACCTTAATAAAGTTTCTATATAACCGCTTTATAATTAGTGGTAAGAACGTTTATATCGCTTTGTAATACGACATTAAGGGAGCAACCCACAAATTTTATAATAGCTCTGCAACCAACACTTATGTAGTCGGTATGAAATAAAAAGGTTCGCATAATTACTCGAAGCTCTACAAGAGATATATTGAGAACATTTACAAGAGGATTATAGAGCCTTTATAAAATAGTTTTATAATTATGCTGTAAGAATATTCTCAGGGTGTTTCTATGACGCCAAATTGTCACGGAGAGCTAATTAGTTCACAACAGTACTTTAATAAAACACAAAAGAACATTTTTTCACCACTATAAAATAATTATACGACAGTTCAGCTAAATATTATCGCAATAATGCTAGTTGGGCCGTTTCTGAGATATCTGCTCTTATAGTATGATTTTTTCAAATTTAACATCCTCTATCTTGGGTACTATTAACTTTTGGACTAAGGTAAGTTTGGCTAAATAGCAACATTTTTACCTAAAGAATCTGATATGGCTCTGTGTACCATTACTTATAAGAGATCCTGTATAAAGACTGCAAAGTCTCTATTCTGAAAATATCCGATTAATCGTTGAGCTTCCCAACCGCGTCTTGATTGGAAGCAACAATATTACTCTAGCATATGCCTGCACAATCACCCGCTTCCTCATATCCAATTGCTCCCCGATCGATTATCAGACCTAATAATATATAAATAAATCCAACCCCTTGTCCGCCGTGGCACCCGCTAAAACGCAACAATGATCCACGAGTGGGGCACGCGAAATAATTTAACTTAAAAATCAACAACGAACAAAACCAATACAAAGCCCATTATCCGCAAATATAGATCAGATCTCTTTTACCGGCTCCCAAATTAAAAATCAGTAACGACATTACCTGTCACCCCTTCGGAAACGTTACCCTCCGCTGTATTCACAACGTGGTGTGCATATTTATTCTATGAGTCCTTTCGGCATTGTATCGAAAATAATCGAAGTCCTAGACCAGGGGTGTTGTTTGCAACCCTTTCGCGTATGTTGACAGAATTATTAGTATCGGGTTTCCTAAAGAGATAACTGCACCAGAATAGGACTCACGTATGCATTTAGGTTCTTATTAGGCGGTTTATATTATTGACTTGTGTGGGGAGTGCGTAACCTTGCTATTTTCATATGGGATTATTATAAGTAGTCGTTTGCATATATTACTGTGACAAACTTAGTTGTGGACTCGACAGTCGGTCTTAAATTTGATCTAATTTGGGCGTAAACACGAATCAAACAGTTTTCGATTTGTTGTCAGTTTCATCGGCTACAAGCTAATTATAATTTAATTAAATAAGAACAAATGACAGTTGTAATAATAATTATTACTTGAAAAATAATTACTACAAACAGTACAATAATAGGTCCCCTGCAAAAAAATATAATTTTAGTATTTTTAGAATCTTTACTTAAATAAAACACAGTATGTAAAGGATTTCTTCTTATTTTTCCTTTTACAAACGGTATTCAACATTAAAGTTTGAATAAATCCGTTAGGCACGCAAATCGTGACGTCATGTAACAGATCACAGCAACAGCGCTAGCGTACGTTTTGAATTAATTTTATTTATGGACGTTACCCTTTTAATAGCTTGATAATAGAGAGAAATAGACCATAAAAGTATAAATTTAGAATTTTTGCTTCTTTTTCTACTTATCTAACGAAACTGAGTATTTTGAAAGAATTTCCTACACTAAAGAATAACTTTTTGTTGCAAGTAATATCAATTTCAATGCCACCCCCAAATAAGGGTTATTTTTTACTGTCTTCCCGATGTTTTTAGCCAATTCGGATGATTCGTATTCAACACCCCAAAATTAGTAAAAAAAAGATGGTTTTCGCACTTTACCACGGGGGCCAAAACATTGTTCTTTACGTGTATCTGTACCGGTTCCTGCAAAAGTGAAATCTTACGAGAACTTCCATGCAAATTAAATTAGAAGGCCTTCTACCTAGTGCATTATAAACTGCTACAGCCGATTGTTGGCGAAAATGCACAGAGCAAATAATTGAGCAAAAATGCGTTTTCTTGTTAATTTGTTTCACAAAGATGTCGAAGGTTGATAAAATCACTTTTTCAAAATTTTTCAACATTTTCAAATAAAAATACCCACCATCTTTTAATGAAATATTTCCCGTTTCGTAGTTCCTTTTAGAATTAATACAGATCAAGGTACTCAGTTTGAATTAAATTTATTTTCAGAACTTACAAAATTACTCGGTTCTCATAAGATTCATACAAATACTTATCATCCACAAAGTAACGGAATGGTCGAAAGGTTCCACAGACAATTAAAAGCATCTTTAACGGCACATAGATATTCAAAACATTGGAGTGATGAACTTCTAATTATATTATTGGCCTTTCGTACTTCTCTTGATGATATTAATTGTTCTGCGGCGAAACTTGTTTATGGACAGCCTCTTCGTATTCCGGGAGAGTTTTTCGTTTCTAGTAATAAAAATAAAAATGATCCAACAACATTTTTAGTCAATTTAAAAAACCATTTTTCAAATATACAACCTAAACTACCTTGTTCAACTAACCAACAAATTGTCGTTCACAAAGATTTAAAATATTGTAGTTGAGTTTTTGTCAAAATTCCCAAAAAGCTTTCCAGCTTGCAACCATACGAAGGTTCCTATAAAGTCCCTTATCGTACACTCAAAACTTTT
Source organism: Rutpela maculata (assembly GCA_936432065.2). Classification (NCBI taxonomy): domain Eukaryota; kingdom Metazoa; phylum Arthropoda; class Insecta; order Coleoptera; family Cerambycidae; genus Rutpela; species Rutpela maculata. The sequence goes on from OW386292.2 coordinate 5,067,847, forward strand.
TATATTTCTAAACATGAATCAGAACATGCAACTTCGATTGATGAGTTAAACCAACAAGGCAAGTAACTTTTTCTATTAATTAGTTTTCGTTTAGCCTTTTGAGGCCTGATAAAAAACGACAAGAGATACGATTATAGCCCTTATGAACCTTATGATCATCATTAATATACGTAAGAATATCTACTCCTAAAGACTTTGGGACTTATTATCTGAGTTGGAAATAATTTTCGTGGTAAAGGTATTGTCTACCAGTTCTACTGAATTCGTTATCCTAATTTTTTTTCCAATGGACAGTTTGCAATTCAAATATGTTTTACTCGGAGACCTTCAATGCTGCGTACTTCTACACATGGGACATCATTCTTCTACCAAATACATGAAATCAAACAACTCTTGACAAACGAGTCTCAACATTATCTCAGATAATGAAAAAGAAAAATAAAAAGATTTTTTTTCTCACAAAATTCACTTGATTTCATTATTTCATTAATTCATTGTTGTCAAAGTTCATTTTTGCGTACATAAGATGGTTCCACAGGGCAACCACTAGTCCACAAAGGGTTATTATGCTTTTGTTGAAGGGAGGGTTAGTGTAGGGTAGTGTACATCGAGTACTTCACGTTGTTAAGGTAGATTTTTATTTTTGCGTTACTTTGAATTTATGAAAAATAATAATTATAACAAAAATATTGCATTTCGCATTTCAAACATAACCTTATATATGATAATCAACATTTATTTAACACGCAAGATTTTCATATTCTGAGCGTTCAGCCATAATTTTATATGACATCAGACCGATAAAAGTACCAAAGAGTTACGACATTTTGATGCGCTCCTGCCCCCCAATTATGCCCTTTAAGAAATCACCACAGAGGTGTAATAATTCACGAATCACAAAGAAAGAAAAAACTAATAATTTTCAAATAGCCTGCTACTTAGGATGCGATAAATTTCAACAGAGCACATAAAAAATCATCGATACAACACGAATTTGGTTCCGTGGCACGGTCAACTTTTTTAAAATGAACTTCTATTTTTTTACCTGTGTTCCGAGGGATAAAAAGACCCTCTCTCTACCTGGTCTTACCTAATAATTGAGTCCGCATTCAATAAAACGTCCGATCACAAACGTATCGCCGTCTCGCTCCTCATTAAAACGGCTATAAGGCGCGACGGAGATGGCACCCTAATCGCTATGAAATGAGATTCTCGAGATACACGGTTACAGTGATTGAAGATGGTGTATTAGAGGAAGTGAGCTGTGGACATTTTTTTCAGCCCCGGGGCCCCCGGCGGACCTAATCACCGGCAGGGCCTTAACTCTTGCTTTGAAGAAATTCCTTTTAACTCGATCGGAGGAAAATGCTAACGCTTTGGAACTACCGATAGCAAAATTCATTTAAAACGATGCATTAGTATACCGCAAAACATTAATATGAATTCCTAAATACGACCTTATTAATTATATATCATCTGATTTAAATAAATAATAATAATGTTTATTGTGAGCGATGAAAAGTACACACATGGGAAGATAGTTCCACTTTCCCATAAAGAAAAACAGTGCTTGTTACTTGTTCATTACACTTAACTATGTACCAGTACAGTCGAATTGATTTAATTTAATTTTTTTCGGTGACAACATTCCACCAGATTTTATTGTTCACTCTTATGTATTATGACCTCCTGATTACGAAAAAAATATTTCTTGCGCGTCAAAAGTTATATGCACTTTTTGACGTTTTTCACGGATTTTCAACTTATCTGCTAATATATCTTGTACTAGTAATCGGATGGGAATTTTAAAAATAGTGGCTTATTTGAAATAAAATTCTTGAAAAATATAGACCTGTCCGATAGTATTGGTAATTCCGAAAATTGTAAAAATGCACTTTTTTGAAATAAAAAAAAAATAATTCTATACCCTAAAAGTACATAAAATAATGTACAATTGAAAAGAAAGAAAAGTGAGATAAAATGCCTCCTTGATAATTGACGAAGAATGACGAAGGAATTTCATTTCGTTCGCCATCTTTGTCCGTTCTATTTGACATACGGTGTCCGGTATTGGTGCATTACATGTGATTATAAATGAGTTTTATTTTTGCCAACTTTGGTGAAATTACTCCTTCTTATAGAAAAGATATTCAATTTTGATTTTTTAGGCTATTTTTGGTCTTTTGTATTTTTTTGCAAGATGGCGGATTGACCAATACATATTGGACAGGTCAATATTACTTCCATGTCCAGTGGAAGTATAGTAACGACAAAAAAATTTTTAAAAATTTTTATTGTCCAAATAGGCTTAAAATGTCATGAAACGTCGAGATTTTAAGTTTGAGCGAAAACAAAATTTCTGTCTGTCTGTCGGTCTGTCTGTAACTTTTTTTGTGCGCACGTTTACTCTGGAACCGTTTAAGATATTGACTTGAAATTTGGTACACATATGTACTTTAACGAGATCTAGAACTAGATTATATTTCCATCTTGTTCCGTCGAAGGGTTGGGGGGTAAATTGGGGTAAATTTGGGGTAAATAGGTCAATCAAGCAGGTAAGAGTCCATAAAATTGGTATTTAGTATATCCAAGAGAAGCTAAGGTCTCAAAAAAATTGTTGGCATTAGCCACCCCCATTACCACCCCCACCCCCTTATTAAAGGGGATGAAAAAAAAATGTGATTTAGTGTATGTACAGGAATCAGAAACTCCAAAATATTTTTTTACTTCATCCACCCCCACTATCACCCCCCTATCACCACCCGCCTCCCCACTACCGGTGTGGGGTATCGTTTTATGGGTTTTTGGGGTAGAGGATTTTAAATATTATATTATTAAAGTTCCATAAACAATTATTTTCACATACAAAGTTTTTTCGTTGTGAGTGACTTGGATAGAGAATCTGGATGTGGAAGTAGTGATTTCTTGGGCAGCGGTTTTTTTTAAGAATTTTATTTCAAATAAGCCACTATTTTTAAAATTCCCATCCGATTACTAGTACAAGGTATATTAAGCAGATAAGTTGACATCCGTGAAAGCGCGTCAAAAATGCATATAACTTTTGACGCACAAGGAATTTTTAGGCGCAAATATTTTTGGTAATCAGGAGGTCATAATACATAAGAATCAACAATAAAATTTCAAGTGGAATGTTGTCGCCAAAAAAATCAATTCGACTGCACTATATGTATAATTGTACAAAATTAGTATTAAATGTAAAATTTTCAAACGATTTATAAATATACACTAAATACAATCATTGTTATACCTGTGTAGTTTTTACGCACGCATCAACAAGAAAGAGGACAGTTTTGACTCTATCTTTCTTAAATGTACCTACCGACTTATTTAAAAAAAAAACACTGTCTAAGGCAGTGGTTCCCAACAAGATTTTTTCAAGGACCCCCCTCATCGGTCGCTATACTGACAAGGACCTCTTAAAAGCTTAAATTCTTAAAATGAAGATTATGTAGAATCTACCATAAATTACTTACTAAACTAATATACTTAAAAGTGACAGTTGACTGCAAGGGCGGATCTGGACCTTGAGCTTAGGGGGGGTAACACTGAACCCAAAATTTTTTTGAGGAGCGGGGGGGAGAAATTCGAAATAAAAAATTTTTCGTCCCAAAATTTTTTTGAAGAGCGGCGGGAGAAATCCGAAAAAAATTTTTCATCCTAAAATTAAAAAAGTTGATGGTTTACAGAATCTCGAGGGGGGGGTTCGCGAAATGTCACTGAGATATTCAATTGTTTTGTATTTTACTTGACTTGCAGTGGCCATTATCCTAATCTAGTTCCCGCGTAAGTTCAGTAGGTTATTCATCAGCGTTTACAGTCAACCAAGCGCGGATTTATGGGGGGTAACGGGGTAACCCCCTCAAATTTAAAATCTCGACGTTTCACGATATTCTAAGTCTATCTGGAAAAAGAACCAGTGTCAAAATTGTAGTTTTTATTTTTTTTGCAACATCTCAACTACCTCTTGACCAATCGTCTCCCAATTTGGCAAGGAAACATTTTTTAAGCTAAGAAACAATAATTTATGTATCACGACACGCTAGCACATGAAGGGCGTCTTATGAGCTAAACTTGATGATGAATATTTTTTCTTTTTTTTTACGAAACGTTGTGGTACTTTTGACTAGAAAATCTCATGCAAGAGTCATTTCTATGTAAAAAAAGGTACACTTGATAGAACTTGATAATTCCAACCGTTTTCGAGAAAACTGCCGCAAAGATCTCAAGAATTTTTTGAAAACAAACTCAATTTGAAAAGGACAAATTTTATTAATTGAAAAATGTGCTTTGGTGACGTCTAGTCATTTACGTACAATTTTATTAGTTTGTCATTTTGACAGAACTACGACGTACGTACCTTTTTTACGTAGAAATGAATGCTGCATGAGATTTTCGAATCAAAAGTGCCACAACGTTTCGTAAAGAAAAAGGGAAAAATATTCATCATCAGGTCAGTCAGCGTGATGGCTAGCGTGATGTGATACATAAATTATTGTTTCTTAGCTTAAAAAATGTTTCCTTACCAAATTGGGAGAAGATCAGTCAAGAGGTAGTTGAGATATTGCAAAAAAAAGGAAAAAAAAATTCAATTTTCACACCCTGTATCTTTTTCCACAACAATAATTTACTATCGGTTATATCTTCATATTTTGATCCAAAGAATCTACCCTTGAATTATGGCCTATTATTAATGGTCCACCCTGATAATAAAATAGTATACGTATAAAAAAAGTATAAAAAAATTCTGGTTCTACGCACGTAATGGGAACATTTCTGTTATGTTCTCGCAGCTAGTAGCAAAACCCTTTAAGTGCCTAACAATAGTCGTCGATACCTTCCAGCAACTACCTAGTGTAAAAAAAATATAATTTTTTTAATCAACATTTTTTACTTTTTTAAATCAAAACACTGATCTCGACTGATTTCAAATTAATCTTGGAAATGATTTAATCACCCGAACACGCACGTCTTCGAAAGAACTCTCCCCGAGCATCTGTTATTTTTTCTCAAAGTCGCTGACAGACATTCCCTTTAACCAAATGACCAATAAAAAACTATCCCTTTCGTTAGTCCAATAAAAAACCAGAATTATCTGATAGAAACACCCGAAAAAAATCTGGGCCAAGTAACCACCTGTATTTACCTGACTTAATATGTAAATAATTTCACTTTCGACTATGCTCTGATTTATTTTATTTCTCGGGCCTCGACTATTAAAGCTCAGTTCTGGTTTTCCACCCCTAAAGCCGTATGGTGCGTAACACATGACCCTTGTGGAGGCCGATCTGGCATCCCTAGGCAAGTTCACACGGTCTAGAAGGCCTACGATCGACCAGATAGTCATTTGTTTTGTGTCTACGCACCGGCGATCGCCTGTTGGACCGGCCAGCTTGATTACATTAACAATTTTCAATTAATTTGTTTTTTATACAAGCCTCAGCGGTCAGGAGTTGTTTTATCTTATTTTTTATTGGCGTTAAAGGTGTCTAATGAGGTGGAGGTATTGTCTGGGCGACTGCAAGGCTTGTGGGTGCTTAAAAAATAGTATGTGTAAACACTCTCGAGATTTATCGGGGGTGGGATGAGGGTAACATGTGTTGGTATTGTGATTTATATAAAAAGTAAGAGTGATTCGTATCGGGGATACATTTTTTCAGGCTACAGGTGGTAGGTTTTACTTTTTTCTCGGTCTGTGCAGTCGGTAGACGGTGCAAGGGTGATTGTATTTATTATTCTTCTGGTAATTAGGCCAGGATACAAGCTGATGAGTTTTTTTCGATGCGATGAATAAAATTATGAACTGCTCGATGCAGGCTGCGAGATGAAAAAATTACGATGAAAAATGGGGGTGTGCACTGTCTAAGTACCGCATTAACAAGATGTTCATTTTTTTTTGCTTTATGAATAGGAACGTAGATTGGGCTTTTGTGTAACAAACAGGGTCGTAAGGTGACCAACTGCCCGAAGAGAAAGTCAATGATTTTCTAAGACAGATTTGAGACTCTAAATTTAAAAAAATCAAAAAACGAGTTTTAAAACAATAAAGCCCTTCTTCTGTCAGTGATAGAGGGTTTACAATATTAAAAATCTTGTTTTTATATATTTTTTTTTTCAACATTTTTAGTTATTGGTATTTAGGTATTTAACATTTTTGTTTAACAAAGTTTTAGTAAAAACGTCAATTTAAGAGAAGTATGCGAAGAAGATGTCATGTAGTTATTTTATAGCACTGGCGCTAAAAAGCAAAATAACTGATACTGATTGATTGACGCTTTTATTTATCTAATATGACAATCAATTTAAAAAAAAACATTTATTTTAAGTGAATATTTCAAAATGCAAATTTTCATTAAAAAAACTAGGGGTTTACAGTTATAGTTATAAAATTATATACAGGGTGCGCCACTTAAAACTCCCCAGACTTGTAACTTTTTTATTTTTGAAGCGATGACCATGTTGGGTACATCAAATTGTAGGAAACTTAATTTCTTTGAATATTTTTTTACCTCACCTTGTACATGAACTGTGTTAATGTTTTCTTATAAAGGTTTTAATTGGCTTCAATTTATGTTATTAAAATTAAAAAAAAATAAAAAATAAAAATTTTACAATTTCCTATTTAGTACATTTTAATATGTTTATTTTTTAAAATATTTATTTCTTTTGTTTCTTGTTGCTGTTTTGTTACGTTGAATATTGTTTGTGGTATGTCTTTTTAAAATAAAGCATACAATTATTATTTACATTCTTTTCAAAGTTATTTAAAAAAAATCAGTTTTGAATCGGAAAGAGTGTTTTTAATTTCTTTCTCTAAAACCAAAAAGAATTTCGAATATGACGTAATAACATAAATTGAAGTTAATTAAAACCTTTATAATAAAACATTAACGCAGTTCATGTACAGGGTGAGGTAAAAAAATATTCAAGGACATTAAGTTTTCTTTCTTAACAATGTTTTCAAACAATTTTTTTTTAAGTCACTCTGTATACATGTTTAAATGCCTTCAAAATACCTACAATTTGATGTGCCCAGCATGGTCGTCGCTAAAAAAGTTACAAGCCTGGGGAGTTTTGCACCCTGTATAGCTCATAGGCGAGTTCGACAATCCCATGAGTGAAAAACTGAACTGACCTGTCTTGTGCCCCCACTCGCTCTCCATTCATACATAAATATGAGGCTTCTAGAATGTTCTCAAGCTCCCTGTAATTTTCTAGTGACTAAGAACATCAACGCCATCTCTTTGATTATTGACGAGCTACCAACTTATTTGCTTATTTATTTCACTTTACACACTTGTTGCATAAATAACTATTTTATTTACTCATCAACTTTATTAAAAAACTTTAACATTAAGTAACTGTCCAAATTTCAGTACAATAGGGAACTTGCCCATTTTTTTTTATTTCATTAAAGTGTGTGTTTATGTATAAAAACACGCTACACCGAGTATCAGCTCTTAAATCGCAGTACTTACTTTGCAATAAACAATTAAAGTTGAAATCCTAGTGAAAAGCGCTGTGACGTCACTCCGTGAAAACTCGTCTAGCGATACCAATTCCACTTTGGCTTTGAGACTCCCGCATGCGCATTTGCGTTTTAGTTTTGTCACAAAGTAACACCTCCTAACCTAACTTTCGTGTCTACGTTTGCTGTTTTTATTCAACTTTATGTGTGAAAACGTTGTGTTGTGTATTCACGTGTGCTATTCGGTGTATTTTGCAGATTTTGTTTAGTTTATGATTCTGTTTTGTGTTGTGAAATGGAAAATACTTATTATAAATACTGTACAGTGTCACTACAGACTAATATAACTGTTAAAATAGCAAATAAAATTTTTATTCGCATGCCTGAAGATAAAAATCCCCTATCGAAATGGCTAAGAAGAAATATAGCGGATATTTCTGAAAATAACAACTCAATTTATGTGTGTGAAGGTCATTTTAATGTAAGTATATTAAGTACAGCGAAAGCACCAAGAATTGAGTTTTTAGATAAGATATTACTAACTTCAGCAAGAGAAAAACTCTCAGATTTTTTAATGTATGAAGCCACCATAAACACATCTACGAGGCTAATTTTGGCGGTGGTGCGTTGGTTTGCTAGCTTTTATTTATATTTTACGCGAAAGCGGTTCCATGTACGAAATTTTTTGTGTAGTATTTTGTGCTCTTTAATTTCCACATCTACGATTTTATTATGCTTTAAAAATTATTTCCAAAAAAAACACTATTTCGGAGTTTGAATTTTCTTATACTTTCCACTAGCATATGCCTATAGTGGAAAATTTCACATAAGGATTACCTAATCCCAGCTTAACACCCTTGGGGACTTGATGTGTGTCTATTAACCTGATAATTTGTTAATTTAATGTTTCTAATAATGCTTAGGCGTCGTGACTATTAGTCGATAACAGAACTGTAATAAATATACAAAAAAAGTGACATGTATGATTAGATGTATCATTTGTTGATTATATTTTTTTAGTTAATTAACAAATTAAAAATTTGCGCCGGTGTCCGAGCTATAAAACATTTTCACAAATTACTTTGCCTATTTTCTGCTTCTATTCTCATCTAAATCGATAATAAAACTATTTCAGCAGAATTAATTATGTTTTTGTAACTTTTACCGACAGTTAGGCAACACGCCCAATTTTTTCCTCCACATAACGGGAAAACGAACCTTTTATACGCAATTTAACACTGTTAATGTACGTACGTGTCCAAATAACTATTAAATTGACCCAAACTATTCTATTCATTGGTCTCCATTGTCAGGCAAACCGCAGAATAAATGACTTTCTTACGCAACTCATAGAAATTCAAAAAAAAAACGAGTATCACATAATAACAGAATAAAAAGCGAGCAAAAAATGTGTTAACTGCCTACTTAACACTTGTAGGTTTTTTTCTGCAAAGCCGAAGGAGAGAGGAGCAAAAAACGCCGGCACACGTCTGCGTTTTTCATTTGTTTACTTTGCATCAGATAAAGGTTTTTGTTTAACTGTATAATAACGACGATTACCATAAATCATCGGTAATAATAGAAGCTAATTATAAAAAAAATATATGCAGCGATCGGACGTATTTTTCTATAAATACTTTTCGATTTTGCATAATTTCACATTTTGTATTTAAATGTGTTGACGGTGTTTGGACATAATTATTCGCCTTAATTTTAGAAACAAGTTTTGTTATTAACAAAATTACATTTCCTACAATAATTAATTTCTGCAACAATTATTGTTATGGAAGAAAATATGAAGACAAGTAGTAGTAGTTTTAATCATTGTTTATTTTGTAAATATAGGCAATGACATGTTTCTTTTATTATAAATTCAAGTCCAAATTATATGGAACCAACAGCGCCATTATCAACTTAAACAATAACTATATTTCATTTAAAAAATAATAAAATGAAACAAACTAAAAAGTTCTAACAAATTACTTTAGAATTCAAAATGACTACTACTTCAGTCATTTTAGACAAAAATATGGCTTCTGATCTAACAAAATATATCCTTAATTTTTTTTGTTGAAATCGATTTACTTTCGAAATATTAAAAATCGGCAACGAGATCATTACGGCATAGAAAATTATTCAAGGTTAAAGTTCACAAAAAACGGTTTTTGTGAATATCGCGCTTTCTATGACTCGAAGGCCAATTGAGGTTATTATGAAAATGAAAGATAATGAAATTCCGCACAAAAATGATCTCTTCCATTTTTTATGTACAACGATCAGTTTAGGCAAAAATATTCTTCGAATTTTCCACGCAAGGCATAATATGCTCCATTTCATATAGTCCATGAATAAAATAAGTGCTTGTTGTATGTATAGTATTTATTAGCTGATGGATATATAAAATAAAATAAATAAATATATACAGTGTGTTTCACTTGAAATGGTAACATCCCAACAATTTTTTTATTTTTCTTCCGATTTGAATCAAATTTTACCTAAGTATAGAATAAATTAGGATCTACTTATGACCAGAAAAACAATCGCCTCCTACAAGTACAAAGCCACCTGCGGTACCAAAATATGCGGAGGAAATCAAAAAATCCTATTAGGCATTTTTTTATCGGAAAATTTTGTTAATAAAACTTGCTCAGAATTATCCAAAAACCTTAAGTCCAAAATTTGATCAAAATAAAAAAATATTGAAATTTTGATTAAAATAACGTCCATGTTCGAAAATGGTATTTTTTGTTTGGAAAACTGCACTATGACAATTTTGTTTGAAGTTAAACCCAAGCTGCCAGGTAGTTGTCAAGCAAGTTATAGCTTTTTTAAAAATAGTTATGAAATGGAGCATATTATGCCTTGCGGGAAACTTCAAAGCCTATTTCTGCCTAAACCGTTCGTTGTACATAAAAAATGGAAGAAATCATTTTTGTGCGGAATTTCATTGTTTTTCATTTTCATAATAACTCAATTGGCCTCCGAGCCATAGAAAGCGCGATTTCGCAAAACCGTTTTTTGTGAACTTTGACCTTGAATAATTTTTTATGCCATAGTGATCTCGTTGCAGATTTTTAATATTTTCTTTAAAACACCAAAATAAATCGATTTAAAAAAAAAAATGAATATATTTTGTTGATCAGAAAAGTCTAATTTCACTGGATTATACTATACCATCTACCTCAATATATCTTCTTAAACGTTTTCTAAAAAATTTTCTAATATAACATAAAACAAGCTAAAAACGTACTCTTCGCCAATTTACTGAGCTTTTTTCTTGTAAATAATGTTAGTTTTTGGACATCCTAAATTTTCTGATACCATCTTTGTTGTGAAAAAAAATTATATGAAAAAAAAAAATGAAAAAAAAAATCCAACCTGTATGGGATTCGAACACACGATCTTTAGATTGCAAGGAAAAAGTTTATGGAGATAACATTTCGCAAGATTTCTATTTAAGTACAAGCGACAAAAATTAAGAGAATTTTTTTTTAAAATTAAATAATTAATAACTTTTTTATTTACTCATCGATTTTCTTCAAAAACAATGGGGTTCTTCCTCTAGCTAACACTAACTTACTTTCCAAATTTCAATACAATCGGGCTTTCCTTTCTTAAGTTATCGTGCTTACAAGAATCGTGACGGACGGACGGACAGATGAAAGTTGTTCAAAATTCGTTCACTAACACAATGATATGAAAATTTTTTCTCTACGAGCGATATTTACGATTTTAGAAATGTGCCGATCAAATACAATATACTCTTCGTTTCTGCGAAGAGTATAATAAGGGTTAGTACACTCTTCGCAAAAATTTTCAAAATGTAAGTATGTCTGTCTGTCTGCCTGTCAGTCCGTCATTTAAGAAAGAAAAGTCCAATAGGGAACTTGCACAAAAAAATAAAATTGAACTAAAACACTCAAAATTATAAACTAACATGAAAAAATGAAAAACCCCATTGACAACAACAGTTAGGACACCGCGGCAGGTAAAAAAGTACCGCCGAGCTTTGGTGTTTTTGTGTTATCGACGGGTTTAATAGTATCTTTTATATCTACTTGTTGTTGTAGAATTCACTGGCATTGGGTCAATGTCTTTCCGACTTATTTTGCTATTTTTGTAGTATGATTAAAACCAAAAAGTCACTTCTACCCTCTCCAGCTTTGCTATCAGTCCCAAGTCTGATAAAGGGGGAGGGGAAGTGATATGGTTGGACCGCGCTACGTCAGATTGGTTAAAGTCATAGGCGACGTATTCCTACAAAAAAAAACCGCTGCCCAAGGAATCACTACTTCCACATCCAGATTTTCTATACAAGTCACTCACAACGAAAAATTTTTATATGCGGAAATAATTGTTTGTTTAATTATATAATATTTGAAATCCTCTACCCCAAAAATCCACATCGGTAGTGGGGTGTGGGTGGTGATAGGGGGTGGATGAAGTAAAAAAATATTTTGAGGTTTCTGATTCTTGTACACACACACTAAATCACATTTTTTTTCATCCCCTTTAATAATGGGGTGGGGGTGGTAATGGGGTGGCTAATACCAAAATTTTTTTGAGACCTTAGCTTCTCTTGTATATACTAAATACCAATTTTATGGACTCTTACCTGCTTGATTTACCTATTTACCCCAAATTTACCCCAATTTACCCCCACGGAACAAGATGAAAATATAATCTAGTTCCAGATCTCGTTAAAGTACATATGTGTACCAAATTTCAAGTCAATATTTTAAACGGTTCCAGAGTAAACGTGCGCACAAAATAAGTTACAGACAGACCGACAGACCGAGAGACAGACAGAAATGTTTTTTCGCTCAAACTTAAAATCTTGACGTTTCATGACATTCTAAGCCTATTTGAACAATAAAAAATTTTTTAAATTTTTTTTGTCGTTACTATACTTCCACTGGATATGGAAGTAATAAGGTAATTTTTTTGGTCATAATTTTTTTATTTTTCATTTTTTTAACTCCTTTCGGTGGAAACAATCTACTGATATTTTCTGCATGTTGTGGTAAATCACCCTGTATATGACGATAAAAATCACTGAAATTTGAAAGAGTTTCCCTATATAATCTCATTTTGACGTGGAAAAACGTTAAAAATATTAAAATGTAATTTGTTTATAGATAATTTACAAACAAAAATGGAGTGTGACGATTTTTTGAAAAAATGTTTGGTTAAACTTATTAGACTTGCAATAAAAATGTATATACAAAAAACGTAGGAAATTTTATCCTCTGCAACTTTGTCTCGAACATTTTTCTCGTAGGATCGAGCGTTGCGGAATTCTTTGGAAAACAATTTTTGGAGCTTTCATCCAAGATGGCTCGCGCCTCGACTTAAACAGCCTCGACTTAAAAAGCATATCATCGGCTTACTATCAAAACCTCCTAAATCGATTTGTAAGAATTTTACAGGAAAGAACAAAAACGAAAACTCCTAACTCTTATATGGTTCCACAAGAATAACACATACATATATATCAAAACCTTCGAAGTCTATTGATAAAATCAAATTGAGTACAAGATAAGTAATACAATTTAAGGGAGGTGTAAAAATTGCATACATTACAGAAAAGTACACTTATTCTTACCTTATTTCTTTTGTCCATTTTTTAAAAATATTTTCTAACTAATTCGAAATAAACCAAGAGCACAACACCAGATCAATTAGGTTATACAACCTGACATTATTAGACATAGAAGGTTTTGATTTTTAAATGGGACTGTAGCGACATAGAAGGTTTCAAAAAAGCCGATAGAGGTGGACATATTCGTGCTAGACTTCGGAGATTTTGTAAGTTTGTGTGTCAGCGTTTCAAGAATATGAATAATCCAAAACCCCCAAAATCTCAAATAAGAGACTTAGGAGGTTTTGATAGTAAGCCGACGATATATCAAAATCATTTCTACTCCACCTTCTGTAAGGCAACGGCCATTTTTTGTTTCTTCTGACTAAACTAAACAAGAAACAACCCAAATTTAGAAAATCTACTTAAATTCTAATTTGCTGGGAACTGCGAACCCACAAAAGCACGACAATAAACTTCGCCGGCCGCATTCTTCATATTGAAATTCAGGATTAATTACCTCAATGCCTCCGAATTAAAAAAGTGTCACATGCTAACCAGACCACGCTCAAAGAAACCTTCCCCATTGTGCTTATGCTAAACAACACCATTTATCGACTCAAAATATTTATCGGTTATCAATATTAATGATCTTGTAACACTGACAAATCTATCAGGGGCTGCGGAAGGATTTGCATGAAAAAACGACAACTGTCACCGAGTGTTTAGGCACCGAGGTCAAAATCAATTGAAGTTCACAGATCGAAGGTATCGAAAGGGCACAAATAGGTCGGGGTTGTTAGGATTGAAATTGCTATGGAGCACTTATCGACACTTAAAAAATGGGTGAGCTTTTGTCAGGTGTTGCGGGGTCTATCGACAATGGGGATTGAGGTTAAATACTTTCAAGGGACATCTAATCTGCTCATCTTTATTATGGTATTATTTTTGCGGCTTAGTTGTATAAACATATATTATTGGTGATGGTAACATGAGAAGTATTTAATGTGAATGAATAGGCCAGCCGCCTATTGATTATTTTATTATTTTTGTATCTCAGTATATTCCATTATCGGGTTTTTTTGAAACGTAAAATAAACACAAAAAAGTAAAGAGACGCGACACAGCGTGACATTTACTAATTTTTTAGGTCAAAATTCGACTCTTCCTTTGTAATTCAACCAAAATCAATCTATTTGGGCTTAAAATTTTCGTAATACTGAGCACATTAATGAAGAACTGCGAAAACTGCAAACGCCTGTAAAAAAATGTGAAACCCTATAAAGGCAGAATTTAGACACTGTTATTATTATACTCTTCGCAAAAACGATCGGCACATTTCTAAAATCGTAAATATCGCTCGTAGAGAAAACATTTTCACATCGTGTTAGTGAACGAATTCTGAACAACTTTCAAAATGTCCGTCTGTCCGTCCGTCCGTCTGTCCGTCCGTCATGTTTCTTGTAAGCACGATAACTTAAGAAAGAAAAATCCGATTGTACTGAAATTTGAACACTAAGTTAGTGTTAGCTAGGGGAAGAACCCTATTGTTTTTGAACAAAATCGATCAGTAAATAAAAATGTTATTAATGATTTAAATTTGAGAATTTTTTCTTTTTTTTGATTTTTATGTTTTTGTAAAAATTTACATTTTTTTCATTTTTTTAGGTGTTAGGTAATTCTTACGCTTTTGACTCGGAATCCAAGAGTTCCAGTTTCGAAACCCACGTGGAGTATGGTATAGTTTTTTTTATTTTTACTTTATTTTACACTGAGTCTTTCACCAACTAAGTTCGTACTATAAAATTAAAAATGTTTAAAACTAACATTATTTACAAAAAACTGCGAAGAGTATCCTATAGAATGTGTAACAATTATATAAAAAGTTTAGTAAACCGGCAAAGAGTACGTTTTTAGCTTGTTTCCTATATAACTCCTTGGAACAGATCATCAATATCATATTTTATCATGATTTTTGACTTGCAGAATCTGAATTTTAAGGGTCCGAAACCATATACCTAAATAATAACAGCTATTATAGCCTTACGTAAATTAATATAATTGAAGGTGGTTAATTACACCATTATACTATTTATTTTAATATTTTCCTTCTAATTACTGTTTTTGTACTTCAATACTTTTAAAAGCTACAGAAGTTCAAAGAAAATCACAATTTTTATAAATTAATAATGTTTTTTCTTAAAAAGAAAAAAAGCAATATTTAATTACGTTTAGTCAAGGTTTTTTATTTACTAATTATTTATAAAATATATTTATAAAAAAATTGTATTAGATTCTAAGATTTTTTGTTTTGTTTTTCTAATCAAATATAACGATAACCAGTCGAAGTCGTTTAAAAAAAAATCTTATACTGCAAATATTTATTTATTATTTTGGTACTTTAGAATTTGTTACACAAAAAAGGACCCGAATATTACAAACACTGACCAAAAATTGGCCGTTTCTAAAATTATTTAGACTATTAGGTTTCAGAACCATGAAATTTAAATCCTATATGTGCAAAAAAAGTGCATCAAAACCGGATCACCCGTTGAAGAGATATGAAGCCACAGACAGACAGACAGACAGACAGGCAGACAGGCAGACAGGCAGGCAGGCAGGCAGGCAGGCAGGCAGGCAGGCAGGCAGGCAGGCAGGCAGGCAGGCAGGCAGGCAGGCAGGCAGGCAGGCAGGCAGGCAGGCAGGCAGGCAGGCAGGCAGGCAGGCAGGCAGGCAGGCAGGCAGGCAGGCAGGCAGGCAGGCAGGCAGGCAGGCAGGCAGGCAGGCAGGCAGGCAGGCAGGCAGGCAGGCAGGCAGGCAGGCAGGCAGGCAGGCAGGCAGGCAGGCAGGCAGGCAGGCAGGCAGGCAGGCAGGCAGGCAGGCAGGCAGGCAGGCAGGCAGGCAGGCAGGCAGACAGGCAGACAGGCAGACAGGCAGACAGGCAGACAGGCAGACAGGCAGACAGGCAGACAGGCAGACAGGCAGACAGGCAGACAGGCAGACAGGCAGACAGGCAGACAGGCAGACAGGCAGACAGGCAGACAGGCAGACAGGCAGACAGGCAGACAGGCAGACAGGCAGACAGGCAGACAGGCAGACAGACAGACAGACAGACAGACAGACAGACAGACAGACAGACAGACAGACAGACAGACAGACAGACAGACAGACAGACAGACAGACAGACAGACAGACAGACAGACAGAGACAGACAGACAGACAGACAGACAGACAGACAGACAGACAGACAGACAGACAGACGCGTCAAACTTATAACACTCCTCTTTTTGGGTCGGGGATTAAAAAACATTGCAGAACGTGACTTACTTATTTAGTTTGCGCAAAAATAACCGTTCACAATCAGATAAATGACCAAAAATGACCAAAAAATAGTTGCAGTTCATAGATAGCCATTTGACCTTTTCGTTTTGTGATATTTATATTCAAATTCCGCGGATAAAAGAACTTAAAATACATGGGTTTTAGTAGGTACTTTAGATTTTGTTACACACAAAATAGGACCCGAAAAATATCAATATTGGCAAAAAAATTGCCATTTTTTAAATTATTTGGACTAGAACCATGAATGTCAAATCCTATGTGGCAAAAAAAATTATAGAATATGACATATATGGATACTTATTTAGTTCGCGTACACAATTAACCGTTCCCAAGCAGATAGATGACTAAAAAATGACCAAAAATAAACAAGTAAAATTGAAAATTTTTAAAAACCCCCGATCAATATATCTAATCGTACCAGTTTCATATGACCGAATCAAAATGAGGCCTAAATCATCTAAATCATGTTCGGCTACCATAATTGTCTGCACATTTTACGGCCGCGCGGGTATAAAGACAAAAAAAACATTTTTTGATTAACTTATTAATAAACTTTATTAATTATAAAATATGAAATTAAAGTATTATGTAAATAATCTACTTATAGTTCATCTCAAACTTATAGCAGCTAATTTATTTGTAGGATAAAGTGCTTAACTTTGCATTGAAACACTGGGCCTCATGTTGCTATAAGTTTGAGATGAACTGTAACTTTATTTAGTCGAATTCACATTAAACTGGCAATTCTGGAAGGATCCGGTGAGAGTTAGATTGCCTGCAGCAAATGTTGATTCATGTTTCATTTTCTGGGTATCAAGTTTCTGTAAGGAAAAGCCAGATCCAGAAGGTATGTCTGCCAGCATCCTTGAAACCGCATTTTTTGAAGATATACTGTCCTCTAAATATCCGTCGGCAACCGACGTACTCTTCCATCCACCATGGCGCTTCAACGTGGTCATACTGGCTCCAGTCTCTACCAGAAGAGTTGCTGATGTTCGACGCAGACAGTGTCCTGTATACTTATCAGGATCGCTCAAGCCCAGATATTTCGCAATGATGAACGGGATTTTTCCAAACGTGTTTTTTCCAACTGGCTGTTCAGTACAGCGACCTTGTCTATAGGTCAGAGAAAGTTTTTTTTCTGAACAACCACGTGGTCGTAAAGACATGTAGTCTCTTATCAGCTTCAAACTGTTCATTTCGTCTTCGTCAACAATGGTAAAAACGCGCTTTTTATCGGTTTTTGTATCTGGTACATTTACCACGAAAACTGATTTTCTATCTTCTACGTGAGTAATTAGCATAATCACAAATTCTTGTCGTCGACATCCACCAAATACACCAAATATTAATGCAATTTTGTTCATTAAAAACATCTCATTCGGTGCCTCATGAATAAATTTTAAAACATCTTCTCTAGACAGAACTTTAAACTTTTCTGGCTGGTATCCTTTTTACCGTTGCTTCAAATATTCGCTTAACTTATGGTAATTAGCGATGTTAATATTCTTATTACCATTAAAGTCTTTTTTACCATTGAATATTTGGACCATAAGGAAGTCGAAGAAAATGTTTCAGCGAGATCGCCGAAGTATGCAAGCAGCACAGTTTCATCAATATGTTCTACAATTTTCTGCCATCCAGTTTAGTAAAATCTCATAGTCTCTTCTTGTAGGCGTCTCTCGATTTATTCGGAAGCAAGTTTTGTGTTGCTTTTTCTGCTTTTTTTGCAATTTCGTCAGGAATTTCAAAACGTTCCTGCATTTTGACTTTTTAAGTTTGACAGCTAGCAAAATTTGTTTATTCAACAAATAAATAAAGCATTTCCCAAGCAACGACATGATAAAATGAAAATGTTGTTATAATCAAATCGAATGTTCAGATTTTTTTAAATAATATTGTGGATGCAATAACGAACTAGTATACATAAAAGTGTTTATACACCGCGGGAATTAATATATGTTTATGCCCTCGGGCGACTCAGGACATAAACATCTACTTAATTCCCTTGATAGATAAATAACTATTATGTCAACATATATTGTTTTGAAGATGATGTTTGTAAAAACGTCATTTATTCCAGGATAACTAGATTTATGTGTTCAAAAATTATTAGTCAATACCAATACTGCTAAATGGAGCAATTTGAATTAAATTGTTTTAGTCTGACGAGAAAAACGCAAGAGAATTGACCAAGCTAATCAGAAAATATATCCACATGGAAAAATGTCAGTGGCGTACCACTTTTTTGCTAAAAAATATCAGAGGACATGTTTGTAGGGACGTCACTGGTGGAGCAATAAAGTAACTTTTGAAACTATAATATGCGGTTTTATATACTGAAATTGAAAATAATATCTAAAGTACTTTCTGAGATATTAAAAAATAACGATTAAAAAAAAATTCAACACAATGTAGTATAAAAATTAAGCTGTTGCAGACATATGTTCATAGAAACTTTTCTTCATAAAATGACCTAAAGAATCATACCCGGAAATATTAGCACATCATTAAAAAAAGACCCTGTATAAACGTAATACTAGTGCACCACATGTCTGTGGAAATACACTAAGGACATTGAAAACATTTAAAAACATTTAGAAACGTATTTTCCGCAGCCTTTGTACACACCACACAAGCATAGCTTTTTAAAGGCCACAAAATTCGACGCAAAATATGTTACATCGATACGACGAGGCTTCCATTCAGCAGTTAATAAAACCACTAGTGAAAGTGAAATATTTTCATATTTATTCATATACTCGCAACCTTGATTATTGGATTTTCATGTAGTTAAATAAAATCCGATAAATCAACACATAACAATGAAAGCACATTTAGAGACCTATTATTTAAAAACAATTTAAACAGGACCGAGCGAATCGGAAACATATTTTTTTAATGTGTAACTCTATTGAACTCAATTACAAACATAAACTGAAAAGGTGTGTACATCATTTAACGTTAAAAACCATTACTTGCCACCATCGAGGCTTGTTTATTGGTTTGCCGCTATTAAAACTCGATTTTCGTTTTACTACGGAGGGTATTACGGGGCGCGTCCTTATTAGAAGTCATCCTTATAGTTGGGGGCAGAAGTAAAAAAACCTTCATTGAAAAAATGTGCTAACAATGTTAAGAAATTACAAAATCATAAATAAATCCCTGATTTTGACGTATAAGATGAGTCACTAACGACAAAACCCTCATATTAAGGTTCTCATTCATTTGAAATTTTTTCGACGATTCGAATGTTCGTCGTTATTAAATAAACAATGAGAAACAGCGTTCAATAAACAAGCGCAAAAAACAGGGTGTTCCATTTGATTTAAACAAGTTTTCGCGGTTTGAAGTTGACAAAAGGTAACGTAAAAAACTGAGCACTTGGTATATTATTATTGAATTTCTTTAAACTGTATAGCGTAGCTCACCTTATGGTCTTTCTGCATACCAAACGGAAATGAGGGTCTTTTACGTGATAAAAGTTATAAAGGTTATTTGCAAACCGTTACACCTGTCAAATTTTTTATAAAATGTCAATTTTCAAAATTTTCCGGTGCGTACTTTACCCTATATAGATCGATGCAGTTCCCGGTGGAACACTGTATAGTCGCGAGATCTGCCCTTACAAAAATCCAGTGTCCATAATAGTACAGTAAGTGAAGCTTTAAATCCCAGCCCGAAAACGATGTAATGAATTCCAAATTTTTTTCTTCAACATGTTTCATAAAGTATGTACATAAGAATCTATATTGTCATTATTCTTGCTTTTTGATTAGGGTTTGTCGCAAAAAAAAAACAAAAAAATACACATAATCTGATGGGGAATCAAATTATAAGAAAGAAAGGTCTTATACACTTCTTTGCTAAAATGCATATTTTTCGAGATATTGGGAATTGACAATTGCAAGTTTCACCCACTAAAATCAGTATTCCTAGAAGTTGCCCAGACGAGTACAAAATTAAAGCTTTTACGAAAACAAATCAATGGTTTTTTTTCTCAGATGTTTTGGAAATATGGCATTTTCAAAATGGCGCCGAAACGTTCAGAAAAAACCGCTGCCCAAGGAATCACTACTTCCACATCAAGATTTTCTATCCAAGTCACTCACAACGAAAAAATTTTGTATTGAAAATAATTGTTTATGAAACTTTAATAATATAATATTTGAAATCCTCTACCCCAAAAACCCATAAAACGATACCCCACATCGGTAGTGGGGTGGGGGTGGTGATAGAGGGTGGTAGTGGAGGTGGATGAAGTAAAAAAATATTTTGAGGTTTTTGGTTCTTGTACACACACTAAATCACATCTTTTTTCATCCCCTTTAATAATGGGGTGAGGGTGGTAAAGGGTGGTTAATGCCAACATTTTTTTTGAAACCTTAGCTTCTTTTGTATATATGAAATACCAATTTTATGGACTCTTACCTGCTTGATTTACCTATTTACCCCAAATTTACCCCAATTTACCCCCCAACCCGTCGACGGAACAAGACGAAAATATAATCTAGTTTTAGATCTCGTTAAAGTACATATGTGTACCAAATTTCAAGTCAATATCTCAAACGGTCCCAGAGTAAACGTGCGCACAAAAAAAGTTACAGACCGACAGACAGACAAAAAAAAATTTTTTTTTTGCACAATCTTAAAATTTCGACGTTTCGTGACATTCTAAGCCTATTTGAACAATAAGAATTTAAAAAAAAAATGTCGTATATTTTACTTCCAGTGGAAGTATACTTCCAGTGGATGTGGAAGTAAAATATACGACGTTAAAATATAAAATTACTCAGAACCTACAACTATGAGGAAAATTTTTATTCTTGTAAAAATTAAAGGTATTAAAATTTTTTTTCGATTGAGAAGTATTACGACCTTTTATAATGAAAACTAAAAAAAGTTACCAACATAAAAGTAGCGAATTTAAAAATTTAGGCGACATTTTTTTAGTCTTATTTCTTTAGCTCTAATTTCTTATTAATTCAGAATTTTTTAAAATCCTTCTAGATATTGTTAATGCATATTATTACTAACATGTTCAAATTTTTTAGAATTTTTAAAATAATTATTTTTCTGAAATCTATCGGGAATGTCTACATTTTCGGCGCGATTTTAGAGCGAAAAATGCACAATTCCTGTATTTTAGTCCGTTGCTAGGAAACTAACAGAAAACAGACCGGAAAAGATCCGTTGCCAAGCAAAGATCAACAAAGCCGTACGGGAATGTTACTTCCCGGCCTAGGCCGGGAAGTAACATTCCCGTACTGTTTTTTATATATATTTTAATATGTTAATATTTTTAATTTTTATACGTTTAAAATAGTATTGATTGTGATTTCAGAACTTTTCTTTTAAATGTTTATATTTTTTTGGATTTTTATACGTTTAAAATAGTATTTATTGTGATTTCAGAAAAAATAGTATGTGTACTTCGGTGTGAAAGCACATTCCCAGACTTCGATGCTTGTTGGCCTCGGCTAGCGCCTCGGCCAACAATTGCATCGTCGTCCGGGAATGTATCGCTTTCACACCTAGATACACAATATACTATTTTCATTCTGTACATTTTCAATAATGAAAATTTTCATAATTTTTTGAAAAAAATGGGTTTTTGGAAATTGCTCAGAATGTTTTTTTTTTATTTTTCTACGACAAACTGTTCCAAAGATACAAAAGTTTAAAGATGACGCTTGAGCACATACGCAGGAAAATTATGTATTTAAAATTGAAATATCTCAAAAACTATAAGATTGATAAAAATACGATATAAGAATGAAATGAAGCTTATGAAAAACGAAGAATTTGGGTTTTTATTTTTTCCTACGACAAATTGTTCCAGAGATATGACAGTTTGAAATAATGTTGAAACTTTTCGGATTGTATGCGCATTTTAAATGTTTATAGTAGGTTGAGAAACGAGCAATAGCCGTCTATTTTTCGAAGAATACGCAGAAAAAGCGGGTTGCATTGTACTTTAGCATATTTAGAGTGCAGAATAAAAATATTATTTATTTAGTTTACTTAATTCTATTCATTTGATTTATTTATAAGAAACTGTATTTTTAATTAAATTAGACATTACTATACTCTTTTGTGACTATTTTTAATCCACCAATTTTTTTTATGAATCATAAAAATATAAGTATATGGATTTTCGTGAGTTTATTTGCAACAGCAAGAATTATTAATTTTTCAGTATTTAAGGGTGGTTTAAACCCTTAATATTTTCGTGTTTCCTATGTTCTGACCTCGTAATCATATTCAGCGACCTCAAAAACATGAGTATATGGATTTTCGTAATTTTATTCGTAAAATTAGAAGACATTAATTTTTCAGTATTTAAGGGTGATTTCAACCCTTAATATTTTCGTCTCATAAGTTTTGACCTCGCAGCCATATTCAGCGACCTCAAAAACATAAGTATATGGATTTTCGTTAATTTATCCGTAAAATTAGAAGTTATTAATTTTTCAGTTTTAAGGGGTAGTTTTCACCCTTAAAAATAATAATAAAAAGCGGGTAATGCGACAATATAGATTTTGATGAACGTATTTTATAAAGCATATTGCAAAAAAAATTAATGAAATTCCTTTCATCGTTTTCGGGCAGGGAATTTTACCATTTTTACTGTTTAACTGTACTATAAACCTTCATGGGACTATCTAAAATTGCAAGCATTTTTTTTTCAATGAAAGATTTTCATTCAACAAGAGCGTGAAAATTTTATAATATGACAATTTATGAATACAAGAAATCTAATTTTTACAAATTACTATTACTAAAAATTATTGTACCAAAATAAGAAAACCAAATCTTATATCTGCAGTTGCCACTGATACAAAAACAATTTTTTTAACACAGTCAGATTCAAATACGATTTAACTGATCTTACCATAATATAATCAAGAGGTCTTCTAAACTTTTTTCACCACATCAAGTCGATATAGAAGTAAGTCTTAACTGAAAAGGCTTAGCTATATTCAATCAAAAACCAACTTTTTAGATCTAAGACCATTAGTTGAATTCAATAAAACACTTTACTTTGTAGACATCACATTTGCTTGACTCTCGCTATATTTAGCAGCTTAGGAGGCCGATTAATCCGTAATAAGCCAATCAATGGGGTGCTTCAACTGTCCAACTAATTAAATAATGGATGAAGCCAGTGACAATCGGTATCATAATGCGGTGTTAAACGCGGGCCTTATATCTGTTGTATAAAATAAACAATTGACGTAACACTGGTAAAGACACGTGCTTTCGACGTTCCTCTAATAATGCAACAACCGAAAAAAAAAGTTATAAAAGCAGTTTTGTAGAAAACAAAATTTCCCATAAAACTCTTCCCCACAGTCATTACGATAGAATTCATAGTATTGGTGCTATACACCACCAAAGTTACCGATGAAAAAAAAATTGTACTTTTTCGTATTTTAGCTCCAATTGTAAATTAAGAATTCTACATGTTTTGTATAGATATACTAATTTAAAAAAAGTTATTCCTTATGTGTCGTATTAGCTAGAGAGCTTGTGGCAATACGGATATACGATTTCATTGTAATTAACAATAACATGGAATGAAGATATTGATATAACAGATATCGATTAGAGCAACTACCAAGCTGCTGGTTTTTTAAATAAATGAATTTTAAATTTGCAAAAAAAACGCTCCTATATTATTTTACTGTTTCAGCCATTGCTATAAAATTATTCATTTATCAAAACTATAAATAAAAAAAATGGTTGGCTGAAGTCTATGACTCTGAGTAGGGATTGCATTACCGGTTAACCGGTTATTAGGACAAAAAACACATGATGATAATTACCGGTTATTTTAATTTTTTACCGGTTATTTCGGTAAATTCTGAACTTACGATATGTCGCGTATTCAACGTTTCTGTTTATGTCACTGACTAGTATTCACTAAATACAGAGTGACTGTCCCAACACCGAGCACTTTTAACAATAAATAAATAATATTATAAAAAGTAAACTCCAAACACCAAGCCCTAAGAAATACAAGAGAGACATTGACAATATCTTACGACAGAAAATTGAATATGTCACTGCCGCAAATATCCGTGGAATACATTTAGAAGTATGTTATTACCAATTCTTATTAACTTATCGACCCACCAATATCGATTGAGGAAGGGCATCTTCAGCTGGTGGTATTCTATGCACAAATATCAGACGATTAACAGATATAGCTTTGAAAAACTAACCCTTTTAACAGGCTATTTTTAAAAAATATTGTATTTTTAGATTAGGTATTCAGTAAATGCCTTATTTGAGTTTATGTTTATAATTTTTGTTATTTAAGTGGATATTTTTGTTATTTACAGAATAATTATTTATTTAAATTTATTTCATTTATATTTTTTCCTTTTGGTAAATTAACTCCTATATAAAAAGTCTATTTGACAGTCACATTTTTGTCACTTTGACTGCGATAAAAAAGGTGCATCGTTTTTTATCACCGATAAAAATGCCTGTTTCTCAAAAGCAGAGTACACCTAGTAGTCGCACGTCACTTTGAAATCTGTACCACAGAAAAGAGAACTACCAGAAACGACATTTGAGCTACCCGCCAAAATTCCATTGCCGCCATTTTGTTGTTAGTACATCCGTCAGTTCATTTATTGTTTTAGGTTAAAACAATAAAGTGCGGTAAATGACAGTCTGTGACATAATACCGAAATAAATTCTTAAAAGGTTTTAGTATTATTGTGCTGTGTTAATAGTAATTTTTATTAGCGATATGAGTAAACGAGGTGGAACTGTTTGCGCTGTTAAGGAATGTACAAGTAGTACGACAGGAAAAGACATTAGTTTATTTTGGTTTCCTAAGGATTCCCGAAGGTATTTTATTATTGATGTAAATTATAAGATATTTCCAAGTAGTTGTGAACCTTTCTTCTTTTAAGGTCCGTATTGTGGTTGGAAGCATGCGAGCGTGGGGATTTGGCAAGTAAAAGTTTAACCGAACTTTATAACAATTTTAAGTTGTGCGCACGACAAATATGTATCAGAATAGATTGCTACCAATAGCACTTACCTACTATTTTTCCTCAATTTGGTAGTTTAAACAGAAAAAAAATTAATATTTCCTCAGAAGAAATTACAGATTTTCTCGAGATATTGTATTGATTTTAATACATTTTGTGACTTTATTTATATTAAGAATACAATTGTTCGTAGAGACAAATTTATCCAGTTTACTTTAATAGCTTTAATGTCCATTATAAGTAGAATTCTTCGAATAAGGTGATTGTATTCAGCTTGTGTAAAGTTTGTTTATAAACATGCTGTTTAAATTTCCCGCCAAAATTACCAACAACAAAATGGCGAAGGTCACAAAAAAACATCAAAGGCGGTGCTGAGAGTGCCGCTTCTGGTAGTTCCTTCTTCTGTGTCTGTACTGTCAGCTATAATTTTTAAGTATTGTGGAAACTACTGTACGATATGAGTCGTTTTGGGAAAATTATAATTATTTTTAATAAATTATTGTTATTGTTCGTTCACATTCATATTCTATCGTTAATTTATCTTGCCAAAAAACACTCGAGCTTTTCTTTTATGGATAAATTTCTTTTTAACTCAAAATTTTGCCAATCAGTAATTTTGCTCGAAAAACTGACATTTGACAAAATCGCTCGACCTCCGGTCTCGCGATTTTTTCATGTCAGTTTTTCTTATAAAATCACTGATTGGCAAAATTATTTCGTTACAAAGAGAAATTTATCCGATAAAAAAAAGCTCTTGTGATTTTACTGATAAAAATCTTTTGTTTGTTCATTATATCAAATATACGTATATAAAAATATTTTTTGTTAAATTTAGATAATCTTGTATGGAAAGAGACAATTGCCATTTTCGCCACCCTAATCATCCATTCTAAAAATTACCGGTAAATACCGGTTAACCGGTTATTTACATTTTTATTTACCGATTTACCGGTTATTAAAAGTTCCGGTAAATTGCAATCCCTAACTCTGAGTTTCTTATAAAACTAATTGTTAACTTGAAAAAAAAAAGCCCTATTAAGTTTTTCCATTGTACTTCGCATTGGTTCTATTTTGTTAGTTTTTATATCCATAAGTACAGAAAAACATTGGCTAAATGTACGTTGCTGATTTTCAGAAATATTCCTAATTTACTCCAAAAAAATGTCAAGGTAAGAAACTAGTCCAATTAGTGGGGGATTTTGCCCTGCAAAAGGTGGAGTAGTAATGAATTTGATATATGTTGTTTAAATTTTAAGTTTTCGACCTTGGGGGAGGAAACGCGCGAGCCGCCATCTTGAATTGAAGGTGCAAAAACATGTTCTTTCAAAATAATTCGGCAACGCTCGATCCTTCGAGAGAAATGTTCAAGACAGGATTGAAGATGACAAAATTTCCTTAATTTTTTGTATATAAATTTTTATTGTGTCTAATATTTAATAAAATTATATAAAAAAAAATATTTTTAAGAAAAAGCTTTTATTTGAAAAAACTGTACTAAAAAGTAAAAACATTTTTTTTTAAATTCATACTCCTGGAAATCAAAAGCTTTGGGGACGATCATATAGCGCTATTGCATAGTTGCTTTGCTCAATTGACCGCCCCCAAAGCTTTTGGTTTCCAGGTGTATGAATTTTAAAAAAATTATTTTTACTTTTTACAGATTTTTCAAATAAAAGCTTTTTCTTAAATATATTTTTTTTATATAATTTTACTTTTTAGTCTACTTATTTTACAGACAAACAGACAATCAAAACCCTTTCATTTGATATCCATGACAAGGGAGTCGTGAAGAAAAAGATAATTTGCCATCCCAGGGCGTCCGCCATATTGGATTTAGAATGACATCACATAGTTTATCGTATTTGACTCGTCAAACCCTTTCATGTGATACCCATATCAAGGGAGTTGTGAAGTAAAAGATACTCCGCCATCTTGGGGCGTCCGCCCTATTGAATTTAGAATCACATAGTTTATCGTATTTTACTCATCGAACTCTTTCATTTAATACCCATGTCAAGGGGTTGTGAAGAGAAAGGCGATCCGCCATCCTGGGACGTCCACCATATTGGATTTGTCATAATGTCACCGGATCCCTACCTATATCTATTATATTATTTAAATTAAATGATTTATTACTGTTGTTATTAAAATTCTGTAATTAACCACAGGTCCAACGAAGTCACTGCACAATCAGGGTAAGTTTATGTCAAACGCTTTTCTAAAATAGTAACAGTGCACATTTTTTTAAATTGTTAATTTTGGAAGCTTCAATACTGGGGTGTTTCAGTTGATTCCCATATATTTTTTGGTCCTTCGAGCAGGATTTAAACCAGAGACAGTGAAGTTTTTAGTATAGTGGAGTGCATTTAGACGAGAAAAAGGTTATTGGGAAATCTATTGGTCCTGCCCAAAACATTTTTGGTAGCTTTCTTCATTCGAAACAAATTATTATGAGAAAATAAGATTTGTCATTCCTGATGAATTCTAAAGAGAATGGAAAAAGTAGATCCATTTTAAAAGTGACTTCAGTCACAGTCAGTCACATCAGTCGAAAGTACTTATTAGGACCCAAAATAATGTCTTCATTATATTTCATAAGAATGTGCAAAATATGTTAGAGAATGCCTTTTTCATAATTTTGTTTATAATTTTGGAACTAACCTAACATTAATCTACCAAGAATCATGTTGAAGGGAGGGAAATTCTCTATCAAAAAGGTTTATTGACATTTTTCGTTATTTTGCGCTGTCTTTTTTTATTGCATGAGAAGTCGAGTTCTCTTGAGCGACTACTGGAATAGGGTCATTTCCCTCAACAAAATTTACAAAATATTCTTATATGATCAAAAAGTATATTAAATATACATTGTATATATCATATTAAAAAAAGTTCTAATCATCACATGCAAGAACAAATTGGTTTTGAAAATAAAAGGGCGGTAAATAATGTATATAATGAGATTTTCATTCTAGAGAATTTTCATGTTTTTATTTATCATGTTGGTGGTAGTGCTCTGTTGATTTGTTGTTTACGTTTACATTGGGTGTTTAATATTTTTTGTTTATAATGGAACCTAATTTTATGAAAGAAACTTCAGAGAATTTACCCATAGTGAATTTTTATATGGTACACGAGTTTTATGAGACAATTTAAACTATTTAAGTGCCGAAAACCGAAATGTTAAAAATTTGAGGTTAGTATTTCTTTAAAATGATTTGACAATGACTCACATCAATACTAACACTAATAGCAAATAAGCAAAGCAAACGACGCCCGTCAATTATTCCTTTATCTAATTGCGCATGCTCTCACATCTGACGTGGGGATGGGTGCGAATTCAAAATTTCTTAATTTAAATAATTAATTTCACTATTAAAATGACTTTAGATTGCAAAATAAAAAAATACGGGTCAAATAAAATTTAATAAAGTACCTGAATATAAAATTTTTAAAAAATGGTCAACATCCTATTATGAATATTGCTATTTTCTCAATTTATTATTGATTTTTCGACTATGATATAGATCTTATTATAATTTGACAGAAATCTTTACATTCTTCCCCAATCCCCATTCTTTCAATCGATTTTCACAATTTTTGCCTCCTTACAAGTATAAATAATTCCGTTTATTACTTCCTGTTAATTACTGCTTAATTTTACAGCGATCTCTCAATTTTCTGCCACATATAAATCAGGAAGCCGACAACTTCCCTGGGAACCTATCGAAAGTAACAGAAATAACTATTTCTCTATTTCCCCTTGTCCTTACGTATTAAGTCGCGTTTCCGTCAAACGCGGCACCGTTTCCTGTTTAAAAAGAGGGTGCAAAATCAGTTTTTTTGTGAAATGAGATATTTTTAAAGATTCTATAAACGCCCCCGTCTCATGTACAGAGAGCGCCACGTCACTCTCGATCTAGAGTGCTATGGGAAAATGCAGCGGCTGGAAGACGGACCGCCAGCCACCCTCGAAAGACATACACCTGTTCCCGAGATCACCTTGAACAAATCTCGATAGCAGGGGCGCACGCAGACACGAATTAAACATATAACAAATGTGTTGCGCAAAAATACATTTTTATTACGTAAAACACAGAAATCTGTCATACTTCCCAATTAGTTAAATTTTACGTCAATGTTTTCTGCAGACGGGTTTGGCAGATATTACGTATTAACGACCACAATTAAACGCAATGTTTACGTTTAAATTACCTATTCTGGGAAATATCTTCTATAACTAATAGGTCATTATAACTGAAGAGCCTTATTTAAGACGTATTACTGACGACGTTTCATTTCCCATAGAGCTATATTTTACGTAAATTTTTAGTTCATTAGGTTAGGTCAAACGTTCGAAAGGGACCAACATGGTCTATAATAACACCTAATTCTGGCATTAAGCTTGTGTCAGTACTATTCCCAAGTAACAATTTAAATGCTACGTGGACTTGAATAAGTTTTGTAACAGCTTTATTGAGGATGTAAGTTTGCTAAATGGCTTTATAGCGGTAGTATAGCAAACAACTCTTTCAGCCGAAGTAGTTTTATTAAGAGTTGTAACAACCTCCTGGAGGCTGAGTTTCAATACCATTTAGCATTTGTTTTAAATCGAGTCTATTGGCACTTGTAAAGGTTTTATAGTGGTGATCAGCACAACCATGATAAAATCATTTGGCCTAGGAAACCAATTTACCTCAGAGACAACGTTCATAAAACCAGTATACCTAAGAGTTTTACAGGGGAACCTGAATATGCTAATCATAAAACTGCTATAAAGCTGTATTGGCTTGTATAATTCCAAATGTAACATAAGAACCATTCAGTCTCGACAAATTTCTTCATAAAACCACAAAAGTTGCAGTTTGACAGAGTTATTTATAAGTAATCGCGCGATTTAGGTAGGTTATTGATGACAGTGGCTTTTGTCAACATCAAGTGTCTATTTTTGCCTTCTAACAAGGATTTTTGTGTTAACTGTATTTTGAATACCGTATTTTTAACCTGATACTTACTTTAAACAATTATAGCCACACCACACATTTGACTAATCAAAATAAACAAATAAATGTGGTTATCTTCTTCCTATTATTTATATCTTTTTGCTCTTTTATTCACATTCCAGTGCCGACAGCACAGCTAAGGTAAGAAAATTGACAAGTGTGAGGTTATATGTAAATAAACGCCAAAAAAGTCAAATATCTTTGGGCAATAGGTTTTGTGGTGGTTAATATAGGTCAAATAGTATTAGACAAGATCAATTGGTATTAGACAATACCAAATGGACTTCACTATTTTTCAAGGGCCTCCATATTTTTCGACCTACTAGTTGTGAAATCATCAGTACAATTTAATGCGCAGCTAAATTTTCACTCTCGGTGAGTACCTACTGAACTTGATAATTTTAACCAGTATAGAGAGACCAGCTGAAAGCTGAAAAACAGCAAATGCATATTATAATATCCATTACCAACACGCGACTAATTTGCCAACATTGCCAACTTAGTTGGTATATGATGGCAACCATAAAACCGTTTTATTAAAAATAACCTTATTAACAGAGCAAATAGCTTTTTTAAGTGCAGTTCTAAAGCATAGTTTTATGATGACTTTACGAAGAAAGTTTAAACAACGGTTTGTAGATAGTCACTTAAGGCTAAAATTATGCTTTTAGGATTTATTGTTGGTTTTATGAATAGTTTTATCAAGGTCTTCAGAACGTTATAAAAACTGTTTAGAATAAAAGCAATTGGTTTTAAAATGATTTTTAAAAAAGGCCCTCAAAACTCTTTTAAGAATGGTCCCTCTTAGCTTTATACGAGCTTTATGAAGGTTTAATAGCGTTTGTCAAAGATATATAGTTTTATCAGAAGTTTTATTAAATAGACTTCAACAGGGGCGGATTAAGGGCCGGGCAACCCGGGCGGCCGCCCGGGGCGCCGGCTCGGAGGGGCGTTAGAGGGCAAAATTCTTTTTTTAGATTTCTAATAGCACCCCCTTCATGAGGCGAGAAATTTTTTTCATATTTCTAATAGTACTTCTCCATGAGGTGAAAAAAAAAATTGTTTGGATTTCTATTTGTATTCCCCCCCCCCATGAGGTGTTAAATTTTTTTCAGATTTCTAATAGCATTCCGCTGGATGAGGTGGAAAACATTTTTTTTCGGATTTCTATTTGCAAATATGAGGCGATAAAAAGTTTGTACTTTTTAGTATGAAGTACGTCCGTGATGACCTCAGGAAAGGGCGCCAAAAAGTGCTCCCGCCCGGGCGGAAAATTTACCTTGAGCCGCCCCTGGACTTCAAGAGGTTCTGAAGATCACGATAAAATTTAAATTGTTACTTGAGTTATGTCGTTATCTGAGTTCAATACCTACATTATAGAAAATTCCCCCTAGCAGCACAAAATCCCCAAGAGAAATGTAAGAAATCAGATCTAAAAGCTTAAATAGACTAAAAAAAAACAGTTAAGTCTTGCACCGCGTACTTAACTAAACCGGTCTGTATAATAAACATTGCTTTAAAGACCTTCCATGACTCGTCCATTTGACCTTCCAGATCTGAGCCCTATATACTAGAACAAACCTGATGGCTCACCTGGGGGCACATCTTGCACTGGTACTTCCTGGGCTGGGGGCCGCCGTTCTGCATGCCCCCCATTTTGGTGGCGTTGATGGGTTGAGGTACTACCAGCAGAGCAGGACTCGAACCTGCGACTCCCGGACTAGAACTGCTGGAGGTCGACCTTCCCGACGTGTACAGACCTGGTGTGCCGGTCATGTGGTGGTGGTCCTCCATTCCTGCATACAATCCTGCAAACAGAAATCATATTAAGGAGATTTGTTCTAGGATGTCGGAAAAATGAATTTAGGAATTTAGGACGCCATTTTGGAGCCATTATTTTGAATTTTCCAATTTTCATAATCTTTTTAAACTTTTGAAGTTAGTTTATATCTACGTGCAATATCTCAAATACGTATCATGGAAGCGCCCGAAAAATACACGCAAACATACAATAGAGCTCGTTAATTGTCTGTTTAATAGCATAGGTTTCCAATGTTTTAATTAAAAGTCTAACTTTGGTGGATAGAAAAAGATAAACATGGCAAAATCCATATACGTCTTTTTATTAGCGGGACTTCAACAGTCATGTTGATAATAAAACTTCCAATAAATACAGATCCTAAACTGAAGGTCCAGTCCCCTCTAAAACTAGGTTATATAAGGTGATCCAAAATGATTGACTGTGCCATTTCATAAGCATACTGGCAAATTAGTTTGATACCTTGATACCTTTGGGAGAAAACGGATGAATTTTTAGTCAATCATTTTCAATCGCGTTTTACTATAATTGGTAATTTTTTCATTAATGTGGGTATTGCCTTCTATGTATATTGGCCGCCATAATGGAGTCGTCGCGTCATTTTGAATTTGTCAAATTTTGGAATTTTCTGGGGGTCGGAAAGGTACTTCCTACCTCCATGCCAAATTTCAAGGTTACGCTCATCGGGAAATACTCAGATATTTCACCGGACAGATAAATATGGGTAAAGACATAATTACATTCTGCTAAAATGATTGACTGCGTCATTTCATAAGCATAGTAAGAAATTAGTTTGTATTGCGAGGTATACGTTTGGGAGCAAACAGATCTAGTTTTACAGTCAATCATTTTGGATCACATGTTACTAAAAACCGCCATTATGTATTATTAAAAGAACGACATAGCACTGACAAAAACAAAAGATTTATTTAGGTGATTACATCATAAAAAAAGTACTTTTTAAGCACAAACTAATTACTGCGTGTATTTGTAATTGTTCCACACGATATCCTAAAGCACGATTAAAAAAAATTAGTATCAATCTTCGAATTCGAGAGAACAACTTGCAAGTGCATAATTATAAAACTGTTATAAACGTTCATGTGGCTAACATTAAAGAGCTTAGAACTTCTTTAATCTGTATATGCCTTGCAGGTCAGACATGTTTTTTTTTTAACTAAAATATCGGACAGATGTATCTATTAATGACGTGCGTTTTTTGTTCTCTTATAAAACAAAGACACAGCTAGCTATTTATTTATCAAATTACCCAACACATTCAATAGTAACAATTCCAAGTACAATGGAAATAACAACAAATACATAAATAAATAACCAAATAAAAAAACATTTACTATATAATACATAAATGAGCTGGCAGTAAGATTTCGACTATCGGACCACATTTCAGAATAATAAATCAGATAGATACACACATACTAGTCACTAGTCGGTCGTGTTGGCCTTGATAGCTGTTACATGCCCTGCGGCATGACATTCGATAGAAAAAAAACCATCTTGCAGTATTTTGGCCGGCCAAAAAAAGAATAAAAATTTGCACGTAGAGATTTCCTGCTTGACGAGTTGTTCGTTTGATATAAGATGGGGCCTTCGGGATAAGCAACGGATGCCGCTCAGATATAAAAGTTCTTAAAAATGTGTGCGTTTTACGTTACCTCAATGACACACTTAAATCTAGGAGATTAGTCTAGTAAAAGGGACGGGGCGCTACAGTTTATAGCGGAATCCGAACCACTTCTTGAGGAAAATTTACTATGAATATTTTTTTCGCAGAGTGCGGCTCGAACCCACTTCGCTCAAAGTGCAAAGTAGACGCATTTTTTTAACATTTAAGCATTAATTTTTTTCTTTCCCATTCTGACATTTCAAGTGTCATATTTTATCGTATTTTGTATCGTATTTCATATTTATGTATCAAGTCCAACGCGAGAGAAACGCTTGAGGCGTGATGCGTCTTGGCTGACGCTGGAAGGCATGGCGATTTTAAACAGCTTTAAATTTATGTAAAGGCGTTTTCCCTTGCTTAATACGTGCTGTGATTTATTTTGATTGGGCTCGAGCTTGGACTTCAAGAGGTTAATTACTTTCACATCCAGTGGAAATATAATAACGACAAAAAAAAATTAAAAATTTTTATTCAAATAGGCTCAGAATGTCATCAAACGTCGAAATTTTAAGTCTGAACAAAAAAATTCTATCTGTCGTTCTGTCTGTAACTTTTTTTTTGCGCACGATTACACTGGAACCGTTTAAGATATTGACTTGAAATTTGGTGCACGTTGTATTTTAACGAGATCTGGAACTATATGGGGGTAAATAGGTAAATCAAGCAGGTAAAAGCCCATAAAATTGGTATTTAGTATATACAAGAGAAGCTAATGTCTCAAAAAAAATGTTGGCATCCACACCCCCATTATATAAGGGGGTAAAAAAAATGTGATTTAGTGTATATTCAGGAACCAAAGGCCTCAATATATTTTTTTACTTCATCCATCTCCATTACCAACGCCCCATAACACTACCCACCCCACTACCGACGTGACGTGGGATATTGTTTTACGGGTTTTTGGTTCAAATATTATGTTATTAAAGTTCCATAAACAATTATTTCCACATACAAAATTTTTTCGCTGTGAAAGACTTGAGTAACAAATCTGGATGTGGAAGTAAGTGATTCCTTGGACAGCGGTTTTTTAAAGGTTGATGTTTTTTGACAGCAGTTGGTAATACTGTTTGAGTGAGGAAAATTAATAATAACAAAAATCTATTTTAGAAAATTGATAGTCAATAAATAAAAAAGGAGATTTTAGATAAAAACAAGATTATCAGTCGTTTCCTCAGGGGTGCTTGGGAGTATTCGCGGATGGGTTGTTTGTGGGGTAGGATTTTTGTGGAGGTGGGATTATTGCCGGGTGGTAAGCTAGACGCGCTTAGCTATCGTCCCCCTTTAATAGTAGGGTTATGGTGCAGTTCGATCTCCATCTTTCAGTCACTGGGTACTTTTAGAGTAAAATCTATGATCTAGTCATGGTTGTTACTTGACATAAATCAAAATGTTCTAACTACACCACACAATAAAGCTAACAAAGAAGCATATTTTCCCCAAAACTCATAATATTCTTTGTAGAATTCCTATTTTTTAAATAATTTACTCTTACATGGACTTTTATGAGAGAAAAAGAAAATTAAAAAACAGTAAGATAGTTCACGTATACAGGATGGATGCAGAAAGAACAGTAAACAGAATGCTTGAATGGAAACTTTAAACTAGAAGACCAAAGAACGACACAAGATAAGATGAAGAGACGGACTGCACTCAAATTTTTGCAGAAATCCTATAATAAAGATACGTTGTGGAGTTCCGCAAGGATCTGTCCTTGGCCCAATTCTTTTTTGCTGTATATAAATGACTTGGCAACTATAAATATATCGCTTTTAGCCGATGGCAACTATTTTGTGGCATAATAAAAATTTGAGGAAAATTGTTAAAAGATTTCTGCAGTAAGAAAATGGTGCGTTTCAAAAATCTTCTGGCATATAGTATAGCTAAAACTAACATAATAGCTTTTGGTTGCAATTTGCAAGATCTTTACCTTGAAAATAAATTTTGCAGAATAAAACTCCTATAAAGCTTCTTGGATTGCATGTTGACAACAAATTAAATCTTCAAGAACACATAAGGAACCTAACATGCTCATTAAATGCTAAGGTTAGAAGAGGGGGGGGGGGGGGGGGGGGATTAAATGGAGCCTTTAGGGGGAGGGACATATGCAATGCTGTACTATTACGAGTGCTGCCAACCTGGTGCACAATCGGACTTCAGTCAGATACATCCATTTGAAATAAAATTATCATTGTTCGTGCATGCAAGGGGGAGGGGTTCAAGAAGGGAGGGGGGGGGTGATTACATCCCTCTTTATAATAAAGTATCCTGGTGTACTTTATCAACCTAGAATTTCTGGGCACGATTTTAACTATTTGTCATAATTCTGTTAACGAAATTTTTACATTATTGTGCATGGGTAGGGGGTAACATTTTATTATTTTCTTGATCTCTTTCCATACGTCCTGTGTATTTGACTACCTCCATTTACTCAGATATCACTCCATTCATTTTTAATAACTACTGAATGTAGTATATTTACCTGGTCTAATTAAAGAAGTAGTAGCAAGGGAGGAGGAGGAGGGGGAGGGGTATTGTAAATTTTCCGTTTCACCTGGAAATAACTTATTTTTGATCAAAAAGCTCAAAAAACTTACTTTCAAGAATTTTTCTTAAAAATTGTAGGGGGTCGAAAACAAGCCTAAGGGACCCTCCTCCTTTGTGAGTACGGAATTAATCAGCATTGAAACGTCTTTTTGTATTTTTTTTCACTTACCCATTGATTTGAGAACGTTCAGGATTAAAGTAGGCCCGTAAGTTATCTAGAAGGTGTGTATTGTGTATATATTTATAGCGTTTTAATAAGCACCGGCTAATGTAGGACTGGCGTTTTTATTTTATATTAATGTTGTCGATAAAATGTTGTAACGCTCAAATTTTACCGAATTTAAATATGCATCATGACGTAACTTGTGCCAAAAAGGTTATTTTGAATATATTTGCTTTTAAGGACGCAAGAAATAATGACTATAATAACGATAAAGTAACTGAATAAGACTGAGTAGATATTCTAATAGAAATATCATCAATAGTGGATTCCAAAATAGGATAAATCCAAAAATTATCCCCTACAAGAAATTTAGCATTAAATGTTTTTTTAAATTAATTGGCCAGACCCTCTGTACAACTCCACAGAAAAACAATTGATGTAGTAACACACAGAGTATGTTCCCGTGCACCTGCAGGAGTCTCGCCACTAAAACCACCTTTCTTTCTAATATATTTTGAAACATCCAAGGAGCGAAAAATGCAAACTCAATATTTTTGTAGACAATTTTCAACATTGTTAGTCATGCAATGTGACACATAAAGTAAAACACGTAACAGATGCAGAATTTAGAATAATAGGTCCCACAAAAGCTAATCAGAACTCATATTAGATTTATATACTTAGTGAAAAACAAACTATAGAACTACAAAATTTTCAAAATAACCCTTTAAGTGACAAATCGCCAACTCAATGTATCCGAAAAACTTGTATTAACTAAAGGTTTGAATTATGCAGTAACTCCGAAAACTTTTCCTAAATTTGAAATCATAACTGCAATTGAACAAGCTGCGCAGAAACTATCAATAGATGATGTCAATGAATACCGAATTCGTTCCAAAATTGAGTTAGAAAAACAATATAAGACGAGGGATAATTTAACATCAGATGAAAAACTTTCAATTACATCTCTAAGAAATGACGAAAGTATTAAAATTTCACCCGCTGATAAAGGCAATGCCACTGTAGATACAGCTGTGTATAATACAAAGATTATGAACTTGATTCATGATGGGAATTATGCTAAATTAAATAAAGATCCAACAAAATCTTTAGAAAACAAAATATATAGGACTCTATTTAAACACAAACATTAATTTACCGATATTGAGCGAAGGGTTCTAACTCCAAATCATAATAAACCTCCTCATTTTTATGATTTACCAAAAATACATAAACCTCAAATTCGTTCTAGACCGATTGCGATTGTGAGTTCAATTAATTCTCCATGTAGTAATCTCCCCAAATTTTTATTAAAAATCTTAAATCCTTTATCAGGTTCCTCTGAGTCTTATATTAAAAATAGCAAACATTTGGAAAAACTATTTGAAAACAATTTTAATAAGAATCATCTAATGGTGAGTTTTGATGTAGTAACTCTTTTTACAAATGTTCTGGTAGATAAAATATTAATAATAATTAAAAACCGCTGCCCAAGGAATCATGACTTCCACATCCAGATTCTCTATCCAAATCACTCACAACGAAAAAACTTTGTATGTTAAAATAATTGTTTATGGAACTTTAATAATATAATATTTGAAATCCTCTACCACATAAATCCATAAAACGATACCCCACATCGGTAGTGGGGTGGGGGTGGTGATAGGGGGGTGGTAGTGGGGGGTGGATGAAGTAAAAAAATATTTGGAGGTTTCTGGTTCCTGTACATACACTAAATCACAATTTTTTTCATCCCCTTTAATAAGGGGGTAGGGGTGGTAATGGGGGTGGCTAATGCCAAAATTTTTTTTCAGACCTTGTATATACTAAATACCAATTTCGTGGACTCTTACCTGCTTGATTTACCCATTTACCCCAAATTTACCCCAATTTACAATTTACAATTCCCATTTCGACGGAACAAGATGAAAATATAATCTAGTTCTAGATCTCGTTAAAGTACATATGTGTACCAAATTTCAAGTCAATATCTTAAAGGGTTCCAGACTAAACATGCGCACAAAAAAAAGTTACAGACAGACAGACCAACAGACAGACAGAATTTTTTTTTTCGCTCAAACTTAAAATCTCGACGTTTCATGACATTTTAAGCCTATTTGGACAATAAAAATTTTAAAAAATTTTTTTGTCGTTACTATACTTCCACGACGTAGAAGTAAAATAAATTGCAACATGATGGGGATTTAACGTATAGAACTAAATTAAGCACAGAAACTATAATGGAATTACTCTTTGCATTAAAAAGACATACTTTCAATTAAATAACGACTTCTATCAACAAAACTTTGGTATGGCGATGGGTTCTTGTTTATCTCCAATATTAAGTAATATTTTTATGGACAATTTTGAGGAAAATGATATTAATAACTTAATTTATAAACCTATAATGTGGGGAGATGCGTAGATGATATTTTTGCGATATGGCCTTATAGCAAAGAACATTTAAGTAATTTTTTAAATCAGATTAACGAAAAGGAACCTTCAATTAATTTTACAATATAAGTAGGGAATAGGGATTGCATTACCGGTTAACCGGTTAACCGGTTAACCGGTTATTAGGACAAAAAACACATGACAATAATTACCGGTAATTTTAATTTTTTACCGGTTATTTCGGTAAATTCTGAACTTACGATATGTCACGTGTTCAACGTTTCTATTTATGTCACTGACTAGTATTCACTAAATACAGAGTGACTGTCCCAACACCGAGCACTTTTAACAATAAATAAATAATATTATAAAAAGTAAACTCCAAACACCAAGCCCTAAGAAATACAAGAGAGACATTGACAATATCTTACGACAGAAAATTGAATATTTCACTGCCGCAAATATCCGTGGAATACATTTAGAAGTATGTTATTACCAATTCTTATTAACTTATCGACCCACCAATATCGATTGAGGAAGGGCATTTTCAGCTGGTGGTATTCTATGCACAAATATCAGACAACTAACATATATAGCTTTGAAAAACTAACTCTTTTAACAGGCCATTTTTAAAAAATATTGTATTTTTAGATTAGGTATTCAGTAAATGCCCTATTTGAGTTTATGTTTATAATTTTTGTTATTTAAGTGGATATTTTTGCTATTTACAGAATAATTAGTTATTTAAATTTATTTCATTTATATTTTTTCTTTTTGATAAATTAACTCCTATATAAAAAAGTCACATTTTTGTCACTTTGACAACGATAAAAAAGGTGCATCGTTTTTTATCACCGATAAAAATGCCTGTTCCTCAAAAGCAGAGTACACCTATTAGTCGCACGTCACTTTGAAATCTGTACTGTCAGCTATAATTTTTAAGTATTGTGGAAACTATACTGTACGATATGAGTCGTTTTGGGAAAATTATAATTATTTTTAATAAATGATTGTTGTTCGTTCACTTTCATATTCTGTCGTTAATTTATCTTGCCAAAAAACACTCGAGCTTTTCTTCTATGGATAAATTTCTTTTTAACTCAAAATTTTGCCACTCAGTAATTTTGCTCGAAAAACTGACATTTGACAAAATCATTCGACCTCCGGTCTCGCGATTTTTTCATGTCAGTTCTTCTTATAAAATCACTGATTGGCAAAATTATTTCATTACAAAGAGAAATTTATCCAATAAAAAAAAGTCTTGTGATTTTACTGTTGATAAAAAACCTTTTGTTTGTTCATTATATCACATATAAGTACGTATATAAAAATGTTTTTTGTTAAATTTAGATAATTTTGTATATCGAAAAAGACAATTGCCATTTTCGCCACCCTAATCATCCATTCTAAAAATTACCGGTAAATACCGGTTAACCGGTTATTTACATTTTTATTTACCGATTTACCGGTTATTAAAACTTCCGGTAAATTGCAATCCCTAGTAGGGAATAATAATGAATTACCTTTCTTAGATTATTTAATTAAAAAGTTAAATAATAAATATAAAACCAGTGTTTATCGAAAGCAAACACAAACAGACATTTGAATTTCAATTCAAATCAACATATTAGCGTTGAGAAAGGTGTTGTAAAATGTTTGTATGATAAGGCTAAAGTAATTTCTTCAAATGACGAAAGTTTAAATAACGAGAAACAATTTATAAAAACAATATCCAGAGGGTTTTGGTGATAGCCAGCTGGCAATCATTGAAAGTAGAATATCCACTCGAATTTACATCCTGAATTTAGATCTTTAACAGTAATTCCATATATACATGGTTTATCGGATAAATTACGAAAAATCGGAAATAATTTTCTGTACGAACGGTTTTTCAAACGGGAGCCACATTGAGATCTGTTTTATCAAAAACTAAACCGGTAAATTCCAAAAATTGTATTTATAGTGTTCCGTGTGAGTGCGGTAAGCATTATGTAGGTGAGTCATCTAGGCCTTTTAACGTAAGGCTTGGTGAACACAGAGAATATGCTAGAAAGGGAGAAGTCAAAAATTTGTGAACACGCGTGGGATAACAATCATAGGATACAATGGGAAATTTTAGAAAAAGAAAGCAACTTAAATGAGGATAAATGTGTTTCTATAAATTTCTGTACCAGCTGGTTGCCGATCCTCAGAGACCAAGCAAGTAAAAATAAAATAAATATAATTTAATGTCTCACGTGAGTATGGAAATATATAAAAAACAAACTGTCATGTTTGACATGATTAAAAGTGAAAGTTTTGATAACGGAAAAAGACATATTTTCCGAAACGTTAACTGCGTTCGATTTAATTTTTGTCATTATTTAACATTTTTGTTTCAGTTTATATATTTTTAGGTGCGAGACATTTTGTAATAGAAGTATAAAAACCAGCCTCTGTCTGATCCTTTTGGCGCAGAGGTTTATTTCATCAAATTTTTAAATGTTTTTACAGTGGCAAAATACCCAACAAGCATAAGAAAACAAAAACCACCAAATACAAAACAATTTTCGGATCGATTTCCGACCAACTCGAAACGATACAATTAATTTTTTTAGAATATTGTCCAGGATTTGTATCACAAATTGTGTAATGTTCAAGAACTATAAATGTAAGGTCAACTTCGCCCATAATAAAGACATATTATTATTATTACTATTACATTTTACAAGATTTTATCTTCTATCACAATTTTCACAGGAGACTGGCTTCTACACGCGGAAAATGTGCATTTTGCGCCATATTAATCTTTAAATAGTTTTAATTCCAGATGTGCCCATTCTACCAATTTTCCCACTTCAATAATAACATTTAAAGTTTCGCTTTCACAATGTACGGCATTTCGACAATTAGTCGGCGTGCATTTATTTATAGTTCTAAGGTTACGTCACTTTTAATTATTGACATTATTTTCCTACTTCGTGGTACGTATGAACCGTTTAAAATTTGAACTTTACACACCGCGGAGGCAATTTCTAATTTATCAAACACCTAGTTATTGCGTCTGGCTCGCTGCGGTTTCATTGCCAAAATAAGATACTCAATCATTTTTTATATGTGATATCTATTTGAGATTTCATCCTATGTTGATTGTTTTTTTGAGATATCCCAGTCTAGGTACGGCTTA
Source organism: Rutpela maculata (assembly GCA_936432065.2). Lineage (NCBI taxonomy): Eukaryota > Metazoa > Arthropoda > Insecta > Coleoptera > Cerambycidae > Rutpela > Rutpela maculata. Next base: position 5,110,040 of record OW386292.2, read on the forward strand.
CAAAGAAGGACATAAGTCAATACGGAATTAAAAAATAGTTATTTTTGTAACAAGTACCAAAAAACTGATTTTAGGTACGTGTTACAAACAACATTTTTTTTGTTAAAGGTCACTAAAACATATTTAAATTTTTGATCAGAGCAAATATTTCTCGAAAATAGTGAGCTTCGAATTTTAATTATCATGCGACCATAGTAAAAAGATTGTTTAATGTAAACAAAAAAATTTTGACGCGTTCTTTTTATATGGTATAAAATGCATATAGTCCGAGAACGAGGGATCTCTAGGATGCATTTTAAGGACCCTCTATAACACTCGCGAACAACCACCTAAAAAAAAATGAATTCTTATGTAAATCGACCTGGCGGATCCGATTTTGGAGTTCGCCAGACAATCCGGAATTGCGAAACTGGTCAAAATCGGCAATTTCCGAGAAATCTCAAATTTTATGGAAATTTTTTAATTTTTACTTTGTTAAAAATGAAGAAACAAATATACTCGATCGAGAAAACTTTTTTGTTTTTAAAGATAGATGTATATAGTAAGCTACAAAGTTGCAGTCAAAGAACCAAAGAAACTTTTTTATTTTGGTGATTTTTTTGATAACTTACTTAGTTTTCAAGAAAACTGTGCTGCAATATAACACTTTAACCGCCGCGTCGCGTCGCAAGATAAAAGATTGGGTTGGCTTATACCGCGGCTTTGTTTCTCGCCTTTCAGAACGACCCGCCTGGAAAACAGATTATATATTGACTTAGGAATCAAATTGGAAGCACAAGTTTTAGTAATATTTACAGGATCTTCATTTTGACACGCCATGAGTTCAGCTCTCAGGTATTTTGCAAACTTATATACATTTGCTTGCAATTTATAAGGCGAATTTTGGACCTTACCTAATACTGTTTCAGAATCGGAAGACGATTGAGCATTTTTTAGAGAATCTAAAATAGATTGAATAAAATAATGTGAATAAAATAATGCGTAGTTGTGGATATTGGTTTATAAAACGTTTAGTTAGTTGTTTTTAACCGATGGACTGGAGTAGTTGTCTGTGTGGTTTATGACGCTTATTCTTATTGAAAATTGATGAGTTGCAGCTATAATAATAATTATTATTGCGTTAGGAAAATGCTATAGAGGGTAAAGTGCATATTAAAGTAACGGAATTACTTTTCCAGACATTTTAAACTAGTTTTAATATTTAATTTGAACAAAGAACAACTTTTAAGCAATTTTTTTAACGTCAGCAGTTTTGTGCGCGTTTTTAACTTTTCTTTTAACAATGACTTCCCAGTTTAACCCAGAGTTAAACTTTATGAAATGCATATTTTGCCAACAAAATATTAAAGAAACTGTACAGGGTGTTACAGAAGAAGCACTGGACTCTGTATTTAAAGCAGTTTCTATAAAGTCGGATGATATCTCTCTTAAGTTGAAATATTACACCGAAAAAAGGGATTTATTTTTGTCAAAATGTCCTGTCTATCATGCAAGATGCAGAAGAAATTACACCCGAAAAGCCTACAAACAAAAAGCAGAAAGCACAGATGTGGCTAATACTGGTGACAAAAAAAGGAAGACCGTTGAAAGCCCAAAACGTTGTATAATTTGCAATAAAAATCGGGATACTAAAGGGTCCAGAAAATTGAAGCAAGTGACAACATTTAATATGCAAAATGAAATTTGGGCGAAAGCCAAGAAAAAAAAATTATGAAAACCTTTTGTATAGAATATAAGGTTTTGAAGACTCTTGTATCGGCAAGATTGCTAATGAAAATTCTTATCACAATGTGTGTACTTTAAATTAATTAAAAATAAAGGCTACACCCAATAAATCGGTAACTTTAACATTAAATGAAATTTTTCTAAAAGTGTTGCCTAGTTTGGAAAATGCATCGCTTATTCGAAATACAGTTCTTACCATTGCTGATATTAGAACCACTTACAGAAAGAAGCAAGGTTATCAAACGTTGAGCTGTACCCAACCTCTCCTCATTCAGACGAAATAATTAACAAATTGAAGCAACAATTTAATGATAAAGTTATGGTATTGCCCCGCAGCGGCATATTATCTAGCTACGTGTGTTCTACAAAAACAGTTCTCAATGAAGTAGATTCTCTAAAAAATGCTCAATCGTCTTCCGATTCTGAAACAGTATTAGGTACGGTCCAAAATTAGCCTTATAAATTGCAAGCAAATGTATATAAGTTTGCAAAATACCTGAGAGCTGAACTCACGGCGTGTCAAAATGAAGATCCTGTAAATATTACTAAAACTTGTGCTTCCAATTTAATTCCTAAGTCAATGTATAATCTGTTTGCCAGGCGGGTCGTTCTGAAAGGCGAGAAACAAAGCCGCGGTATAAGCCAACCCAATCTTTTATCTTGCGACGCGACGTGGCGGTCAAAGTGTTATATTGCAGCACAGTTTTCTTGAAAACTAAGTAAGTTATCAAAAAAATCATCAAAATAAAAAAGTTTCTTTGGTTCTTTGGCTACAACTTTGTAGCTTACTATATACATCTATCTTTAAAAACAAAAAAGTTTTCTCGGTCGAGTATTTGTTTCTGCATTTTTAACAAATTTCGTGTCACCAACTTTAAAAAAAAATATTACTGGTGACACGTAATTTTTTTGCAATCCTGTCATGTCGGTCATCATAACAAAGGTCTAAATTGGCTTACCTAAAAATATCAATTTAACCGGATTTAAACTAAGGGAGATATAGGGTGATAAGTAAAAATTAAAAAAAAATTTCGGAAATTGCCGATTTTGACTAGTTTCGCAATTCCGGATTGTCTGGCGAACTCCAAAATCGGATTCGCCAGGTCGATTTACATAAGAATCAATTTTCTTTAGGTGGTTGTTCGCGAGTGCTATAGAGAGTGCATCTTAGACATTGCTCGTTCTCCTACTAATAACCCACAAATTACATCTGAAAAAGAGAAGGAAATTGTGTTAGATTTATTTCCAGTGAAATCTCGTCAAATTTATGAAAAGGAATATGAAGCATTCATTCGATGGAAAGAAATGAACAACATTGTAATTGTAGACGAAGATGCAATGTTGAACTATTTACATGAAACGGTAAGTGGCGCTATTCTTTGCATTCAATATTAATAACAATGTAAATTATTATTGTGACTACTTTCGTATTTTCCTATTACAGTCGCAAGAAGTAAAATCATCTACTCTCTGGTCAAAATATTCGATGATAAAAGCTGCTTTGTCTGTCAAAGAAAATATAGAAATAAACAATCTATCTATCTGCTGAATACCCAAAATAATATTTTTTTAAAACAAACAATTCTTGATATTAACATTTTTTCTCTAAATCGAACAGTTTGCGAATTATGAGCTGCCCTCTAAACACTTGCATTGTATGGATACTTAGAAGAAGAGCGACAAGAAGGACATCAGCAGATATAAACATAAGTGAGAATACTTTGAATACTGTCACTATAACAACGCAAGCGGAATTTCTTGCAAACTGTGCAAATAAAAAACTTCTTGTAAAATATCCAGCCGTCCAGCTAAGAAGTCGGCGTGTCCAGGTAGAAGAGGCCGAAGCTGATGCTGATGGGTCGATTGTAGCAGCAGCTATTGAAAAAGCAAGGCATGGTTCTCGAGTAGTTGCTGTTGGCCAGAACACCGACTTATTAGTCCTCCTAATTACTTTGTCAACAGATGAGATGCCTATTTGGTTCCTTCGACCAGGCTCAGGGAATAAAAAAAGGTTAATTTTTTACATTCCAAAGCAACAAAATTTGCGCAGGAATACATTACACTATCTGATGTTCATAGATGCTGTTACAGGTTGTGACACAACCTCCACTCCCTTTAGAAAGAGCAAGATTAAAGGTTTACGCCTTTTAGAACAAAACTCGAATCTGCGACAGACTGTTGCATTATATACGGAGGATGCTGTATCCCGGGATGACATTGCAGCTGCAGGGGAAAATTTCTGCTTGCCTTTTATGGGGCAACAAAGTCCCAGACGCTTGATGAGTATAGATATTTTTCATAAAATCGTCTGATCAGTAAGCATCAATTACATTCCAAATTTAACTGGGCAGTGTTGCCTCCTACAAGTGCAGCAGCTGCCAATCACTCAGATCACACATACCTCCAAGTCCAGCAGTGGATGGGTAATAATTTAGAGCCGACTGCCTGGGGTTGGCAGTTAAGCCATGGGGCTTTGAAACCAGTTTTGACATGTTTTGATCCAGCCCCTAGCAATTTACTGAAGCTCATATCCTGTGGTTGCAAATCGAGATGCACAAAACGTTGTGAGTGCTCATCAGCAATGTTAAAGTGTTCTGCCATGTGTGGATATTGCCAGGGATTATCTTGCAGCAACTCAGAAGATGTTACCTGACGACGACATTGATAATGACGAACTAATGTTATAACGTGTTTTTGTATTTTATTCTATTTGTTATAGGCTTCATAATTACAGTATATTTTTATTCTGTAATGGTAATTTACCTAAAAAAATGTTTTTTGTTTTACTTACAACCTATAAACATACACTTTACAGTGTATTTTGTACACAATTGGGATTTTTGAAAAAAATAACATTCTGCACCTCATAATTCAAAAACCGTTCGATTTAGACAAAAAATGTTACAATCAAAAATTGTTTGCTTTATTGTAGCCTACATTTTTTATTTGAAACTTTTTTCCTCTCTGCAACGGTAAAGGACTTATATACAAAAATCTGAAAATGAGCCGCCGTTTTTCAATATGGTGGGCGAAGCACAGCTTCGATTTTAGGGGACTTTTAGTATATTCATTAGGATGGCAAGTAGAACATCTCCACCAAATTCCTTGCTTGTACTAATTTTTTTGAGGTCAAAATTTATTTTTCCTGCACTATAAGACAAATTTTTTTTTTATGTAATATTCGTTTGTCATTAAATTTTGGTTTATATAAGATAATGCAGTTTTTATCTCACTGAGGGTATTAGTGGTAGGAGTTGAATGGTTCAACCTTTGGTAATGTCGATATCATCATGTATTCATAACTTTACAAAAAAAATATTGTCTATTAACTGTCGATATATAAAGAAGAATCTCATTTTTGGGGGACAAAATGGTAGAGGGAAACTGGCACGATTGAATTTTTTTTTTGTGTCCAAAAATACTTAGGACAAGACCTTTTTTTTTTTTTTAACTCGTGTAATTATTGTAACATATCTACAACAATCGATTTGGCAACTACGCTTTGTGAATCACAAGAAGGCGGTGTATATCTCTAATATTTTTATCTACTATTTACCACGTGCATCTACACCCAAAAAAAGCCCAACACAATAAAAATTCAGATCAGAACAAGGTCAAGCGTGGCTTTTTTGTCGAGCGAATTAAACTTGAAATTTTTTTGTTTAACCTTACCGAGTTATTTATTTAAGTGGAGTTTGTAAAATCAATTAATAATTGTAATCGTTTCGTTGTTATGTTTGCCGAAATGTTTATGAATATTGATGGATTTCCTGACGTGAATTAATTTGAGAGTTACTTCATGTAACTGTATGTCTCAATTTTAGCATTAAATTTAATAATAATATAGCCATTAAAACCTTCTAATGCATGCAGCTGCCTGCTTTTTGGTTTCTTTGTTGTATTAAATATGAATAATGTAATTAAACATATATTATGATCGTTTTAATGGTTTCCTACGAAAGAAATTTATTGAATAACAGATATCAGGAACCCAGACAAAGGTCTTTAGGTTCGCCATCTTGCCATAAAGGTCATTTTCCTAGATTCTTATGTCCATCTATTTCACTAAAACAAACTGAACAATCTGTCCAAAAAAGGAAACAGATCCAAATAACTGACTCATACGTTCAAAGGCAGTAGAAAATAATTAGAAAATTGCAGAGCTTTAAACGCTGACTTTAGATGTGTGCCAAGCACGTAAATGTATTACATATTAGTTTTCCACATCAATTCCCTATTTCTTCAATATATTTGCCCAAGGTCCTTAACGCGAATTCGCGTAATTGATTTTAATGTGAATGCTGTGCCTATGTGCCACTTGACGCATATACGCGTCGGTGCTAACTTGGTCGGTAGTGAAATAAAGCAAAGATTATTTAACTGTTAGAGTCAACTATTAAATGCGGTTTGATGAAGCAAACCAACGACGATCTTCCACAATTGAATGATGATAAATATACTCTTTAACAAACTTCAAAATGTTTGTAGAACTATTTGCCCTGTTATATTATTGCTTCTGCTTCTATTAGCGGGGCGACGAAAAGTCGTTGCACCCAGGTCCTGTGGTTCATTGTGATTCCGCTACAAATTTTGGGAATTCTCCCCATTCAGGTCGGACTCTAGGACATAGACCAAAATCCTTATTATGGTGGCAGCCTTTTTTTCTTCCAGCACCGGAAATCAATGCTGAAGCTCATAAGACTGGCAGGAAGTTAAGTTGTGGATACAAGATTCTTCCTCATCCCCGCAGAACCTGAAGTCGGGGTTATCAACCACCCCAATAATGCGCAGGTGTTTTCTGAGAGCCGTGTTCACTTAAAAGGCCTACCACAATTCTGATATGTTTCCTGCTTAGTCGCGGCATTTGTTCTGCTGGTTTCGGCAAGGACGCTGAGATCAGGAGCTTCGCTTGCCGAGTCCTGAGTGGGAGGTTCAGGAGTCAAAAAACTGGGAACGAATGCAGTTCTCTATTGCCTTTTTGGCATTTGATCTGAGGTAGCCAAGAGCCGCCTTTAGCCAGAGTATCTGAACGTTCGTTATCCTCAATGTTGCTGTGTCCAGGCACCCAGAGAAGTTAGACCCAGTTGGATGAGAGCCTGTTTACACATTTGAACCCATATTGACTTGGTTTTGACTGATGTAAGTGTTCTATTATATTATTTACTTTAGCGCCTAGTTTCTTTAATTAGAGAATATGATTCTCAAAGTGAAAAATATTTGGTAATTTCCATTTTCCATTTATATCAAGGACCTTACTGTCTAGAAAAAGCTGTTCTGTAGAAGATCTTCAATTTTTCCAGAGTATTACTTTAATATTTTTTGGGTAATTTTTAGGTTATTCAATTGACTGTTATATGTTCCATCCCATATAATCATGCCAACTCATTGTCTCATTTATTATCAGACGCAGGTATTTAATAATTGTGGTGTTCTCAATTAGATTTTGGCATGTACAGTTTATTAAGTCATAGTTTGCGTGAAATTTTATATTAATAATTTTCGGTTGTAGTCTAGAACTATTGCTAAATGTGATGAACTTTGTTTTTGAGTGATTAAGACTTAATAGATTGTTGTCCAACCAACATTTTTATATAGTCCCTCTTCATTTTTTTTGGCGACCTCAGACCAATATGTACCATGAAATGTTAGAGTAGTGTCATCGGCATACGCGATAATGTCCCCGCTTATATCTAATTCTAGCATTTCATTTACGTAAAAGAGGAATAATTGCGGACCGAAACCTGTTCCTTGTGGAACACCGTATTTCACTTTTTTTTTACTGCTTTGTGTTTTATTAATTTTACTTCCACATCCAGTGGAAGTATAGTAACGACAAAAAAATTTGTTAAAATTTTTATTGTTCAAATAGGCTTAGAATGTCATGAAACGTCGAGATTTCATGTTTGAGCGAAAAAAAAATTCTGTCTGTCGGTCTGTAACTTTTTTTGTGCGCACGTTTACTCTGGAACCGTTTGAGATATTGACTTGAAATTTGGTACACATATGTACTTTAACGAGATCTAGAACTAGATTATATTTTCATCTTGTTCCGTCGAAGGGTTGGGGGGTAAATTGGGGTAAATTTGGAGTAAATAGGGAAATCAAGCAGGTAAGAGTTCATAAAATTGATATTTAGTATAGACAAGGATGTGGAAGTAGTGATTCCTTGGGCAGCGGTTTTTACTAATGCCTCTCGATTTGATAAATAACTTTTTAACAAGTTTAATGCTACTCCTCTAATTCCATATTTTTACTTCCACGTCCCGTGGAAGTATAGTAACGACAAAAAAATTTTTAAAAATTTTTATTGTCCAAATAGGCTTAAAATGTCATGAAACGTCGAGATTTTAAGTTTGAGCGAAAAAAAAAATTTCTGTCCGTCTGTCTGTCGGTCTGTCTGTCTGTCGGTCTGTCTGTCTGTTTGTCTGTCGGTCTGTCTGTATGTAACTTTTTTTGTGCGCACGTTTATTCTGGAACCGTTTAAGATATTGACTGGAAATTTGGTACACATATGTACTTTAACCAGATCTAGTTATATTTTCATCTTGTTCCGTCGAAAGGTTGGGGGATAAAATGGGGTAAATTTGGGGTAAATAGGTCAATCAAGCAGGTAAAAGTACATAAAATTGGTATTTAGTACATACAAGAGAAGCTAAGGTCTCAAAAAAATTTTTGGCATTAGCCACCCCCATTACCACCCCCACCCCCTCATTAAAGGTGACGAAAAAAAATTGTAATTTAGTGTATGTACAGGAACCAGAAACCTCAAAATATTTTTTTACTTCATCCATCCCCCACTATCACCACCCCACTACCGATGTGGGGTATAGTTTTATGGGTTTTTGAGGTAGAGGATTTCAAATATTATATTATTAAAGTTCCATAAACAATTATTTTCACATACAAAATTTTTTCGTTGTGAGTGACTTGGATAGAGAATCTGGATGTGGAAGTAGTGATTCCTTGGGCAGCGGTTTTCCATTTTCTTTCAACAATAGTTGATGTGATATACTATCGAAGGCTTTAGCCAGATCTAAAAATATGGCAACAGTTTTCTCATTTTTATTAAGATGTTCATGTATTTTATTTGTAAAGTGAAATAAGGCGGCTTCCGTGGAATGGTTTTGTTTAAAACGAAGTTGGTTTGGTGACAATATTTTATGAAACAATGAGTGTTTCTGTAGTCGAAAATCCATGCATTTTTTTGTTATTAACTACTGATGTTGGCCTACAGCTGTTTGTGACAAGTTTGTCACCACTTTTAAATACAGGAGTAATAATAGCTTGTTTTAGTAAAGGAAATTGTCAATTTTGGAATGATAAGTTAATCAGATGTACCAAGATACCAAGAATATTAGATTTAATTTTTTTTTAGAGTTCTTGTAGTTATTTGATCTATCCCAGGGGACGAGTTGTTTTTCAAATCATCAATTATATTTGATATTTCCTCTGTAGTAACCTGTTTTAGAAATGTAGAGTTTTCAGTATTTGAGATTTTGGATGCCATATATGCGGTTTCTCTCAGCGGACTTGATTTTATGTTGTTAGCTAAATTTTGACCAACATTAGAAAAATATTCGATAAACATTTCAAAGTAAACATGTTTTCTATTCATTGAACGAATATGTCCAAACAACGCATATGGAAAATAGAAACCGGTTTTAACTTGCATTGTCATAATATATGTTTTTTATTAATAAATTAATCAATTATTTATTATTATTATTAAACTTTTATTAACTATTTTACTACTTAGTGTTAAGTTTGTAACGGGATTTTTTTATAGTCAATATTTTAGTGTACCTAAGTAATTTTTATTGTGATTGTATGACTTATTCTAGTTAGTACTATGTCATCAGAATCGCATATTAACCTGCCTCATATGTATATGTATATTGCAACAAAAGACCAATAAAGAACCTAATCTAATCTAAAAAGATTTGTTGTTTTAATAAAAATAGCGCAGAAAAAATAGAGTTTGAAAAATGTTGGTGAATATTCCACCTAAAAATATATACGTGTTTATTCGTAGAGTAATGGTGAAAATTTTTGGAGAAAATAAGCTAAACAAGAAATTGCGATTACAAGATGTGTTGAAGGTGGTAGACCTGCACTGCTGAAGATATGCAATAACTGAAATTTGTCTATTTAAGAGAGTTGCAAGCTACAGAAAATGATGCGCTTCATTTAAGGCTAAACGTTTAAACCCAAAATGTTTCCAATACTTGCTTAAATTGTAATGATGTAAATAAAATACACAGGCTTTCAATGAAATGTTTCAAAATTACAACACATTATCAATTATGAAAATAAAATCGGACCCAGAAAGTAATGGAACACAATGAAGAGTAAATAGTGCGAAGACAAACGAGGAAATAGAGACAAGAATTCCAATTCTGCATTTTATCAATAACCACATTTGGTTTAGTACACTTGATGCTGTTGTTACATATGGCCAGAGCCAGTATTATTAAACAACCATAATGATGGGTATTAATTTGGTATCCAGTTAAAACAGAACACCTTGAGTCTACATATTAGGCTGTTACAAGTTTTTCGGCCAAGTTCAAGAGACATTTCATTTAAACTACACTTTGAAAACGTATTATAGTTGCATAGTTGGAGAAATAAACAATAACATTCGATTTTTATTTCCAAAAAACTTGACTGGAATGCTGGTGCTAATATGAATGGGCCCAAAAAAGCATGCGTACTTTCTAAAAGGTCAACGAGATTTAAATAAGATGATCCAAAAAAAAAAAATGCACACACCCCTATACCCCTGATGTGCTTCCGATATGTTAAAAAACAAAATTTACGACGAAGTGAAAACTCAGCACACGTCGTCGAGCAAAGCGTCCATATACATAATTATTATTGACATGCACCGAAGTTGATACGCCGAAACCCACATAGACAACTTTTAAATCCTCGACCGGCAATCACCTGTGGGCCATTCTCGACAACAAAGAAAAAAAGGCTGCAAATTTCGGCGTGTGACGTCATTCTTATATAATGTTTGTAATATCGAAGGAGTCGTCTGTAGCGAGCGGCACATTAGATTTATTAGCGATTATCCTTTGCGAACAACGGTTAAATGTAAGAGGTGTAGCGTAGCTTTTAATACCTCTACGACCTGTTACAAATAGTTGTAGTATAACAAACAAATACTAGCAAAAAAAATTGTTGTGTGTGGTGTACCATAAAAGGTGTGTTGAGTCGCGATAAGTTCTATTGTGTGCTGTTACACCTCTTTCTGACATAACTTTATCGATTTTGCTATCGAAGAGGACGAATTACAATCAAATAGTTATACCAACACTGACACTACACTGACATTTGATTCAAAATGAACGAGGGCACCCATGGAATATCATAAATTGTTTAACTCAAATCAATACGGATTTAGAAAAAATAAATCGACAGTAACTGGTACTAAATAAAATTATGTGATTATATTTATAAAGCTCTAAACAATAAAGAACAACCACAGCTCTATTTTTTGACCTAAGTAGAGCTTTTGACACTGTCGACAGCGTTACCACATTTGGTAGATTTGTATTTCTTTTTAGTAGAATTTTAAGGATTTTTTTGTAAAGTTTGGTAGGCAAAATTTGCTGGTAGATTTCTGATAGACTATCAGAAATCTACCAGCAAATTTTACCTACCAAACTTTACAAAAAATCCTTAAAATTCTACTAAAAAGAAATAAAAATCTACCAAATGTGGTAACGCTGACAGTCGACCACGATTTGCTCTTGGAAAAACTTTTTAGATTGGAAATACGTGGACTAGCTCATCAGTGGATCAGCTCTTATCTGAATAACAGAAGGCAAACTGTTGTAATCGATTCGTATAAATCAGATTTTAGGCAAATAGTCTTCTACTAAATTATGTAAGCAAAATAGAGGCACTTCCAATCCGCCCAGTTTCTGCTTTATTTAGGAATGATATAGCAGAAATCTATTTATCAAGACTGTCAATTACTCGATAAGCAGGAATACGAACTAGAGTACTACTTGACTAAATTGAAATGGACTACGGAAGTCTTTCCTTTGGGTGTTAATGAACTATCTACCTCCTTGGGGCCTTAAGAAAAGAAGCCTCAAGCCTTAGGAAAAGGGCTAATGATTGTTACCAAACAATTATTTACACGAATTTACCTATACTACATACCTTTCTGCATTTGGTTATGTTCGTTCATTTTCGATTCGTAACCCTGTTTGTTGATTCCCATCGTGTTCCGCGTCCAGTTGGGGTAGTCGTCTTTGCCATGTTGGCCACATTGCTGAAAAAAAAAAGAAAAGATAAAATTGCTTGTATTGGAAAAGCTTTTTTATTGGGTAACCACAATCAGTTTAGTTAATACAAAGTTATGGATACATTTTAAGTAACCTTAACCAAAGAGATTGGGGCCGTGAATTCTATAACTTTGCTGTTTGAGACGGACAAGATGAAAGTGATTAAAATAGAATAGAATACGATTGTTTGTTCACATAAGATACAATATGCCGAAATTCAAGTTCCCTCATTCGTATCTCGCTTATTTAATGTAATTTTGTAATGTAATTTTTGAGGCGCTCTTCAATCATCGCGACACGTCAGTTTCTTAAGGTAAATTATTGAGAGTGGTAGAAGACTGTAGGAAAAATAGAAACTGCCAGATTCATAGTTACGGTTTCCAGAATAATCGTTTTTGGTGCCGCGAAAAAATAATAATAAAATAATATTTGGAATGTAGTCAGTTGCTAGGAAAAAAACCTGACATACTTTTAATTAAAGAAAATATACAGGGTAGTCATCCTACAAAAAAGATAATGAATAAATGAAAGGTGAAGAACTTGTAGAAGTCGCTATCCAGACTTAAATTTAGTAAAATAACCATAGTTTTTTTGTTAAAAATAATATACAGGGTCGTCATCCAACAGAAAAAATAATTAATGGCCAAAGGATGCAAACTGTGCATTTTTAATGTGTTTTGTGTAAATACCTTTACCGATTTTTTCCCCCCGTTATATATATATATGTATTTATATAAACACACCACATATAGTAGAGAACCCCAAATTGAAAGCCAAGGCTGTCAGGAAAAACACAGACATACATCCATACCTGTCAGTAGCGGGGCTGGGGCTCGAACCCAGAACGCAATAGATAGTCGATCAGCATATTCGCCACTCAATACGCCTTAACCGACTGAGCTACCGTTGTTGATATATAACAACGGTTTAGAAAAAGATGGAGACAAATCGGATGCTGCGAGAAAATGTCGTAGTGGACGTAGAAGCTCGAGGAGTGAGCGCGTATACGCTACACTTTATATTTCAGTTCCTGAAGCTGTGTCAGTTTCCGTTTTGGACAGTGTCTTTAAACCATGATGCACCATTCAATCAAAGTTGCAGCTTGCAGCCATGCCGCTATGATCACATTGGGTCCTTTTTTTTACAACTGATAACATTGTTATCAACTTTTTGCAACAAGATAAATGTCAGTTAACGGTGGATTCCCTTCCCTCTGCTTTCTGTCACTAAATTCCCCCCGAAATTTCGACGGACAGAATATTTAGGAACATGGTAGGACTTTTAGTGTAGTGACTTAGCAAAATATCGTGACCTGCTGGATTAAAGCTCTAAATTTAGCTCACTTCTTATATACCCTCAGTGCTATCAATTCAGGTGGGGGTGCCTGTACCTGTACCTGTTTTTCCCCAACTTCTGGGTTTGTAGCAAAAAGGATTTAAGTTAAATTAAATTTGCTACAATTTGAGACCAGAACAGCTTTTGTAACTTTAATATTTTGCGAGATACGAGCTTCCAAAGTTCTAGACTTTTTTCAGGTTATTACGAAAATCTATATTTTTGAGAGTTTTGCTAAATATCTCCAATGCAATCAATTTTACAGCAAACATTATGTTATTAATGTTTAAGAAGAATAAATAGGCTACAATGTGAGTAAAGAAAGACATCGATACAATCAGAATTTGCTGAGATAGGTAATGTATTTGACTATGTTACAAACGTTTCAATAAAAAAAATTATAGAATGACTATTAAGAAAATAATCATAAAAGTTATATTTATAATGTTGTTGGATACTGTTCACAATGGCTTTTGCAATGACAAAGAGCTGTGTAGGCAAGTGCAGCCTTGTTATAAACGCAATTCTTAGAGCACAGCCTTACATACGCACTTGATTAATTCCCTACAGCTTTTGCTTGCTTCCGGTATAGACATCCAAATTGGTTTCGTTTCTTTTCCATCCAAAGTTAGCCGGAGTAGATGCATTTTGGAGTGATTTCAAACTGGTTAACCAGATGCTAGATTGATACATGCAGCGATTAATGTGTTGAATCCTGTGTGGACGGTAGACTTTGCATTATCTTTACTTTTCTTCCTTTTGTGAAGAGATCCTCTCTGAGCTGATGATGTCAAGTTCTGTTGTGCCATCGTACAGGTTGCATGTGAATCGTTCTAGAAGTTCAAATGCCTTTGTTTTAGCATCTACTGGCTGAAATGGATGTTTTGCAGAGAAGATAAATCCTTCAGTGCCTGGAGGGTATGATTTCCATGTCTTCCATGCTGACTTTTTCCCCTTACCAAGAAATTGTGATGTAGTCCAAAATTGCAATCCAAACTTGAATATTAGGTTTCTAAGTTTGTTGCTCGAAAAAGATGCCTACTAGTACCACAATAACATCTGTGTCAACTGTACTTATGAGGATGTTGGTTGCACCCTTTTGTAATGCATCCAATATATGAAGACACACAGAAGCTGATATCAAGCTTCTTCGTCGTCAGTTTCGGATATCGGTGTACTGCTATTTTTTGAAATAACAGATTTACCATAGGTGATGTATATTTCTTTACCTTCTTGTACGTCATAAACTGCGACTGAATCACTTAGTAGGGTAAACAGTTCTGTCTTGTTCTCTGAATTCTTCAGGAATGTAACAAAGTTTTTGGGAAGTGTGGTTTCCTTTGTGACTTTTCTCCTTTCTCCCTTCCCTCTCTTCACACGTGTAGTTTCCTTAAGACTGTCTGGCTTGTATACGTCCCATACAACATCGATTCTTAGGCAATCCTGCAGTTGTCTCTTGATCCATGGTAAGAAGACCATGGATCAAGAAACCCTAGTTTATGAGCGGTCCTATCACAAATAACAGGTAGAATTAGAATTCTACGAAAAATAGACATACTAAATACCTACCTCTTTATTTGTCACTAAGACTAATATTCATTCTTAGGTAGTCGTATTTGTACCTTGTGCATGATAAGCGACTCATTTTCGAAAGTAAATAGTGCTATTTTGAAAATATGCCACGAGATTGTGTAAATACACCTAACAACTTTTGTTATATTTGTGGTGAAGTGACTTTTGCGCATCAAAAACGTAATTTTACTCCCAAAATTAAGAAGGCGTACCAGTTGTATTTTGGTTGTACAATTGGCAAGGCTTCCAGTCAAAATTCTACTTATTAGTGATATAGTGACCTATTGCTGAAAATTTTAGTGACCTAATAGTGATATATTAGACCTTATAATGATCTAAAAATTTCTATTGCAGACATAAAAATGTAATGTAATGGGGAATTTCAGCAATTTTTTTTTAATTCAAAAACGAGTTCTTTAGATTAAAAGAAGAGACCCGTAATTTTTTTAAAGTACAATAAACGTGAAAAAAAATGTTAAAGTTTAGTAATTGACGGCGACAAGTGTCAGTCTATGGCAGAAAATAACATGAAAGTAGATACAATTCAGCAGTATTTGCAACCGTCACCGGTAAATCAAAGAAATTCTCTGCTACGTTTGTCTTGTCACAAAACGTTTAGTGACTTTTTGAGACCAAACCTTATGGGGCTTTGAAAAATACAACGAACTGAAAATAATTGTTTAAATATTCTGGTAAGTTCTGAACATATTATATTTTCATATTAATACTTGTTTTTAAATATTGAGAAAACTGAAATTCTCCATTTCTAGATAACATTTTATTTTATGTTAATATCTTTAACAGTATGAAAAAAAAAAAAGGTAAACGCAGTAGTAATAAAATAATAAATATGAAAGAATTTAAACACAAATATCTAATAGAATTTATAAGAAATGCAGATACAATATATATACTGAACAATATAAAAACTTATTTCTTAGAACGTTTTTGTTTTTTTATCTAAGAAGTTGGAAATAATATCATTCTTCCGTTTTTTAAGTTTTCTTTCTAATGATGCTGTACTTTTTGCTTTCGTTTCTTGAGAATTTGTT
Source organism: Rutpela maculata (assembly GCA_936432065.2). Lineage (NCBI taxonomy): Eukaryota > Metazoa > Arthropoda > Insecta > Coleoptera > Cerambycidae > Rutpela > Rutpela maculata. The sequence continues at coordinate 5,126,025 of OW386292.2, forward strand.
ATTTTATTATTACAGCCGTCCAGTAAACACTGGGCTATCAGTTTCATTCAAATCTCCATTTTTAATAGCCCTTTCTAATCGATTAGTGGCTTCTTTAAGTAGGGTATCCAAATGTTTGTTTTGCTTTTCTTCTTCTTTTTTGTTTGAATTAATTGTTTCTTTTAAAACATCAATTGTATTTTTCCTTCTTGTAATCTGTTCAAGAACATTTGCTTCTCCTTTTTTTTTCTTCGGAAATTTTAAGTTTTGTTTCATTTTCTATTTTTTCTGACTTTCTTCTGTTAAATAGTTTTGGTAGCTTTTATGAGTTGTTGTTGCTTTCTGAATCACAGCTATGTGTCTTAATAATAAAAAGTGACTTAATAACCTTTAAAGACACATTAAAAATAAAATGACTTTTAGTGACTAAGTGACCTCGCTGGAAGCCCTGAATTGGAGATGAAGACAAAAAATGGGCACCTCATATATGTTGCAGCAATTGTGCGAACAATCTTTGCAGTTGGCTAAGTGGAAGAGGACGTTCAATGGCTTTTGCTGTGCCCATGATCTGGCGAGAACCTACAGATCATGTTACCGATTGTTATTTTTGCGTGATACCTCCTATTAGACAGGGTATTAACAAGAAAAAAAGGATGGTAATACAATACCCCAATTGACCACCTGCCATTCGCCCGGTTCTTCATAGTGATGAACTACCTATTCCTAATCCACCTCAAGAATACAGCCTTGATTCTGACGAAGAATCGGATGATAATGTAGATGATGACTTAGTCCAGCCATAAACATCACAAGATCCCGATTTCTCTGCTGAAGTGTCCGGTGGTGAACCACACAAAATTAATCAACGCGAATTAAGTGATCTTATAAGAGACCTTGATCTGTCCAAGGCAAAAGCGTCTCCATTACAACAATGGAATGTACTACAAGAAAATGTTAAAGTTTCCATGTATCGCAGTCGTCAAAAAGATTTTATACCGTTTTTCAAAATGGAAAATGACTTGTTTGCCTGCAAGGACATTGACGGTTTAATGAGTGCTTTACACACTCCCCATTATCCTAGTGACTGGAGACTTTTTATTGACGCCTCGAAACTTAGTCTAAAAGCTGTGTTACTCCACAATGGAAATAAATTGCCATCAATTCCAATCGTTCATGCTGTCCACTAGGGATTGCAATTTACCGGAAGTTTTAATAACCGGTAAATCGGTAAATAAAAATGTAAATAACCGGTTAACCGGTATTTACCGGTAATTTTTAGAATGGATGATAGGATGGCGAAAATGGCAATTGTCTTTTTCCATGTACAAAATTATCTAAATTTAACAAAAAACATTTTTATATACGTATATTTAATATAATGAACAAACAAAAGGTCTTTTATCAACAGTAAAATCATAAGGGCTCTTTTTTATCGGATAAATTTCTCTTTGTAACGAAATAATTTAGCCAATCAGTGATTTTATAAGAAAAACTGACATGAAAAAATTGCGAGACCGGAGGTCGAGCGATTTTGTCAAATGTCAGTTTTTCGAGCAAAATTACTGATTGGAAAAATTTTGAGTTAAAAAGAAATTTATCCATAAAAGAAAAGCTCGAGTATTTTTTGGCAAGATAAATTAACGACAGAATATGTGAATGAACAACAACAATAATTTATTAAAAATAATTATAATTTTCCCAAAACGACTCATATTGTACAGTATAGTTTCCACGATACTTAAAAATTATAGCTGACAGTACAGATTTTAAAGTGACGTGCGACTACTAGATGTACTCTGCTTTTGAGGAACAGGCATTTTTATCGGGTATTAATGCACAAGAAGTCGATTTTTTACCGGGTAAATTTTTTTTGGACAAAAACCTGTTTTCCCATGAAAATTATTCGAGATTTGGCATGAAAAAAATGCGACACGAAGTGGAGCGATTTTTCCTATGTTTCTTAATTCGAGCATAATTTTCATGGAAAATAGGTTCGAGTCACTAAAGAAAATTAACCCAAGTTGAAAATCAGCCTCGTGTGTATTACAGAAGATTAATATATGATTAAACAATATTATCTAAAATAATTATTAAAACAACAAAACTATTTATTTAATGTTTTAGAAATAATGTTTTTTATCATGTTATAACCCCAGTCAGTCAAAATATTTTCAAGTTCATCGTATATTTTTCGAGGGAATAGTGCTCTTTGCTAAAAGCTTTAAACTGTTTCCATATAGAATTTTTAGTTTCTCGTTTTAACTGGGACACTCTCATTCATTTTGTGTACAGAAATCAAGATGAAAACGTAAAACGTCAGATTTTAATAATTTCAATGACTTTTTTAGTTTGACACATGGCTACTACGAAAAAAGTAACACACATTTTTCTTGATTTTTCCCACTTCTCCATAGTCGTTTTTTTCACTTTAAACAAATCCTATTGGTCGATTTTTTTGAAAATGTACATTTTGATTGGTTAATAAAGTAAGAATATATTAATCGGTGATAAAAAACGATGCACCTTTTTTTTATCGCTGTCAAAGTGACAAAAATGTGACTGTCAAATAGACTTTTTTATAAAGGAAAAAATATAAATGAAACAAATTTAAATATACAATTATTCTGTAAATAACAAAAATATCCACTTAAATAACAAAAATTATAAACATAAACTCAAAGAGGGCATTTACTGAATACCTAATCTAAAAATACAATATTTTTTAAAAATCGCCTGTTAAAAGGGTTAGTTTTTCAAAGCTATATCTGTTAGTCGTCTGATATTTGTGCATAGAATACCACCAGCTGAAGATGCCATTCCTCAATCGATATTGGTGGGTCGATAAGTTAATATATTTATATAAGTTTATATATTCCACAGATATTTGCGGCAGTGAAATATTCAATTTTCTATCGTAAGATATTGTCAATGTCTCTCTTGTATTTCTTAGGGCTTGGTGTTTGGAGTTTACTTTTTAAAATATTATTTATTTATTGTTGAAAGTGCTCGGTGTTGGGACAGTCACTCTGTATTTAGTGAATACTAGTCAGTGACATAAATAGAAACGTTGAATACGTGACATATCGTAAGTTCAGAGTTTACCGAAATAACCGGTAAAAAATTAAAATAACCGGTAATTATCATCATGTGTTTTTTGTCCTAATAACCGGTTAACCGGTTAACCGGTTAACCGGTAATGCAATCCCTACTGTCCACATGAAGGAAAATTACAGTAATATGAATGTATTGCTACAAACTATAGAATATAACAAGTATAAGTGGCAGATTTGTGCAGACTTAAAATTGATAGCTATCTTACTTGGTATTCTAATTAAATATATAGTATATAACATGTATTTGAAATATATATCAATCACTATATTCTAAAGTGGTAGCAAATTTACTCTAGATTAAAATTGATTCGAATAGTGTTACTGTAAACCCAATCGATTTTCGTAATAACCCGAAAAAAGTCCAAAACTTTGGAAGCTTGTATCTCGCAAAATATTAAAGTTACAAAAGCGGCTCTGGTCTCAAATTGTTACAAATTTAGTTTAGATTAAATCCTTTTTGCTACAAAACCCAGTTAAGTTAAAGGGATATTTAGTAAAAACCAAATAAAAGTCGAAAATTTACAGTTACAGTCCAAAGGAAACAAACATAGCGTCATATTTCAAAATGGCAGACACTGAAATCGGGCACCACCCCTCCCCCCTGGATTGCTAGTGCTGAGGGTATATAAGAAAAATTGGCGCTTTAATCCAGCAGGTCACGAATCTGCCTAGTATTTGCTCTAAGCCACCACACTATTTACTTCATATAACTTTAGCATCTTATTTTTGCTGTAACTAGATCCATTAGCCACTCGGCAATGATGAGTAATTTTGGTCATGGGCTCTTGGATTAACACGACTTTTTTTTTTCGAGGGGCCGTGTAATTATTTCATTACCGGCACCATAGTGTAGTGGCCTATAGTGTATTGTGCACGTTTCGTTACACTGTTTATCGTGTCCTAGCTTAGAATACGCCGAAGGACCAGAAGAACGGGCCAAAAAATAACTTTCAATGGCTAATAAGTTTTAAAAACCTGGAAATTTTGTTTGCGATCGGAAGTTAGAACACACCGACTGGTTTGTATCATATCAACTTTTTCTGTGTATCAAAACTGTCACATTCCACAAAGACAAAGAAATTGTGCACGGTGTCATCGGCCTTGGCACGACTTTTTCGATCGCCGTGAAATTAATGCGAAGCCGCAGGAGAAGTCCTTCGCGCCTCGTACGTTCCACCCCGACGAACCCTCGAAATAGCTGCTTTTCCATATCCCCCGCCGGCTAGCGCGGCATGAAATTTTCATTTTCGTCCAAACTCAAAGCAAAAGTATTTCTAATTAAGCCTCGATGTTAAAAAATTCATGCTATCAATAATAACGAAGAAGGCGTCTAAAACCCGTCTGTTTGGGGAGGTGGGGTGGCGACCTTGCCGTCGCCCTGGCAACGAGACAACACTTACCCCCTCCCGGTTGTCTTTCCTTTGAACCTGGGAAAAATATGTATAGAAATTTATTATATATTGAATTATTCAAAATACAACCTACTGTATTATGGCCAAGACGGTATGCGTCACGCCCGTCGCGACGCTGGTTTTGATGGACATTTTACACTCCGGCTGGCCATTGTTCCCGATATTGGATTACTTAAATAGGTGGTGAATGCGATGGGTACTTGTTGCGTACCGTCTCGCGAAATTGATGGTGTATTGTAATTTTTGATTTTCTACTGTGACGGGTTTCAATGGCACGTGGTGGAACGACAATGCCCGGGTCTTACAAAGGAAAAGGCACTTGAACTTGCTTTTTCTATAGATACGCGTGAAAGGCACAGAAAAGGATATTCTAGTTTGATTCCGGTAGGAAAACTCACCGCTTTGTACGAAAATACACAAAAAGTTACAATAGCCCGATAGTTCAAAATATTCTATTAGACCAGTAAAATTAGCCATATGAATGGAAATAGAACTCTAGTTTCCCAAATAAGGTTATTCGTCTATTACTTGCAATTCATCAACTGACTTTTGCAAACCTTATTTTATAAAACATAAAAAACCGCTGCCTAAGGAATCACTACTTCCACAGCCAGATTTTCTATCCAAGTCACTCACATCGAAAAAATTTTGTATGTGGAAATAATTGTTTATGGAACTTTAATAATATAATATTTGAAAAAACCCATAAAACGATATGCCACATCGGTAGTGAGGGTGGGGGTTGATAAAGTAAAAAAGTTTTTGAGGCCTTTGGTTCTTGTATACACACCAAATGACAATTTTATTTTTTTTTCACCTCCTTTAATAATGGGGTGGAAATGGGGGCCAAAAAATTATTTGACACCTTAGCTTCTCTTATATATACTTAACACCAATTTTATGGACTCTTACTTGCTTGACTTACCTATTTACCCCCGTTACCCCAAATTTACAGACAGACTGACCGACATAAATTTATTTCGCTCAAACTTAAAATCTCGAATTTTCAAAAAAAATTTTTGCGTTACCAAGTATACTTCCATTGGATGTGGAAGTAATTCTGACATTTCCCTACATTTATATACAATAATGTCCGCTTATAACGAACCTCAAGTGGCCGTCAAAATAGGTTCGTTATAAACGAATATGCGTTAAAAATATCACTTTATCATCACTCACTTTTTACTTTTTTCACGCAAAATTATTTTTCTTAAAAAAATTGTATTATTTTGGTTTGCCATTTTTAGGTAAGATTAAAAACATTAATATGCATTTCTACCTCGGCTAGTCCATTGAGAATACCCTGCAAGTATTTCAAGTTAGAAGAAAATTATGTGCACTCATGACGAGAAGTTCTTTGTTTTCCAGCTAATAAGTTCGTTATAACGGATCTAGAATTGCTGCACTAATATTAAGCTGAATTGTCGTATAATCATTTCATAGTGGTGGACAAATAATGTTCTTTTATGTTTTATTAAAGTACTCTTGTAAACTAACTAGCTCTCTGTGATAATTTGGCAATACAGAAAAGCCCCAAGAATGTTTTTACAACATAATTATAAAACTATTTTATAAAGGCTCTGTTGTCCCCTTGTAAAGGTTCTTCTATAGAGCTTCAGGTAATTATGCGAATCTTTTTATTTCATAACGATTACATAAATGTTGGTTACATAGCTATAAAGAACTTTTATGCAGCCGAAAGTTTGCCGTTGCAGTATTTCACCTGCCATAGTCATTTATAAAACCGTGCAAGTGGGGCAAAGAATTACTGTTCTTATTGTAACATGTGAAATACGTCAGCCAATATACAGTTTCCGATACCAACAGAATAATCAGTATGATGTCTACATGGAAAAAATGAAAAGCAGTGGAAACCTTCGTCGTAAAGTGAAAGTCAGACTTGATGTATGTTACAAACATATACTGGAAATGTTAGTGAATAATTCAGAGAGCTCAACGACAATAATTTGCGCAGTACCTCACTTGATTTCAACTGAAATATATATACCAGAAATATTTTGAAACCACTTGACTAGTTAGGAGTAACATTAAAATTCAGCTGCTTTCATTAGACACTCTAGACAGCTATAGGATACGTACCTATATAATTACCGCCAAACTAACCAAAGAGCTGTATGGCTTTATAATGACTGTGCAATACATTAAATCGTTCTATAAGGTTGTATAGTCACTGCATAACGAGCTGAACTGTTTTATAGCAAAACCTGAGGCAGTCTTTATACAATAAAAAGAATATTCAGCTGTATAATAACTGCATAGTAGTTCTATGACAGTACGCAGTAGCTTTTACGGTACATAAGAACTTTATTGCTATATAATGGTTACATAACGAGTTAAATAGTTCTATAAAACAATCTATCACAATATTTATACAACAAAAAGTTGGAATCTGTATAATTACCGTCAATTGAACCGAATTGTTCCTTAAGACACTTTGCAACAGTCCCTATACAACTGAAAAAGCTTCGTAATTGTTATAAAACAAATAGTGTTGCACAAAAGATGTTTAATTGGACCTGAAATTGTACTATTTCAGACACTATATTTTTTAAAGATGTAAGGTTTTAGATGTGGCATCCATTTTGAAAAAAAAATCATATAAGAAAATTAAATGTTCCCTTTGAACACATTAAAATACTCCAAATATACTTTTAATTACGTATTATTTTTTAAATAATTAATTTAAGGAAATTAACAACAGTTTTAGTTGCATAGGAGTAAATATTCTGAAGAACAATTTTTTCCACAAATCTTGATCAGTCACTTCATTTGAAGAAATTCGGTGGCGCATGGTTAATTCATGGAATATAATATCATATTTCGACAGTAAAATATCAATAGCAAGTTAATTTTAGATTTAGTAATCTCATATAATTGAAATTTCAATGTACATGTATTTGGTCACAAAACGTATAAGGCGAAACAACGTGAATATGTCCATATTTTTAAGTTCGTACTTTCGTTATAAAACGAGAAAGCTTTTTAAACTATTCAACCAAGGACAGTTATATAGTAATACTGCATCGAGAATGAAAACCTGCATAAAAATTTCAATTTTGGGAACCTTTAGAAAATAATTTTATAAGAGCTACTTAAGATATTTTATAGATGCTGTAAGATGTTACTAAGGGGTGCTAAATAGTTGTATGATTATTGGTTTGTGGCCTTTAAATGATAAAAAGGTTTTATAAACCTGTGCCTATAGTGGTTGCGTAGATGCTGAGAGAACGTTCTCAGACCTTAATTATAAAGCTTTTATTTTTATCCAATGTTGATATAGATATTCTTGTAGCGATTATAAATTAATTAGTGTCAGTTGTGAAAAGGAAAATTTTGAAATGATACGTTTCATCCGAAAGTTCATTATAGTCGGATTCGTTATTTGCGGAAAAAAGCACACTTCTCATGGGAGTTTCGTTCGCACTGTCGTGCGCAAAAAAGTGGGACAAGTCTTATAACGTATTTTTGCTAAAATCGATAATAACGGAGTGAACTTAGCTCAAAATAATATGTAAAAAGAGTTATTTTTACCGATGCCATAAACTCGTAATAAGGTTTCTACAGACGAGTAGATAAAATGGGTTAAACAGGGTCGATAATTTTATCGACTGAACTGGTAATAGCACCGATTGTCAGTTATTTGTCAAAATTCATTGCAAGTGTTCAAATAGAGACAGATTTACATTAGAAAAAAATAGTTGTCCTATTTTTTTTTGCTCACGACAGTACCTTTGAGATTGGATCGTTTTAAGCGAAATATCGCTATAACCGAGTTTACAATAACCGGGGTAGACTGTATATAAATATATATTACATACCGCCAAAAAGATTAGTTCTGTTGCGTGCAATTCTGACACACAATTATGACACTAGACATCGAAACCTTAGAATACCACATCACAACACTAGCTTGTACGAAAAAATAATCAAATATAGGTATAAAGTTTATGAGCTATCTGCCACTTGACATTAAGGAAGAAAAAAATTTTAATACCTTTAAAATGAAAGTAAATAATTACCTTTTGTTAACAAATATTTTTATAGCATATCTGAATTTAATAATTTTAATAATTAACTTACCACCTGTGATTATTTTGTTTTATTTTCAATATTTGTGTGAATAAGTGATTACCGATTATTGACTATATATCCAAATGTTTGTCAGTCAGTTTCAAACTACCCAAAAAAATTGAGTTCGAATAGTTTTCGGTCTCACAAGATGTTATGTTGCACGACGAAATAAAATTTGGAACCCCCCTAAAACTGGAATTGAAGAATTTCATAAGCACAAATTTTAGAAAACACACCAAAATTTGAAAGACTGACTTTACCAAAAATAAACGTTTAGTTATAGAAAGTTCCTTCAAACCCGTCATGAAACGAAAAAGGACGGCTTTCAACATTATTAAGACTTATTTTTATCCGACGACAAGAGCTTTAGACAGAGCCACCGGCTGGCGATTGCATAAAGTTAAAAGCATCCTTAAATCAAAACACGGATATATCTCCTTCTTCGGTATATGGGAAAATATTCTGCAGTGGATTCATTCATACTTAGTAAACCGTAAAATAATTGTGAAAATTGGTATACACTCCTCAGAAGAATTTAATATTTCCCGAGGGGTCCTTCGGGGGTCAGTACTTGGGCTCTTACTTTTTAAATTATATGTTAACGATCTACCAAACTATATAAAAAGTAGGTCGGTGACTGTTTGTTGACGATAGCACCCTAACTGTAGCAGACTCGAATATCGGTATTCTCCATAAAAAAATCAATTCGTCCAAATCAACATACATGAACTTTTATAATAGAAACCTTGTATTATACAGAATTTTAAATTTTGCTACAAGAGAAAATTTTCAAGAGTTGCCTTGGATGAGATGTGTCTTGGAAATTCCTAACTGACATAGGATGCAACAAATTAAATCAGACCTATTTTGCAGTTGTACAACTGAAAAATATATTTAGTCTTAAGTCATTAAGTTTTGGTAGAATGTGTTGAGGCATGGCCACCGAAAGAGACAGAGTTTTTATTTGCCAAAAAAAATTAATCCGTTTAATATTCAATTTAACATCAGGGGAAAGCTTTGAAAATAGTTAAAAGTTAAATAAATTACTTACAACTCAATCAATTTTTATTTAGAAATGCTTTGTGAAAAAAACTTTTGATAAAGTTTCATCTCGCCATAATTATATCACGAGAAGCAATAACCTCTTAATACCATCGCATTACGGGCTCATTTGGCATTTTTTTAAATTCATATTTCGAAAGTACACCTTGTAGTTAGTAAATGTGCAAAATATTAGATTTTTTTTCAACTCCTCCCTCAAAATAAATAATGAAAATAGAGCACGCGAAGACGCAGTGTGACGTCACACCACTCGTCACACCGTGTAAATCTAGTGTAATAGTTTATTATTAAAAATTGTACAATAATAAGCTTGAAGAAGATATGGAAAATTATATGTATTATAAAATACCTCTTATTTGCACATAACCAACAGTGTTATCACCGTCTAGCTGACCCAAAAGTCAGATAAATTTGGTAGACTTTATTAAAGTAGATATGAATTCAGTTAACCTACTTCTGTAATTTGACACCCCCCATTTCAACACTTATGCAATCTTTATTATTATTAAAATATTCCATAACCATAAAAATGTCTACACAACACGTCAACATGTTGAAATCAGCCTTAACGTATCCATTATCTAGAGAACAGACATTTTTATGGATAAAAAATAACCCACCCCCGCACAGTGTACAATGAAAGCTCTTAAACTGAATGTAACAGCATAACTCATGGAACCGGTGGAGTGGCGTGACATCATCCACACCGTCGGCCGTTTCAAATATGTTACGAATGTGAAATATTAGGGTTAATATTAAGGCTAGCGGCCTAAGTATTTCACTATATACTTAAAGGGTTAAATACTTACGGAAAATGCAAAAATAAATTGTAAAGTAATATCACTAAATGAGCCCATTCTACACTAGGTATTTGAAAAAATCACCATTCTATTGGTGTATCAAATTATATAATTCTTTGCTGCTTGAATAAAAAAAATTATATTCTTCGTATAAAAATGGTCAAGAAACTGCGAAAACTCTAAGCTCTGGAACTTCCATTATTAACTTGAGAGCAAAGGCAAAAGTTACACAAGACCAAATTACATTACCGGCTTTTATCCCAGTAATAAGCCGTATTTATAATCCGATAAAAAAAACCAAAATCATATTTGTACAGCCTCCAGTTTTTTCTAATAAAGTGAGTAATGAGACGAGTATCAGTTATTTCAACTTTTATGAAATATATACAAGCTTCTATTTGAACAAAAAAATTTCGTTGAGCAAACAACGAAGAGAGGCAGAATGGTTATACCAAATATATATAAAACCGCAGTGCTCGCGGTATCGATATACTAGTACAGACGCAGCAAAAAATAATGCCGAAGACTTGAAAAACATGTGTGTACCTACAAGATACTTAGAACAGGCTCAAACGATACCGGACGGCATCTACATTGCTCGTTTAATGTCCCATAGCCGAGCGACTGACAAAACGAAGTAAATCGGCGTGGAACATTCTAACATAAACACATAAACACACCCAAATTCAAAGCCAAGTAAAAAAAAGGCAGGGAACGTCCATTACCCATCCACATTGCCAGTATCGGTGTTGGGGATCGAACTCAGCACTTCATAACAATAAGGAAGACGGGACTATGCAACTGTAAACATCTCCCCCCACTCACGGTCCACATATTGAAGAAGTACATATAATGTGAAGAGAAACGATATGAAAATTGGCTGTAAAACTCAACTAGGTGACCTTCTAACAGACAAACAAGTAAGAACAGATGAACCAAAGTCTGAAACGTGTGGTATGCGTTCAAAAATTTACATTGGACTCACAGAGAGAACATTTAAGAAACGAATGTTGGAACGTAAATGGAGATATGAACAAAAAAATAGATTTTAAACATTTGCTACATCTTCAGGTAATAAAAATGGTCTATACATAAAACTAACTTATTAAAATCATCGGCGGTGGAACATTTTAATAACGAAATTAATCAAAATACTGATATTGTAATGAATTACTAATTATAGATATTTTATATTATAATATATATCACAAACAAGTAGAATACTCTACTTCTGTGATTATTTATGTTTGTTTACTATTTATTTATTTTTTCTATGTTTGTAATATGAAACTTCGTAAATAAACATATTATTATTTTTTTTTTTTTTTTAGTTTATAAAAGCCAGTCACCCCTTATACTCTGTGGCTCCGACACTCACAGAGGGGAGCTGGTAGTACCGGCAGCCACTCCCCATGTCCGTGGGGTGAGTGACTACTGGGTCCGAGAATCGTGTGCCCTGAGTAGACGTAATGAGCCGAGGATAATGGCCTTCTGCATCCTGCCGGCTAAGATCTCTGCCGAATTTCGGCATGCCGGTATGATCTTTAGTTCTGAAAGCAGTGTGTGTCTCGTTCCACCGAGGGCTCCTATGATCAGGACCACTAGCTTAACAGTATGGCCATGGTACAGCCTGCGGAGCTCGAAGAGCAAATCTCGATATTTCGTCCGTTTTTCCTCCTCCTTCAAGACAATGTTATTCTCCGCGGGAGCCGAGAACTCCACGACAAACATTGTCTTGAGTTGGTGGTCGAGGAGTACCATGTCAGGCTTATTAGCTTGTATTTGCCTGACGGTGGGAAACGAGTAGTTCCAATAAATTACACACTTCTCATTTCCCACAACGGACTCAATATCCCCCGGAGCGTAAGGCAGCACTGGTGTCTCGTCTATCCCATACGAGTGCCTTAAGTGATAATAAAGCACTCGTAATGCTGCGTCGTGCCTCTGGATATAGACCGAGACTGCATATACTGGACAAGCCGACAGCAAATGCATTAATGTCTCCGGTGCCCTGTGGCAGGTCCTGCAGCTGACATCAGGGACCTCGATACCCATGACACGACTTCAATAGACGAGTGTGTTGAATACACCATCCTGGCACGCCATTATGAATCACTCGGTCTCAGACTTCAACCCGGCTGATCTTAAGAAAGCAAAGGTCAGCCTTTCGGATAAGCCGCGGTCTTCTATATTTTTATAGAAGACGCCGTGCAATGGCTTATCCGAGTGTCGCTGCAGAAATAGATCAATTTCAGCAACTTTGACTTGGGCTTTTTGCCGAGCAGGTTCCAACTCGGTGACAGAGTCTTGGTTAACCCGCTCAGCGTCGAAGACCAGACCGAGTTCATCGGCGGCTCTGCGTGCTGCCTTAAACAAAAAGGCTCCTACTCCTGCACTTTCATGGTCTCGGACCATGCAGAGGATTATTATTATTATTATTATTATTATTATTATTTTATTTTTTTTTTTTTGTGAAGCCAGTCGCCCTTCTCTCTGTCTCCGATGCCAGAGAGGGTACGCTGGTAATACCAGAGACCACTCCCTACGCCGTAGGGTCAGTGGTCACTGGGTCCGCGAATCGTGTGCTCTGAGCAGGCGTAACGAGCCAAGGATAACGGCCTTCTGCATTCTTCCGGCTAAGATTTCTGCCGAGTTTCGGCATGCCGGTATCGTCTTCAATTCCGAAAGCAGTGTGCGCCTCACCCCACCTAGGCATCCTATGATAAGAACCACTAGTTTAACAGTGTGGTCTGGATAGAGTCTACGGAGTTCGAATAGAAGATCTCGATATTTAGTCCGTTTTTCCTCCTCTTTCAGAACAATGTTTGTTTCCCCTGGGGCGGAGAATTCAATGACAAACATTGTCCTAAGTTGGTGGTCGAGTAGGACTAAATAAGGTTTATTGGCCTGTATTTGCCTGAGGGTGGGAAACGAGTAGTTCCAATAAATTAGGCACCGCTCATTCCCCACTACGGACTCAATATCCCCCGGAGCGTAAGGCAGCACTGGTGTCTCGTCTATCCCATACCACATATAAATCCCATATGCGACACTGAAAAGGACAACGATATTCTGTGCAACACTAGCAGAGATATATCCAGATTAAATAGCCGAGACTCATGCGCATATTGTAAAGGTGAATATCAACTAAACAGTTCAGCTGCAATAAAAGATTGAATTTTCGTAAGACGTACAGATTTCACTATTATTTTAAAATAAGCATTACAAGTGCTACAAATAGGTAATGTAAGGAATTATGCGATTTAGGTAAATGTATTATAAGATGCAGATATAATAACTATACGATTAAAATCCTCTATTACCTACTTCGATCAGGTACTAAAATTCCGATTCGGATTATCCGAATCATCCGGAGCGTATTTAATCTTGACGTGAGTCTAATTTAACATAATAAATGATTTAACATTTAACCTAACACCTAACCTCTGTTACCTCTGAGAACTTTGCGAGTTTGTGGTGTTGTTTCTTATTTAGTTCAAGAGTTTCTTATATTCAATTTTATCAAAAATATACACCTACATAAGTACAGACACGACTTTAACATTAATAATTTACCTTAATGCAACCTAGAAAATAATTTATGTCACTGTAATAAGTTAAACAATTTACAAAAAGTATACTAGCAATACAACCGGCAACACATTTTCTCTAAATATGAAGTCTTCTTGCCCAAACTGGCAACATGTCAAATCCACAGTAAATGTCCGAGGTCATCGGCGGCATTTGTGCTAGATCAAAGGAGTGTCGCATATGGGATTTATATGTGCCCATACGTATGCCGCAGATGATAGTACAGCACACGTAAATGCTCCATCATGTCTGTGGATATAGGCCGAGACAGCGTATGTCGGACAAGCCGACAACAGGTGCATAAGTGTCTCCGGTGCCCTTCGGCAGGCCCTACAGTTTACATAAAAGACCTCTATACCCAGGACATGACTTCGATAGACGAGTGTGTTATTATCATTATTATTATTATTATTATTATTATTATATAATGAATTATAACGTACTTATATAAGTAAAAAACTGTCTCGACTCGTACGCGATGTTAAAAGTTAGGCAATAGAAATTACGACTGGTATTTGGATTGGGAGCATTTCGGGTCCTTGCCTATTAGATGTTAGGCAGGTAAAAAATTCCTGCTCGACATCAGAGAGCACTTTACAGAAAAGTTGCAAATAAAAAAAAGTCTTGTATTTCGATGATACATTCACCTGAATTTTTTCAGATTTATTTTCAAACTTTTATATTTTCCTTCCCTCACTTTTAAGAATTTCAGAGTGGCCATATCTTGAAAAATATGCATTTTTAGAAAGAATTCACAAGAGTAAAACATCTTATTTTGGGCCAAGAAAGGTAAATATATTGTTTTTGACGTAATTCTACAAATTACGGAACCCGTGACAAAAGGGGTGTTTTCTACCCCTTCCGATATTTCCTACTGTATTTTTTTTTCAACTTTTTTATTAATGTCGTTACAAACAAATTTCACAAGGTTTCATCAAAATCCATTCATTAGCACTCAAATTGGACCAACCTCCACCCCGCTGACTGGACTAACTGGAGTAAAAATATATTCTTTAAAAAAGTGTTCGGGGAGGGGAATTTCTTTGCTGGAATCTGACGTACACATACAAAGAAGTATAACCGGTAAGTTTTGCACTTCAGACCAGGTCAAGAATATATTTATTTAAACAACTGAAATCACAATAGATCGTTTTTCTTCGGTTTATGTAAATATATTTGGTCGTTTTGCAAAAATAAAAATAGGAATTGTTCGTAATATTATTTCGAACAGATCTAAAAATACAAGACCTATATTAAATATGTACTTAACCTCAAAAAATGCTAATATACTTGCAGCTTTATAAAACAATTACATCAAGTTGTAGAAAAACAATTTTTAACTTTTTTTTGGCTTCCGATTAACAAAAGAGGACATTTTTTTAAAATTATTTCTTTTTTTATCCGTGTTAAAACACTTTACTTTTGTAAAACAAAAAGTTTTCTCAGAAACACGGCGACCTACCGGTCACTTTGATTCCAGCAAAGAACTCCCCTCCTGAGATACTTCCTTTATTTCGATTTTCAGCTTTATTGTTACTCCACTACTGGCCCTTGTACGATTTCCAAATGCATCGGTTCGAACTAAAACCGGAGGCTTCACTTTGGAGCGCGGGTGTACGCCGGGGCGACCCTCTCCGCCTCCATCCAGCCCGCGTTCACGGTCTCGCTTGCTAAAAAACCAACGGAAAAAAGCAAGAAAAAAATAATCTTTTTTTTCGTTCGCATAAAAACGGCGCAGGCGTCGTAAAAAAAGTCGACGGTCCCTCCTTCGCCCTCCGTGTCTGTTGTTATTGATTTTCGTCGGCGTGCACGAATTCTTCGTCTCCTTCTCGTCTAGTCCTGGCATACCTGACCTGAGTTACGTCGAACATCCTTCGGCAGGACATCGATTTCTCTTCGTCCTTTTTGCTGTTTACCAGCCGTCTATGATGACCAACTGATAGGACACCGAGGGACCGGGGGGTCGTGTAACGCTCGTTTTTTATTGGAGGTACTTTTCTCTAGCACAAGCCGAACGACAAACTCGCTGAAGCTGTTTCAGGCGGCTCTGACCGTTGTACTGAAAGTTTTAATATTTCTCAAGAATACTGTCGAACGATATGAAAATTCTCTAATGGTAAGTTTGGAATTTGGACGCACTAAATCGTATTAAAAATTGTTGAGTGGGAGGCGCGGCGGGTATACAACATAAGAAGGTTTGCTAGAAAAATTTTTTTTTAGATATTAATAAATTTGTTACCAACATACAGGGTGTTAGTAGCGTGTGGACGGTCATTATATCCTCAACCATTCAATATTTAAAACAAGTGTTAGATAAGAATTGTGGGTGATTAAGAGTGCCATATTTAAAATTATTTCAAAATCTACATTGTTTTCAGAGTGGTTGGCAACTGGCAAGCGATCACTAGAAGTTTCTAAATGAAATACCCTAAATGTTTTTATATATTGTATTTTACTTTTAATTCTCTATCCATGCATATACATTACTTTTGGATTTACACCGCGGCGTTGCCACGTTATTCTACTAAAAAAAAGCAGCGGTTAAGAGTAAAATCTGCAAAAAATGTATTTTCACAAATCAGACTGGTTTAATTTGAATGATAGTCAAGATCATTTACTAATTTTCAGGACTCTGAGTTTTTTTTTTTTTATCTATTTATTTAACGTCGGCCTATTTCCGCTACCAGGGCCTATCACCGACGCCAGGAGACGAGCTACCCCCAACCTGAAAATTTTGCCGAACCTCTTCCCTTAAGAAGAGTAGGGATCTTTTACTTGCCTAACATTTAATAGACAAGGGACCGCCTGCTTTACATCCCCTCCGAAGGATGGTATATCACTCTCAGAGTTGAAACCAATTCTATATGGTGTTTTCCACGATGATTCAAACTTTTAGTTTTAAACTGTCATACCTCGATTTTTTTCAAATGGAACACCCTGTATATTTTTATTTAAAAACTTTCGGCAATCAATTACCTATATGCTGATACCTCATAGTGACTACTTTTTCGACCTTTTTTCGACTGGAAACCATTGAATGTCAAATTCGATTAATCTGTCTTGTACTGAATTTTTTTCTCGACACGCACAGTTTCATGGTGGCTAGAGTCGAACTCAAATGGTAACTGAACTACAACAAGATGTGACACAAAAAGGTCTATTTAGTGATGAACATTTTCACCCAACTTGCAATTATATTTTACATACAATTTTTCTA
The DNA here is from genome assembly GCA_936432065.2 of Rutpela maculata. Taxonomy (NCBI): domain Eukaryota; kingdom Metazoa; phylum Arthropoda; class Insecta; order Coleoptera; family Cerambycidae; genus Rutpela; species Rutpela maculata. The sequence continues at coordinate 5,143,291 of OW386292.2, forward strand.
CAGTTGTGGATAAATATAAGTACAGGTGGTGTTTCCTGCCGTACTATGTACATAATACCACCAATTCACCAGAAAAACTGTTCTTAAGTATTACAATAATGAATGCTGAACGTAAAAATGAATGATTCAAAGCCACCAGACAAGGACCAAGTCTTTTTATTCTGGAGACCATTTCAATGTCAAGGAAAAGACAATTTGAAATCGGTACTCATCACAAGAAAAAACAACAAATTACAGAACTGTTTTACTTGTGGTAAGTTGTTGTATCTTAAAGTAAGAATTTCATTTTTAACATGGGTTTATGATGTAGGAAAATCGGCCGTATTACTAAGACTAGTGTTCTAGCTGTTACAAATTTAAATTACCCGCAAAACTGGTGGATAAAGCAGACTGTATTCTTAACGGCTCTAGATTAGAATGTCTTTAGGATTTTGACTTCTTAAAAGAAGGCAAATGGCTTTAATGTGCTTTTAGTTATTTTATCTAGTTTATGATGGATTTAAAGGGCAGTTGTTTTTGCTACCTATTGATTATTTATAAAGCTACCAAGACGCCCTATATACTAGGCTGATCCATAAATTAAGAAAGGAAATTTAAAAACTCGATGTTGAAAATCTGTGAAACTAAAATCATGAAAATGGTCTAATGTCGGTGAAGACATAAAGTCCGAAATGGCTACGGATGCGTTGAATTGCAGTTATAAATGTACCTCGAATTATGTATATTATAAGTACATGCTGTTTATTGCTTAGATAGATAGCGCATAAAGTACCTTATATGTACAGTGTGTCCCAGGATAGATGTAACAAGAGGTGTAATGGACCAAAAATTTTGGAATTTTGGAATGGTATTTGGGGGTTGAGTCCTGCTTGTTGTAAAACTAAAGTATACCAAAAATGACTTCATTTGGTGTTCTACAGGGTGTTTTATAAGCAAAGTTGTAAAAATCACCACTAATAAAGTACCTTTATTTTTCAAAATATGAAAAAATTCCACTAAGAAAAGTTATTTAGAATGTAATTTTATACCTCTATACCAGAAATATAAAATTATTTTTTTCAAACTTTCCATTTTTTGCGAATTAAGAGTTGAATTCATATTTAAAGTTGTGTAGGAGCAAATGTTAATCATCTCAAAAAGTAGGCTATTGGTAAATAAAAAATTGAATTTATGAGATATAAGAAGGTATTCGAACTAATTGTAAAACAAGAAACAATTATTAACAGAAGATTAATGAGGTTTAAAAATTATGACAAGTAATAAATGTCAAAAACATAACAGATTCACAAACAAATTAATTATTGACCAATACAAAACAATATTTACAATTTTTTTATTATTCGACGTAGCCACCACCCACATCCACACACATTTCGATCCTTTGCCTGAAGTCCTTAAAACTGTTTCGAATATGATCTAACGGTATGGAGTTTACGGCATTTGTAATTCTCTGTTTCAATACTGCTACATCGTTAGGAAGTGGCTCAGCGTAAACCAACTGCTTGAGGCGACCCCATAAAAAGAAATCCAATATTGATAGGTCTGGGAATCTCGCCGGCCACTTGATCGGTCCATTCCTGGCAATCCAATTTTCTCCAAAATTTAAATTCAACCACCGATTAACCATTTCTGTGGAGTGGCCAGGGCATCATATTGAAAATGAACTAAAGGCATATCTCTTAAAATATTTAAATGTTCTTCAGAAAAATTTCAAGAAGCTGTAAATAAGTGTGCTGGTTTAACCTTCCCTCAATGAAATAAGGTCCAATAACTCCAACGTGATAAGAAACGGCACACAACACATTCACTTTTTTATAATATTGTCTTCTACAATGAATTTTAAAATTTGGATTTTCAGAAACCCAAAACCGACAATTGTGAGATCAAACAACACCATTGGTTGTGAATGTGGATTCATCTGAGAAAATTATGAAATGATGAAAAAATCTCTCTTCCATGATTTTTTCTCCAATGGTCAAACAAAAATCCAACCTACGGCCGTCATCTCCCTCTTCAAGCGTATGTTTATAATTTGCTTTATATGCCCTAATTTTCTTTGCCTTGTAAATTCTTTGGAGTTCAGACTTGCTAATATTAATAAGAGCTGATCTCTCTCTTAGTGGCATCCTAGAATTTTCTATAACAGAGGCATGAGCCATAATAACCCTAACATTGTCTTCATCATATGCTTTTATTTTTCTTTTCATGTTAAGAACACTACCAGTAGCCAGAAACTTTTTAATTATTCTCATAGCCTAAGTACGTGACAAAGCAGTGTTTGGAAATTTCAAATTAAATTGGCTTACCACTTCTCTTAGCGAGTTTTCACCGCCAATTCCGTAGCATTGCACATTATAAATTTTTTCACGCACTGTGAGTACCATTTTCATTTAATTTTTTATGCTTGATTCGTTAATTTGAAACAGAAATTAAGGATAATATTGACTACGTTTGACAGATATGTCAATAATAAATGATAAATGTGTATCCACTGTTTTTCTCATAGCCTACTTTTAGCTTCTACATAACTTTAAATATTAATTCACGAAAAATAATTTCTATGCAGTTTTAATTGAATGGTTCAAAATAAAATTCTAATTTATTAAAAAAATGGGAAGTTTCAAAAAAATAATTTTATATTTCTGAAATTTGGTATAGAAGTATAAAATTGCATTGTAAATAACTTTTCTTAGTGGAATTTTTTCATATTTTAAAAAATAAAGGTACTTTATTAGTGGTGATTTTTACAACTTTGCTTATAAAACACCCTGTAGAACACAAAATCAAGTCATTTTTGGTATACTTTAGTTTTACAACAAGTAGAACTCAATCCCCAAATACCACTCCAAAATTCCAAAATTTTTGGTCCATTACACCTCTTGTTACATCTATCCTGGGACACATTGTATATTATAATTATTTATTTTTTGTTATAATACAGACCTTTCTTTATATTTTTCGTAAATTTCATGTTGACTCTTCTTAAGTATCAGCAGATAATAAATAATTTCTTTAGTAGATATACTTATTTTGTTATGTTTTCAGTTAGATGTGCAGTGCATGTACATAGTTAGTTAATAGGAGTAATAAATAAAACGTAATAAAAGGGAAATATTTAATAAAATGCAATTCACAGTTAACAAATTGATCTACATGAAATAATAAAATAGATATTAGAAATATTATATAATATTAATAAGATAAGATAAAAGAAGTTCTTACAGAAATTACAATGGTTTGGATTGTCCAATCTATAGCTGTAACGTACCTTGCAGCTTTTATACTTCCAACAACTGCAATGCCAAAACGATCTCTCTTTAAAAATTCGCTGACCATAATATATCTACCGCAAGTAGAATGTTGGGATTAGCTTTTACAAATATACCGCCCTGGACATTTTGAAAAAATATTAACAATCACAGCAAGCACTAATCACTATTAGCTAAACGTCAAATTTACTTTTGTCATATGAGGTTATTTTCTTCGTTGTCAACAATGTCAACTTGTTCGTCTTCTTCTGTTCCGCGTATAATTTCACATCTAACTGCCGTTATGATGTCACTTCCGTCTTCAGGGCACATTCAAATAGTCCAAATTTAATAATTTTTTTTAAATATATTGGTTGCGCTTAGAATTTTTCTTCCAAATTACATATATAAATAAATTAACGCCTCTTCTACCATATTTCACCCTTTTTGAAAATTCGTCAACAACCTAATTACACTAATTTAATTTAAGGTAAGAATAAGGAATTTTTATACAAAATTACCCAATATCGTTGAAAATATTGCAAGTAAGAAAAAACGTATTAGCAAAAAGCATAAAGCGGCTGCTATTTTTTCAAGATGAAATGATCATAAATTTTAGTATGTATGTAAACCACTAAAGAACAAGATCTATGTTTCATTACTCTCATACTATTCGAGTAATTTGAGTATAGCATACTCAAATATAAATTAGGTATAAATGAGTACAACTAAGTGTAGAGTCTCCTCTATCTAAATTTAAACCAATCAGATTCAATTAAAATACAAAAAAAAAACCAAGACCGTAGATGATTTTTTTCAAATGGGGCGACACGCAACAAAACAATCGCTCGCCTAGAGATCCAATCGTGCACTGAACCATCTGCCAAAAAGGCACAGGATTAACTGACATCAGATTGCCCCTAGTTCCAGTAATTTAACCTTTTCAATTTTTTTTACTAAAAAAAAATCAACGGCTAAAAATTATCTATCTACCAACAAAAAATGACCCAGGAACCTCACGATATGCAAATACCACTGTTAAACAAAAAACAACCCTTTAATTTTTTTTATTTTACATACGCAATACGCAGTCACCCTCCCGTTTTGTCTTGGCTCTTACCTGCATTTCTCACGATGTGGTGTTAAAATAAATAGCGACATCATCCATCTTCCATTTGTCTAGAATTTAATAGCTGTATTTACCACATCAGTATTTACATTCTATTTGCATAAACGCTTTTACACAGAAGGAATATTTATTTTAGTTGTACGTTGGAAGTGCAATGTGCAACACATAAGTAAAGCAATGACGTTCAAATGATGCAATATGCATTTACCTCGTACTGTGCCGATTGAAAAGTGTATTCTTTGAAAATTATGCAATTTTCTTTGCAGTCAAAGGAAGAGGTTTTTGAAATAAAATGTCAAATAGGTTCACTCACTTTATCTGGAGATACAAGGTGTATCATATACAGAGTGTTTGAATAAACACTAGGTTTTATCTACCTTAATTAAGAAAACTTGTCTACGTGTTTTATAAACTCCGCAATTAATCTTTCAATTAATATCTTAGAAATGGCATATAAATCATTAGTGGAATCAATACTTACATCATAATATGGGGTGGGACATATAACAGTCAATTGAATAACCTAAAAGTTGCCCAAAAAGGGATACTTAAAGTAATACTCTGGAAAAATCGAAGATATTCTACAGAACAGCTATTTCTAGACAGAAATATATCTACAAAAATAGGGAGCTAAGAGTACCAACAAACCATATATAGAATACAAGGCAAAATGAACGCAATGCTCTTATTGTCTCTCGACCAAACTCCAGCTTATACAAGAAATCTATTAGCTTTACAGGTCCAAAAATTTATAATATTCCTAAAAACTTAAAGACAATATGCAATAATTATAACCTGTTTTGTAAAAAGTTGACAATATTTGTTATAGATAACAAATCTATTTGAGCAAATATTTTCATAATTGGGAATAACCTTTCAAAAGTTCACTTTATTAAAAAAATTGTTAGTCTGTTATTTGTTAATTATTGTATATAATTAATCTCATATATAAAGATTTTTTAGTCAAATGATAAGGCACAAAACGATTTCCTTGTGAAATCAGGTGCATTTATTTCATTAAAATCTGAAAAAATGTTAAAAAAATATTTGTAAATTTGGATTAAAATAAAATTTATTATTTATTATAATTAATTTGATGATTTATAGTTAGTGACAAAATGTATGATTTCAAAAAACTGATTCAATTTACGCATTATTAAGTTTGCATTTTGTCATTGGCACATGCATTTTTATACATTTCTTTTTCGTAAATTCAATTTTCAGAATATTTATCGTCTTTGAATTAAGAGAGTACAAAACTGATTTCAAATAGTACAAATGAATTTAATATAACGTATGTATCTATGCATATATGTATGTACATTTGCCATGTAATGTAACTGTGTTCTAAAATTAATAGACTCGATTATAAGGCCAATGAAGTTGATTTTAAGTTGTTAGTATGTGCAAAACACGTTCGTTAACAAATTTGCATCGTTTTCGTATAAAGGATGTTCTGTTTATAATTAAATGGTTAAAGCATACAGAGATCTTTTAACGTATATATCTACACATCATATTTTTCTCGCCTCATCGTTCTTGTGACATGGTTATCAATTTTTACATATAGAAGAATGCGGTTATCACTATTCGAATTTGTTTAAATTCTGAAGAGAATGTCGGTATAATTTTTTGTTTTTCGTTTAAGATATACAGGGTGATTCTTAACCGTTAGCTTATGATGAATAACGGCTAATATTGAGGAAAAAATGCAGTAATATATATATATATATATATATATATATATATATATATATATATATATATATATATATATATATATATACATATATATATATATATATATATATTTTTTTTTTTTTTAAATCAGCATTAAAGAACCTCAAAATAGTTATTAAAATGCTTGAAATAGTATAATATGTAATTTATATCTATCGTTTCCTTTTTGTTCGAGATCCAGCTCATTAGGTTATGTGGCGCTGATGAGGATCAATGATTCCGAAACGCTCGCGTCCGAGCTGAGTCAGAAACTATTTGTATTTTTTCAAAAAACCGTTTTTAAAAATGGGTGTTAGACCAGACCAGTAAATTTTTTATTTGTTTAGATTTTGATAATAATCAACCAAAAAATTCGACTTTAATTAATATCTAAAATCCCAATGAAGCCGTCGGTTAAAAATCCCCGTACAAGAAACTGTGCCCTGAGTTCTCGAGCAGGGTAGCATTTTTTCCAACCTGAAAAAAATCGGGTTGCATCGTTCCGTACATACCAAGCCATGCATAAGTAAGGCGAATTAAAACCTGCATTCATCCCTGAGATAATAGCAAAAACTAAAGGACCGTGCGCTTGGGGCAGCGAGAGATGAACATAAAACTACAGAAATTTGCATATGCAGGGCTGGAATTCCGGATCCCCGATAGTATGCAAATCGCGTGACGTGACAAAAATGCCTATTAAGTATTAGACAAACGCAAGATAGATGATGATGCATTCCTTCGCGTCGTGAGAAAAACAGGTACGTAGTCGTGGAAGATACAAAATTAAGGGGTTGAAAAGATAAAGAGGAATTAGAGGGTCGTTTTTTTGTTTAAGTCGTTGCTTGAGGATGCTGCGATTGTTTCCTAGTCTCTAGTCGTATGTAAATTGTTTTTCTGGTTTCAGGGGATGAGGATTATGATTTTTGCATGACTAGTTTGAAGGGACGAGCAGTTAATATGTATTTTTAGAGTTGAAAAAATCTCATAAAAAGTTTGACGTTGTAAGCCAGTCAAAGAGATAAAAAAGAAGTGGAAAAATTAGATGCTGATATTTGATAAAAGTTTTTGTACAAAATGGAAAAATTTAATTTTTGAACAATATTTTTTACTCTTAAACATGCAAAAATATGTCCGCAAATACCTTGAGTTACGGCCCTTTGAAAATGGCACCCAAAAACTGATTATTATTTTATATTTCAGAAACCCTCTGATTTACAGGGACGCGATTTTATACGCATATTGACAATAATACAAGCTTATTTTACTTCCCCATCCAGTGGAAGTATAGTAACGACAAAAAAAATGTTATTGTTCAAATAGGCTTAGAATGTCATGAAACGTCGAGATTTAAGTTTGAGCGAAAAAAAAATGTCTGTCTGGTCTGTACCTTTTTTTTTGTGCGCACGATTACTCTGGAACCGTTTAAGATAAAATTCAGTGACTTGAAATTTGGTACACGTATGTACTTTAACGGGATCTGGAACTAGATTATATTTTTATCTAGTTCCGTAGAAGGAATTGGGGTAAATTGGGGTAAATGGAAGTAAATGGGGGTATATAGGTAAATCAAGCAGGTAAGAGTCCATAAAATTGGTGCTTAGTATATACAAGAGAAGCTAAGGTCTTAAAAATTTTTTTGGCATTAGCCACCTCCTTATATTTTGCATTAATTTCTTGTCTCTTATTTTTTTTTCACTTTGGTATAAGAATGTCTGATTTTTGGGGAGACAGTGGGGGACTGGGATATGAAATCTGTATGTGGAAGTAGTGACTTATTACGCAGCGATTTTTTTAAATTAAAATATCAAAGAGAGATACCTTATTATTATTTCATGTGTATAGTAAAATTAATTGATGGTTCTGATTTATAAAATTATTAAGAAAAATTTTAATTAAATTATGTTATTCAGAGGAAAATAGGTTTCTCTTCAACCTGTTTACTATTTACGTCAATGATTTCACAAAACTTTCCACAATTTTAAAACCTCCAAGATTAAACAAAACAGTGTATCCTTTGTAAGGAGATGCATCTACGTTAATTTTCATTTTTGCAACCTAAATTAAGTGAATTTACCAATGGAGTTCGACCCTGAACAAAATTAAACAACTCGTGGCGTGAAACCACACGTCTACATCTTTTTCCACAAAAAAAAAATGTATTTTATGCGAGTTCTGATGTACTTGCAGGTAATCAATTGAAAAATTGTATGTTTACGCTTCTTCCATATATTTAACAAAATTATCGTTCATTCAGCTCACTATAATTACGCTTTACTTTTCATTACATTAATTATTTACTTCGTAGGTAATTAGTATGTTAATTAATAATAATGTTGCGCATTTTCAATTAAAAGGTACACAAATAAAATAATTAGACTATTTTTAGGTTTATGAAGGAAATGTATGAACTTAGTCGCCTGTATGTGGAGCGCAGTTCATAGTCGAAAACAATGCAAGTATAGTAGCGTCGGATATACAACGTGATCTACCATGACATGCGGAAAATTTAACAGTGAAAAATGAAAAAACAAAAAAAAATGATCACAAAAATTACCTTATTTTTTCGTCGCCAATGACTTTAACCAATCTGACGTACGCGGTACAACCATATCACTTTATCAGACTTGGGATTGACACTATTGACAGCAAAGCTGGAGAGGGTAGGAGTGACTTTTCGGTTTTAATCAAATCACACTACAAAAATACCGAAATAAATCGAATAGACATTGACCCTGTGCTAGTGAACTCTGCAACAACAAGTAGATATACGAGATATTTACTTAAATCCGTCAATAACAAACCGGTGTCCTGATTGTTCGACCGAAAGCAAAAAACGCGGCACTTTGACCACACCCGTCGGCTTCACTTTTTATGCCAATTAAAGAAATGTAAACATCTCCAATATGTTATTTCATAAGTAAGTTCGTCGTCCTATTACTGACCTAGTCAATAACAGTGGTGTATCTTCGTAAATTTTAGCCATTCTTCATATACTAAATTACCTCGGGTCACTCTAAAATTTTGCAGGAGCTTTCCCACATTGAAGACTAGTATACCATTTTACTTTCCGCATATCATGGTATATTACGTTGTATAAGGACTATTTGGAATGCTAATCCGATGTACTGCGTAGAGCAGAGGTGATTTTTGTAAAGGTAATTATAGATATTTCCGTTGAAGATCTAGAGCTCGGACGGATAGCCGTGCGAAACTTAAGGCAAGTAGGCTTAAGTCTTGGGATCAAGGTGGCCATTAAATACGTCTTGTATAGATATACTAGTGTTTAATATGGTAAGTAGTTGTTTTACTGTCCGGATAATAAAATATATTGCAGATTATAGAACTCAGCTGCTAAGTCTTATCCAGTAAAATATGGTTCAATAATGTAATTTGTCAAATAATACCAGTTCAAATAGGAGTTTAGAAAAAGAAAATGACAATTGTGATAAATTAACGTTGTGCCTTTTGACTGGTTGAGGCCGTGCGACTAACAGGCAACTAAGACAGATGGCGTGATGCTACCATACAGCAAATGGAGTTCACAAAAATATTTCAAGATTCTGTGAATAGGGAGAAATTATATTTTGACTGACATCTGAAAATATTTAAAATGAGTTCTGACTATGAAATTTTCGAATTATTGATTAATGAAAGTGGATAATATATCCTTTACACATAGCTTAAACTGTGAGGTTATGTGTCAGTGCATGGTAAACCAATATTTACCCACAAGTTTAATGGTGCTTGTATTTGTAAACGTGAAGTAGATATTTAACTTTAATATTTGTAGAGAAATCATTAGTTAATATCAAGGGACTTGGCAGTAATAATCATCATACAAGGAGGTACATATTGCGTGGACACATTAACAAAGAAAGAGGACTTATAATATAAACCAAGACATTATGTATTAAGAATAATATTTGTATTATTTATAATATAAGTTTTTAATATTTTTCTGAATTTAGATATTTTGTTAATACTTTTTATATGACTTGGTATGTTATTGTAATGATTAGGTCCAAGGTATTCTATAAAGTTTTGTTGTTTAGTTCGGTTGTATTTTGGAATCATTATATTTTTATTTACGATCTACTATTATGTAAATGTGTAGGTAAACTAAATTTAGACATAAAATGTTGATAAATATAGAGGATTCTAAAATAAATAACTGTTTTAAATTTAAACGGTTTATTCCCTGAACAACCGATCACTTGAAAAAGTAGGGTCTTTTTTTTAGTATTATCTTAAAAATAGTATTTTGTATGACTTTAGCAGAATTTGGAGCATTTTCATATTATTAAGCCGTGATGTATGATATATTCAACCAGAGAATTGTATACATTTAATATCTAGTAAAATTTATATATCAACTTTCTAATTTTATTTGTGACATAACTTGAGTGTTCCAACCATCTCAGGTTTTTATCTATCATTAAACCCAAATACTTTATTGTACTAGTGGATTTAATTTTTTCACTACTCTCTTGAATAGTTATGTCACTAAAATCAGGTGAATTTGAATTGTAAGTAGAAAATGCAATAAATTTAGTTTTTGATATATTAAAGGTCGAGCCACGATCCAATTTTTTTCATATCTTCCACAATAGAGTTTGTCACATCATTCCAATCATCACCTTTACAAATAATTGTTGTGTCATCTGCATATGAAATAAGTTGGCCTAATTTATTTAATTTACATAAACTGTTTATAAATTTTAAAAACAAAATTGGCGCCAAAACGGTGCCCTGGGGAACTCCTATGGTTATCAATTTTTCGTCACTTATTTTATCCCCTATTTTACAAATTGTTTTCTGTCCTCCAGGTAGCTAGCGAATACTACGATGTTTTCCAATTTTTGTAGTAATTTTTTATAACCTTCGCCAAGTCCAAGAAGACATACATGCGTATTTTATTTTCTTGTAAGTTGTTGTTAATTGTATCCTAAGACCGAACTGATTTTTAGAAATAATATAATTCTTATCTAGGAATTCCCCAAGGCGATTTTTTATTACTTTTCCAAATATTTTGGTCAAATTATTAATTTTAGTTATATATATAGTTCGTTTTTTCCGATCTACATCCATTTTTATAAATAGGCGTTACAATAGATACCTTGAAGTGATGAGGAACACATTCAGTTATAAAAATAGTATTAATAATATGTACTAGAGGTTTTATTAAAAAGCTATGAGTGTTTTATTAATTTGGCCCATATTTGATCCATGCGCTCTCATTTCGTAAACTATTTGAAGGAAAACAAAAAGAAGAAACATCGGCCATCCGATTTTATTTTTTTTTGGCAAATTTAGAAATGCGGAAAAAAAACTCAAAAAAAAAAGTTTTACCTGGGTTTACTGACATTGCAAAGTTAACTAGTTTCTTTCAAATTATTTTTTTGTTCCAAAAATCCAATTCCTTAAAAGATAATTTAATTTTGCCAACTAAAAAAAAAATTATTTTTTGCATTTCCGAATCCAAATTTCACCAAATTGAAGGACTCTCGCGACATCTCTCTTGTTTCAAGCGTATGCTGCCACTAAACGAAGTGTATGAACGAACCGCTATAAGTACCTAATAAAAGGGTTGAAAATCCTAATACCCCAGTCGTATGCAAATGCTCGTTTATTAACGATTTAGACAAATAAGAAGATAGATGATGCTGCTTTCATTTGCATCGTGAGAAAAACAGGTAAGAGAATAGCTGTAGACAAAAACCAAGCAAAAACTATACGGTATTCATTCGCAGATAAAAAAATTTAAGGGTTAGTTTTTTGTTTAAAATCCACGAGTGGTCGCATAGTGAAGGGTATATGCAAATGATTTTTTGTTCGCAGAATGCGGACTCGGTATGTTTAATTCAATTGTCTTTTTGGCCGTTGATTTTTTAAATTTTTGAATGCAGTTTTAGAGATGGTGCCTTATATTCTCGAAGTTCTAATTGCCCGTAACGATCAGACAGATTACAACTCCTATTGCATAATAATTCCTTCCTCCAAAATTTGTTAATATATTGTATTTTTTAGATAGATAGATAGATAGATACGTTTATTTGACCACATTACATATACAAATACATTTGTAGCAAGTCATTACTTTGTTATTATCTATGGATAAAAATAATAAAAGTTATTGAATACATAAAAAGTACATATTCAAACGCCTATAGACCGGTGTCGTTCAACCTTCTATAGATAATATACATATGATATTAAAAATGAAGTGTAAAATGTAATAGAAGTTTATAAAACAGAAATAAAATGTAAAAAACGAAGATAATATAATAAATAAAAAAACTGCCTTAAAACATACGTCAGTAACACAGTATATATATTACATAACAGTCATGGGGGTAGTCATAAAATCTTCAGTTGTATAGAAAGAAACAAAATTTCAAGATATAGTTTCTAATGATAGTTTTAAATTTGGGAAAATTTTGTTGTTTTATATTTTCAGGTAATTTATTATATAAGTTCAAGTTTTAATGAGTTTTTAATTAATTTTGTTAAGCGATGTTAGGAGATTTTAACAAATTGGCCGACCTCGTGTTGTAGTTATGTAGCTAGGATGAAGTTACATACACATTCTTATCTTTATGAATCTCTAAAACAGAGTAGTAAATATATAGGCTAGGAATGGGCATTATACCATATATAATAAATAATGGTTGACAGTGTTCTTTGAGACCTGCTCTTGTTATAATTCTTATAGACTCTTTCTGTTGTTGAAATATTTTTACAGCGCTGCTCAAGTTACCCCAAAGTATAACCCCGTAGCTCATTTAGGAGTGGATTAATGAATAGTACACTGAAAGCAAAGTGTGTAGTCGTAGAACAGTTCTTAATCTTCGTAAAAGAAATAAATAGCTTGACAGCTTATTGCTCAATATGATTGCTGCAACTTAAAGTATCGTCAAGAACTATGTCGAGTAAACTTTCTTCCTTCGTTACGTCATATGTCTGGTGGAAAAAAATAGTTTCTTTGTTTTGTCACGATTTAGTTTGAGTGCATAAGCATTATACCAAAGTTCCGCTCGACTGTCAGTTTTATCAATGATATTTTGTTAACTGTTAATATTCTTGGCACTAGCTGTAAGAGTTGCGTCATCAGATCAGCAAACAACAATACTGCTAGGGAATATGTAATAAAATAAATCATTTACATAAATTATAAACAGTAAAGGTCCCAGCACAGATCCCTGAGGCACTCCATGTTTTACTGATCTCATATTGTTTTGTGAGACCCATTGTTGCCTATCAAAACGAAAAGTTTCCAGGAAGTTTTCCTTCTAACTTTCCATTGGGTATATTGTTAGGCTATTTAATGGCGAAATCTGATTCGTGATGATGCAAGGCTTCATTTTGATACCAATAAGTGCATACAATTATATTATTTACATGACTTTTACAGACTTTTATCAAGTATGGAAAGTTTCCTCGACCCATCTCTGACCATAACCATAATTTTCTTTACTACTGCGAAAAATTCACAAATGCGAGAGTCCTATAAGGTCAATGCTAGGCGGATAGTGTCACCTTGGTATCTTCGAGCAGCTTTATTTAGAGAAAAATTAATGCACTATCTGGTTATATTAAAATAAATAATGATGCCTTGTTTACATATCTGAATAAAAAAACCTAGATAACAGGTTAAAACCGGTATGGCTAGAGAAACTAGCAGAATTTGAAGTGTTAAATAATTCATTAAGCGATAATCGACAATGCCAAGAAGGTATTGGACACATTTGATATCCTTAAATTTATAGAAGCAATGAAGTTTATTTTAATGACTTCATTTAATAAGGTGAAGTCCTGCGGATTTTGCGAAGTATGTAGATTATTATACTTTCATATGCAGGATGTTTTGATGTGGAAGTGGACATGGCACAATGGACCTGAACAGTAGGTCAATATAATCATTAGAAACATGGTGACAGTAATGCCTTGAACCCGAAGAGTACATTATTTTTTATTTTATTTAATTACACGTAGTAGTTTTTGAAGTTACAGGCATTAGAAAATTCGGATAGTTTGACATTTCTGGGGAGCGTACGTAAGAACGCTTACGTCATCGTACATCAGTCATTCGGTGCGGCACCCTACCAGAATAATTAAAATAAAACTCGCTCTAACTCAAAAACGAAATAATGATTTTGCCTCAATTTTTATCGTTATTATAGTACAGTCGCATTGATTTAATTTAATTTTTTTAGGCGACAACATTCCACCTAAAATTGTATTGTTGATTCTTATGTATTATGACCTTCTGATTACGAAAAAAAGTATTTGTGCCCAAACATTCCGTGTGCGTCAAAAGTTATATGCACTTATGTCGCGCTTTCACGGATTTTAAACTTATCTGCTTAATATATCTGGTACTAGTAATCGGATGGAAATTTTAAAAATACTGGCTTATTTGAAATAAAATTCTTAAAAAATATAGACCTGTCCGATATGTGGTGTTTCTATTTTTTTCCAAGATGGCGGATTGACCAATACATATCGGACAGGTCTATAATTCACTTCCAGATCTCCAAAACCATTAACTCTACATAAATTAGAAACAAAATCTAAATTGATCCTCAATTTATCTCTAGCATGTTTCTCAATGTAATAACTTTCGAGTTATTTGACGAAAACCTAGTTGAAGCTAAAATCCCGATTTTCTAGTCGTTATAACATAAAGACTATCAAATTTATAGAAAAGTTGCATAGAACTTTTTCTTATTAAAATTTGATTCTCTTCCAGCTCCAACGTATTTGTTTTTTATTTTAGTTGCTACCTCCTGAAAAGGGGTGAATTAGCAAGCCGCCACACAATATAGAAACTTTTCCTTGATGCATTTACCATTAAGTCGCCAAAAATAAGGAAATCCGTTTCATCTGATATTATTCCGAAGTTAAAACCTCTAGTTACTGTACTACTACTACAGTTTACGATAATACATAAAAATGTACTGTTTTTAATGAAATTTTAGTTTCAAATGTATTATTTTAATGTAACTTTATAACTAAATGTCCAAAAGTAATATTTAAACGTACATGTAGGTATATCTGTCTGTATATCCTAATATACAATTTTACTTATTTTTCTAAGTTTAAATATTTTCTTATGCTATCATTTTGTCATTATTAATTTATCTGAAATTTCACATGTATATGTATTGTTTCCTATACTACTGCATAACCTTAAACGATGTTATAATGTATCTGGGGCAATACATTATTATTATTATTATTCTTTTTTTCAAATTCTCTCCTTAAGAGGAGGTGAGGTGTACCAACCATCGGCTATCAGCAAGATGGCGGTTTCTATTTTAATTTATAGGCAGGTGAAGAAATTTTCTGACAGAGTTACATGTATTTAGGAGGAAGGATTTTTGTATGGGTGATAGTATGACGATGGATATTGAGCTGTTGAGGTTTCGGCAGAGAGTTTTGGGAACTACACCTGTTGTGGATATATATATAACTATGGGAAGAATAGTAATTTTATCTTGTTGCCACATTTTCTTAATTTCTTCAGCGAATTCACCATATTCATTTAATTTTTCACCATAGGACTGCTGTAAATTATGTATATTGGGCACTGTAATGTTTATAAGGAAATTGTGCCTTTGCTTTTTCAGGGTAAGCACGATGTCTGGTCTATTGGCAAGGATGGTTCGGTCAGTTATAATTGATCGATCCCAGTATAGCTTACAGTCCTCATTCTTTAAAACAGGTGATGGTTTGTACTCGTAATATGGTGTGTTGGTGTGTTATTATTTTTTTTCTCGACTTTGCCGTCGGTTCTTTATGTTAGTGCGGGCTTTCATTTAGCCAAACATTAACATATTAACTATTTTTGTTTGTGATGCTGATCAATCAATCTTGAGTGTCTAGGCTTATGTGACTTGCATGAATTTTCTTACTATACTTGTGTCTATTATAATGTTTTTCTGCGCTTCAATGTATACGTCTGGATTATTATTATTATTATTATTATTATTAGAGGTATACTGCCCCTTGCGAATTTAATGTTCGTCTTGACACTGTCGAGAGAGAGAGGTTTCTGGTCCCCCCTCACAGCGAGCCTATTAAAATGCGATATTTAACATGCCAAAGGACATCTATATAACAAAATTGATAATCTGATCTAACCTCACTAATAATAGCAAGGTAAAACAATCCCTCACACTCGAGCGAGTACCAAAAGCCGATACGTACAATATTCAAAAACCAAAACACATCCAAATATGATAATAGAGCGATTATGCATATTAGAACCCTTTTACTTCCTTTTCTTCCGGCGCCCCGTCGGGAGGGTGCACGGAGAGACAAGGAAGATGGGGTTAAATGCCTTCGGGACCGACTACTTCAACTAATCGTCTGGGTTTTGCATAAGATTCTAATTTTTTTTAATAGGCGTTTGGATTTGGTGCGATTTTTTCTCTGCACGATTTGAATATGAAGGTATTTTTTCTGGGATAAGTGGTTTGGGAACGGTTTAACGATGTGTCGGTTTATGTGGATAAAAAAATTGTTTTTTGCATATACGTTACTTTTTGTGGTAGCGGGAGCGATTCGAAGAAGTTCTCGAGAAATTTTAACAAAAAGTCTGCTTACAGCGCTTGCTTTAGAAAAAAATGCATTTTGATCTGTAAAGGGATTTAAAAAAAAAACATTACATTTTTGATTCTCAATAAATATTAGTTTTAGAGAAAATATTTTGGACATAAAAAATGAAGCTTATAACCTGAGAATGAATTTGTTTTTTTTTTAATATTTGTATAGGGTGGATAGTTTCGGAGATATTTATTCTTATAGATGGCATCCGACCGTTTTTAGGATGAACTATCTAGTTTAAAATGTTGAATATCTTAAAAATTGTGACACTTCCATCAACAATTTTAAGGAAAAAATTGAAGATAATTAATCAATCTCTAAAATGATTTTTTGTTTGTTTCTACATCACAAAAAATAAAGAAGTTATGGCCGATAAAATGTGCGTTTTTTTACATTTTTTCTAACAAAATGTCGCCATTTTGTCATTGTTATTGCTCAGCATTATTGAAAAGAGCCGAAAAAAGTGGCTTTTTAAAGAATACATTTTGGGTAATTTTTATCCAATAGTTGTCTCAAGCTGACTAGATAAAATTGTCTGAGATTTTGACTCATATTCCAAACATTTTAATCCCTCGTTTTCTAACTGTATAAAATCAACTGAAAAACTAATTAGTTTCCACCGTGCGGATTAAAAATCAATTATCTGATCCGGCCAGTAATAGTCATTTAATATTTCTGCACCACAAAAATGTGAAATAAGCAAAAACATCATTTGATAATTTTGATTTATTGTGTTTATTATAAAATTAAAATTGCTACAATTCTGGGTGATAAACGTTTATTATAATTAACGATTTGTTGCACAAATTAAATTAAAAAGCTGTAGAAAACGTTGAAATTCTGTTCGATAACCCGTGCAGCAACGAGTTATAAAGTTACAAGAAAGCAAAGTGTACCAATTAAAATAAATTAATTGGGGATTAAGTTTTGGTCGGGGAGGTCCGAGCTGACGACCGAGGGGGTGGTTTGGTGTCAGGTTACATGCTCAGAATTGAAATGAAATAAAATATGTCATAGGCGTGCTACAACAGGCCACAGTATATTATAATTTATGCACAACTGCCTTCCGTTGCTTCCTTTCGTTACTCCATGGAATTTAGGACACGATGATTAAAACATTTCAACAGGATCAACCGATTTTATACAGTGAATTTTGCACAATCAATTGGATTCAGATCTGGTCTGTCCTGTGGAACATCAGGATTCAACTGCAACTCATGAAGTATTCTCCACATTACCATAGATATGATTTATGTAAATATGTTTTGTAATTTCTTTGGTACTGGTGGCTGGATCTCTCCCTACTGCTTAAAATTGAAAGAAACTTCATATTTTTTTAAGAGCGGCGCCAAAAAAGCTAACCTCGTAAAAATTACAAGCAAAACTTCTCGGTGACAGTTGTATAAGTGGCGCCCTCTACGATATATCACAATCTTGGTCGTATTTGTCAACCTCTGAGACATATCTATACCTAACGTCAATCCGATATCTGTTATAATTTTGATTTTGTGATACACAAAAAATTATTTTGACACTCAGTACCTTATAAATCGACAGCAATATGTCACGATCAATAATTTTGAGTCGAATTACTACACATCAGATTCAGGAGTTCCGCAGGGCTCAAATCTAGGCCCACTTCTATTCTCAATTTTCATTAATGATATTGTAGATTCCGTTAAACATTCATCAGTTAGAATTTTCGCTGATGATATGAAAATATTATACAAATAGGTGATTACCAGGATTGTTTGCTTCTACAAGATGACATAATTTAACTAGTCTGTCCCTTTACTATTAATAAATACAAGGTAACGATTTCCACGCTATGCAAAAATATGCTTGATTATAAATACGAAATCGGAAACGAAAATTTGGAAAGAATTTATACAAAAACTGATCTGGGTGATATTCGACTCAAAACTGATATTTAATGACCATGTGATAAATATTTCAAATAAGTGCTATAAAAAATTTAGGTTTTATCTTACGCGACTGCTAACCATTTAAGTAAAAACTATTTTAATGTTATATTCCTCCTTTGTAAGATCCAAACTAGATTATTGCTCCACGGTTTGGAGTCCTTTTTATACCATGTATGTATGTATGAATGTGTTTATAGAACATATTAATTTCATTTGGCAGAAGAGGTATACTAGTAACTCTTCTTAATTAGATCAACTTACTAAGTATAATTTAATGACACGGCACGGTAACTCAGTCGGTTAAGGCGTATTGAGTGGCGAATATGCTGACCGACTGTCTATCGCGCTCTGGGTTCGACCCGCAGGCGCAGCCTCGGTATTGACAACATAGGTGGGTGTGGATGTATGTCTGCGTTTTTCCAAATGTGTAAGCCCCTTCCGGATAGCCTTGGCTTTGGATTTACTACTATCTGTGGTGTGTTTTATAAATGAATAAATAAATAAATAAATTGCTAGTTCCTGATTGGACAAAGGTGCGTTAGAATGATATTATGTTCATTACTTATACGTTAGTTTGATTATGTCTACCATTATTGGTCAATTGTTAAATGTTGAATGCAATGATTACACGATAGTCGTGGATTAAAGATTTTTCTCTATGTAAATGTGGATCACGGCTCGATGCATCAAATAGTTTTCAACAAATCTTAAACTCTAACTAAAACCTCTCGGTCTCCTAATTAAAAATGATAAAATTATCAAAGCGTCCGCACTCATAAGTGGCCGGTGGTGGTAGCATTTTCCATATCGTCTGTTGCGAGCTTAAAAGGGGAAAGAAAACAGATTTTTTGTTGTGTTGATGGTCCTAATCTAATGCTCTCGCGTCTGTTCACACTAGAAACTGCTTGATTCCAGGAAAAGGCACATATGGCCTGCATGCAGTGGACCAAATGAACTTTATTAAGCTCGGTCTGCTCTTTCATCTGTTTATGTTCTTTATGAGGATATATTCTGCTACATCATAAAACATGATGCATTATTTAAACACGATATCGGTTTATTTCGTTAAAAGATTTTACATGTAAAGTAAAGAGTTGTGAGTAATCATTAATATAGTTAAATTGTTTCAGAGGGTTTACACACATCTTTTGTAAAACGTGCATTCGTATTCGCATCGGTGTTATAGATTTTAAATAATTGTTAAGGAAGGCCTAAGAATACAGTGTAAAAATGTGTCATTTAAAAAAATGTCTTATACAGGGCGTTTCAGAGAAACGTACCAACATTACTAGGCTGGATAGTACATAAAAAAGTTAATGAAGTTTGCTTGATAAACATACCGGGTGTCAATTAAACCATTAGACAAGCCATAGTTTCCACAATTTTAAAGATATAAGACTGAAACTTGGCAAGAGTAATATACAGGGTGTTTCGTCAATGGCTGACCATACGCTAGTGAGAAGTACAGTACCCTGAGACGATTTCAAAATGGCTTGTATTATATGTCCTTCGTTTCTGTTCTATTTTTTGTCAAAATTTCGATCGGCCAATTTTTTTATTGGTTTCACCAAATCGAACCAAATTTAGTAGGCATGTTTCACTAATAGAGGTCTTCACAATTTAGTACTGCAGACGAAAAAAATATTAGGAACGGGCTCAATTTTTCTTCTTCTAGTATTTGCCTAAAAATATCACCCTATACATGGATTTTTGCAAACTTCAATACTGAATTTAAAACTACTCTAATGTAATTAAATTATGTAATTAGTTTATTTGGCACACTTTTAATGCGTGAAGAATTAACAACGAGCTTTTAATAAATCAATTTCTAAAATATTCCGGCTACAAAACCATCAGTAATTACATAGGTGACTTTAATTTTGCGGTAGAAAATTGAATTTTACTCTCTGTTAGAATTTGTCACAACGATATTATATCATTTGCTAAAATAGTAAAAAGGCAAAAATGTCAACAAGCATTAAAAAAATTCAATTTATTAGAACAAATACAAAAGAGTAACAATTATACAGAAGTGAAGTACCTAACTGAGGAAATAACGCACCTAATATTTGGTTTAATTAATTAAAAATGATAACACACCTAAAATGTAATGAACAAAAATAATGCAAAAAAAAAACTAGCTACAATTTTTTTTTCAAAATGTCTGCCTCCAACCTCTGCATAGTATCCTAATAACGTAATTGAACTATATAGTCAGTTATTTGGCACATCTTTAATTAAATAATTAAATTAATTTAATAATTTTTTTTTATGTTTGTTGACATTTTTACCTTTTTACTATTTTGGCAAATGATATAATATCGTTGACAAATTCTAACAGAGAGTAAAATTAATTGTTTGTAGCCGGTAGGCTCCCAAATATTTTGGAAATTGATTTATTATGAAACTCAGTTGTTAATTCTCGGAACATTAAAAGAGTGCCAAATAAACTAATTACATGGTTTAAATATGTTATTAGAGTATTTTTATATGGAAAATTTGTTGAATAAGATGCACAGGCAAAAAAATATAACATTTTGTTTTATTTATTTTTTGCTCTTTTTAAATATCGAAATAGTCGGGGAGCCCTCTCTAGCTGTACGTGCAACCCTCGCTCGATCTTTGGGGACAATGTTTTTCATAAAAATTGAAGCCTAAGGAACAACTTAAGACACGTCCTAAAAAAAAAGCTGACTGTACTTTCAAAATGGCGTCCGTTTAAAAAAAAATGCAAATATTGTTTTTGTCATTTAACACAAAAACTAAAAAAGATGGACAAAAACTTTCTGCACAAAAAACAACGTGCATAAAATTTTCTACAATTTTGTACCTACACAATATTTTGACAGGAGTTACCATTTTCCAGATAAATGAGTCCAAAATTAAGAAAACACGGAAATTCATTTATCGGTAAATCACTTAGAGGAAATAACTGTGACAATTATTAAAAATTATATAAAATAAACTGAAAAAAATTAAATAAACTGAAAAAAATTCATAATAATAATAATAATATTATAATTTGCAGAGATTTATCTCGAAAACGGTAACAGTGGTATCTGGAAAACGGTAACTCCTATCTAAATATTGTATAGGAACAAAATTGTAGAAAATTTTATGCACTTTGTTTTTTGTGCAGAAAGCTTTTCTCCATCTTTTTTAGTTTTTGTGTTAAATGACAAAAACAATATTTGCATTTTTTTTTAAACGGACGCCATTTTGAAAGTACAGTCAGCTTTTTTTTTAGGACGTGTCTTAAGTTGTTCCTTAGGCTTTAATCTTTATGAAAAACATTGTCCCCAAGGATCGGGGGGGGGGGGGGGGGTGCACGGACAGTTAGGGTGGGCTTCCGTAGTGTTACGTTTTATATTGAATTTTATATTTTATTTTAAGAGATTAATCATTTATCTGGAAAATGGTAACCCCAATGCAAATATTGTATAGGAACAAAATTGTAGAAAATTTTATGCACTTTATTTTTTGTACAGAAAGTTTTTCTCCATCTTTTTTAGTTTTTGTGTTAAATGACAAAAACCATATTCGCAAATTTTTTTTTAACGGACGCCATTTTGAAAGTGCAGCCAATTTTTTTTTAGGACATGTCTTAAATTGTTCCTTAGGCTTTAATCTTGATGAAAAACATTGTCCTAAAGGATCGGGGGGGTGCACGGACACTTAGGGTGGGCTCCCGTAGTAAAACAGATTTACAAAATTTTGAGATACTGGAAATAGTCAGTTTTTTGAAAGGACGGCGCTGGATTTCGATTTTGGTTTATATGGAACTTTGTCAAGTAAAATAAGTGAAATATGTGTACCAAGTATGAACCTATTATACAAGGCGGTTAAAAACTTTCAACTTTTTTTTTATTTGGGCAAAATCGACAAAACGCTCTGTATCTCAGCAAAGGAGAACGATGAATACATTAATAATGGGTGATTTGGAACCACCAAAGTGTCCTCTATCCACAGTAACTACATTTAATTTTAAAATTTTGAAATTTTTAGTAAAATAATCACTTATACGAGTCAGCCGTAAATGGTCAACTGGCAACCTTTTGCATACATAATAACATAATCTCACCAGAACAACATGGCCGATACGGCCTTAAATAGTCTTCATATAGAAATTGTAAATGGCCTTGACAATTAACTAAGGTGTCAAAAAGAGAATCCTGCAGAACAGCATTCAAAGAATTAAAAATTTTAACACTGATTGGCACATATATTTATAAACCAGGCCAGGCCGCTTTGTTTATAAAAATTTGCAAACATTTCAAAAATATCTGACTGGCCACAGTTACTGCACAAGATTTAAAGATAATCTTATACTAATCAACATTCGACAGTACGGTATCAAAAAAGTATTGCAAAATATTCAATGCTTTGCCAACTGAGATAAAAAATTCTCAAAACATTACTATTATCAAAAAAGGCTCAAAGCCTTACTTACTGATAAAAACTGTTATTCTCTTGAAGAATTTTTCTTTAATTAACGTTACACTTAAGTTACCTTTCGTATTTGTTTTGTTTTTATGTATATTATACACATACAGTGCGTGTAATTGCCGATTAGGCATGTACATTCACGTAGCGCGAGAGATATGACAACACAGCAGCAGCAAACTCGCCCGTCGGCGAAGCATCCCAGCTCTCAGTTATTTCATTTCAGCCAGCTGGCACACGCGATGTTATAATTCTTACTCCCTATGCCTAGCCCGCCACTACACACACTGTATATCTTGTCCAATGATGTCATATGCAATAGTCGTTGTGTATGTGGCATTTGTATTTACATTATATAACTTTGTGCATGTATTGCTTGTTCATAACCTGACGCTCTCTACAATTGCTTGTATTATTTTTGCTTTTATACAATTAATTGAGAATAAAAAATTATTATTATTATAATTATTAAAACACTCTGTATATATTCTCTGCAATAAAGCATTTATTATTCACTAAAATTCATCCAGTTATACTAACTTTAGTGAATAACATGCTTTATTGTTATTGTTATAATGACTTCTACGATTGTTATAATTCAGATGTTTTACGAAAGTCACTTTTCCCGTTGCATCTCGCCTCAGATCGACTGCAGTTGCAACTCTAATCGGCTGACAAACAGGACATGAAGACTACTAGTTTACTCGTTAAGTGCCTGAAGGCATCGAAGCGCGCACTGCATAGATAATTACCAGATTTAACCCCTTACCCTCTTTACAACAGCACCAAAATAAAAGGCGGATTACGCAAGGATGTTCATTAACCCTCCGTCTTATGTGAGATGCACCAGCGTATGCAAAAGATGTGTGTGAAAAAACCTCACCAAAATCTGTGCATCCCCACCACCAGAAACAAAACAAAACATTCTTTCCCGATGTAATTATACTGCTAAGACTGAGAAGGGATATGCGATAGGTCGCTATCGGATATTGTCCCCGCATAATGCCTAGAGCGGGCAGAAAAAAATTTCGGTCGTTAATTTTTTGTAGTGCGTAACCCTTTTGACCCGTTTTTTTCGAGAGGTGGTAAAAAACGAGCCCTATTTTGCATAGGCTTTGTTTTTTGTACGGCCTGTTCGTTACCTAGCTATTTTGTGTGTTAAATAAAAAACGTTATGGTTCTGTTGGTGGAGAGCATTGCTGTTAATGGGGCTTGTTACGGGGGCGTGGCCACTCTTTTGGTTAATTATTTTCGTAATTGTTTGATTTTATGGGTTTCAGGGGCGGGGCCTAAGGCCAATTGTGCAAGTAGGCGGCTAGCTGTTACCTATTGAATTCATTGAAAAAAAATTGTTTGCAATTTTGCTGTCGATAAATTCACCCCCTATGGTAAAGGGTATTGGTAATTACGTAATATATATGTAATTATATATCATTTATAAACTACTCGAGAGGAACTTTGAAAACATAATGAAAAAAAAAAGACACATACAGCATTAACAGTTTTATACAACTAAACGCACAGTGGCACGAATCGTACTTTTTTCATTCAAAATTATCTAGAGCACTTGTTTAGCAACCGATTGGGATAATTTTTTTTTAAATACTCGTTATTTAATTTTAAAAAAACGTAACGATTTTTTTATTATGCTAACCAAAATTATTGAACTTGGCCAAAATGGCCATTTTTTATTTAAATCTTAATAAAACCTACAAAGATGAACTTTTTTCCTATCCAATTTACATAAATCTTGTTACTCGGGGTTTTTGAAGTCGCTTATTACGAATCTGATATCCAAATTGTCATAAAGCAGCCTGCAAGATGGCGGAATCAATGGCGGCTATAAAATGCTAAAAAACCACTGCCCAAGGAATCACTACTTCCACATCCACATTTTTTATCCAAGTCACTCACAACGAAAAAATTTTGTATGTGGAAATAATTGTTTATGGAACTTTAATAATATAATATTTGAAATCCTCTATCCCAAAAACCCATAAAACGATACCCCACATCGGTAGCGGGGTGGGGGTGGTGATAGGAGGTGGTAGTGGGGGTGGATGAAGTAAACAAACGTTTTGAGGTGTCTGGTTCTTGTACACACATTAAATCACATTTTTTTTCATCCCCTTTAATAATGGGGTGGGGGTGGTAATGGGAGGGTGGCTAATGCCAATTTTTTTTTGAGACCTTAGCTTCTCTTGTATATATTAAATACCAATTTTATGGACTCTTACCTGCTTGTTTTACCCATTTTCCCCAAATTTACCCCAATTTACCCCCCAACCCTTCGACGGAACAAGATGAAAATATAATCTAGTTCTAGATCTCGCCAAAGTACATATGTGTACCAAATTTCAAGTCAATATCTCAAACAGTTTCAGAGTAAACGTGCGCACAAAAAAAGTTACAGACAGACCGACAGACAGAAATTTTTTTTTCGCTCAAACTTAAAATCTCGACGTTTCGTGACATTCTAAGCCTATTTGAACAATAAAAATTTTTAAATTTTTTTTTGTCGTTACTATACTTCCACTGGATGTGGAAGTAAAATTATGAAAAATGAAATATTTTTATTCTCTAAACTCTAAACTTAACATAAACTAAGGCAATAACTTTACACCAATAATTCCAAACTAAGGTCTATAATCCAATTACCTAAGATATGAAGTTTTTAATATATATTAATATGACGCACTCCATTAATTAATGGAGGACTGAATCGCATATTTATGATTGATAATTAATTAGCGGAGCGGATCTGGTTTTGAAATAAAACCAACTTTTTTTAAAAAAATTTTTTTGGCAATTCGGTTACACGTGTTCTCTTTTATCATGTTATCAACTTAGTTCAGCTTAATCACACGGGGTGGCGGAGGAATTCGCATTTAAAATTCGCAAAAACAGGTTTTTCCACGATAACTTTGGTATTATTGACCTGACGAAAAAAAAGTAAAATTAAAAATTGAAGATCTCGCGGAAGCGCATAATCTTGTAAAATTTTTTTCAAATCGGACGGTAACTTTCCGTGATTTTTTTTTTGAAAATACTCGTTTTTTTGCCCTAACACTAATACACAAAAAAGTAATTCCTTAAATTTTTTACGAAAAAAAGAAGTTTGGGGTGAGATTTTTTTGAGGTAGGTTAAATAGATTAGAATTGATGGAGCCGGAGGATTGGGGTGATGGGCCAATTAGGGGAGGGAAGGGAGGTAGGGAAAGGAAAATTATTCAACCACCTCGAATTGCGACTTTCAAAAACCAAAATGGAATTTGTTCGCTATTACGTCTAATATTTGACTGAATAGTTTTTTAATTTTTTTTCAAATAAACAAACTGGTGGGAGGGGAAAAACCTTTTGCATTTTTTTAAAAATGCGTTTTTGAAAACGAACGAAAGGGCTCAGAAGAGAAATTTTTTTACAGGTAAGTGAGATTTTTTTTTATCTTTAATTTAAAAAAATATATATCGCAATCCGAGCAATAGAAAGGGAGGGAGGGGGCATAATGCGTTTGCGGGAATAGAGGGTCAAGGAAGAGGGATAGGGACTTCGGAGCTTAACATTCGGATATATAAATCTTTTTTCCATCTTAATATTTTATCAGTTTACCATCCATCAAATATTAAACTTATTATAAATAATTATTTAACACCGTCACGAGTTTTTGCGGCGTATTTCTCTAGTTTTAGGTGTGTAATGGATATATATACAATTATTTTTTCGCTTAACTCGCTCTAACTAAAAAACGGCACAATGGATTAACCTCAAATTTATCGTGTTATCACTATATATTTGTTAACAAAATGTGTTAATATGTAGATCAAATTTTAATAAGTGTAGAAAGCATTATTTTTTTTCTAAGGCTATGTCGAAAATTTGCATTCTCAAAAAATGTAACATGCGGGAAACTGTTTTATCTTTCGAAATATATACCAAGTGTATCGAGAAGTAACGAAGATAAAAGATGGACGTAACTTTTTTATTTGAAACTTTTTTTTCTAGAATTAGCAGTTTTCGAGAAAACTGCAAATGAGTGATTGTTGGCCAGGTACTGCAATTAATTGCTATTAGATTTCCACACGTTTGCTAATTTTGGTTAGCATAATTCAAAAAACAGCTCTCTTACATCTTTTGGAAACGTGCAACGTGCGACAAAAATGAAACAAATTGTTTTTCGGAAAAGCCCTTTGATAGGTCAATTATATTCTTTTTTGCATCGCCTCACTACAGTTAACTTATTTATCTCTCTTAATTTTTATCACACCACAACTTTTTTTCAACTATTTTTTTTTCTCATACATTTAGATTTTGTTCAATTTAATGTCACATTGTTACTTTTCAAAATATTTGTTAAAAATGCAACAAAAATTGTATTATCTCACTATTACGCTTGAGTACATGCATCGAACGAGTAGAATATTTTTTTATGATTTCCTTGTTTTACTCATCTTTTTTTTTGTAATCCAGTAAAATTAGACCTAATAATGGAAATAGCTAAAGTGTAAGGTTTTATTTCTATACTGAGACACAAATTCAACATGTAAAAAGATGTTTGGCAACACTATTTTTATTCATATAATTTGTCAAAAAACAACCTCTAATAGTTCCTTTGGCGTAAAAGTCATTGGTGTAGAGGTTATTTTCCAGTAATATACTGGATAACTGTAGTATTTTGTAGATTCTATAGGCAATATCTTTATAAGAGAATATATATATATATATATATATATATATATATATATATATATATATATATATATATATATATATATATGTATGTAGCTAATATCAAAAAACCTTATAATTATACTAGGAATGTAAGGTCCAGACAATATTTCCATGAACGTGCGGATTTATGGGTTTCGCAAATTCCATAAATAAAATGCGAAAAAACCACGCGATTTACAAAAAATGACATGATAAAATTAAATTATGATGAAGATTGGTAGGTCTAGTTTCTGGGTCTGAACTTTCTTTTAATTTTGCGTGGCTGTGAATAGTTCAAAGCTGTGCCTCAAGAATAATCTAGACTAGTTATCTTTAATAGTTCTTTGAGTTACAGCGAAGAAATGGCAAAATTAAAAACTTCCAAATTAGGCAAATTCGTATTTTCTTACGATTTCTCAATTCGTTGCAATGAATAAATAATCGACTGTGAACTGTATATTTATATATTCGACGGTGCTTGCTGCATAACCCAGAAAAGGGGTGGGGCGGGGGCTGCCATTAACCGTATTAACAAAAACCGCGAACCCGTGTAAGAACCAAACGCATTAATTGTAACCCAAATATGTATAAATAGATAATTATTTCTCAAGGTTCTAATTTAATTTACTTTATTATTAACCATATCGAATAATTTAGAAAAAAAACTGTTTAACTGTATTAATGTTATTATGGATTACAGATAATATGTATTTAACAATAAATGAATTGTTATTTATAACATCGAGTCATTTACAATTAATTGTTGCTTATTGTACTATTATACTAATCATTGGAATCGTCAAGATGCTCTTTTTTTATACAAGTTAATTATTTTAAGTTAAAAGTGTAAAAAATTAACCGCTGCCTCCGAATTCAAAGCCGAAATCTGAATTGAATAATTTTATATTTTTAAACGTAAACAAAGCGACTTCCGCCATCGTTACTTGAATGGTATGTCTTCCATTGTTTTTTCTTTTCTTAGATCCTTCTCGATATTATTTTTTACCTCGCTGGCTACGGCCCAATAAACAGGTAGTGGCCACGGGACAATTAGTAACGCGCTTATCGGAATTCGGTAAAGTAATAATGAAATACGGGGTGATCCCCGTTTATTTTTCCATCGATATCCAATTTTATCTACATTTATCATACATACAAAAAGCATGAACGCAAAGGGTTGACAGTGGAGCAACAAATGAGTGACATTTTTATCATACGAAATAGCGGATGTGTTTATTGAAATGGCAGTTGTTGCTGACTATGTTCTACAACAGACCTATATTTAAAATTATTAAGATTTTTCGCTTAGAAGAAATGAATAGATCTGTAAATCTGAAAAATGTATGAAAATATCGCATTGATATCTTGTAGTACCTTGGACTGCTTGACTATAAAATATAATGCCGATAGCTAGACTGCCGGCGATTATGCAGTGGCGTCCCTCTGGATAGCTTTGTATATTATATATACGACATTTCATTGCTTATATAGAAAAAGTAAAAACGAGCGGCGTTCACATACATAGATATGAATATTAATTCATAAAGACCCCCGTGGATCTATGGTGGCACTCCTAATCTAATTTTACTTCGAGCCAATTATCCAGCCTTATTTATATCTGTTAAACCCACAGTGTCAAGTTAAAAAATCCACCATTATCCCAATGGTCTTTCTACTTTGGCGTAGTAGGTTTTTCGTAAATTTGGCCAATCGCTCATTAATGAACTCTGACCTGTCTCTTCGCGAGAAACTTTCACCATTCCAGAAATTCATTTCGTAATTTAATTGGTTGGCTTTAGCAATGCCTAAAATATATAATTGTCCATAAGACGCACGATCTGCGTTTTGAGGACATAAAGAAGAAATTTTAGGATATACTACGCCAAGAATTTTGAAGGGACCATACCCGGGAGGCAGATTGTAGATTGTTTAAGGAGCCGCTTGGCCTTAAGTTGGCCTTTCACCTCGACCCAAAAGATCATTTGTGAATTACCCTACAACTAATTGTTGCCGAGAATTCCAAGAATGTTTGCAAAGTTTGTAATTTTCCTGGGAGCTATATCTTCAGGCGTTAATTACGCCTGTTCCAGATACTTAAGCTTAATGCGAATTAATATCTTGTATTCACAAGGTATATGTTCCGCAGCTCAGTTGCAGCATCGCAGTATTCTGCCATGCTACCATGTTCTTGAGATGATATCTCAGGGGCAATGGCCAGTTGGAAGTCCTGTGATCAGCCTTAGGTCGGACTATTCGAGTTCAAAAAGCCTTGTGACATTCTTTGTTGCAAGGCTGTCAGTTAATTCACTGCCTTATATTGCCTCATGCCCTGGCGTCCACATCATGGTAACCTTGTTGTTTTTTGCCGGTTATTTCAGGGATTGTCTGCATACCCAGCCAATTTTAGGCTAGAAGGTATAGGACCTGAGAGTTTTTAGTACTGCCTGGCTATCTCAAGGTATATAGATCTTTGCCTTCGAATGCCGCTGTTAAGGCATTCGAGATCTATAGCATAGATTTCTGCCCGGAAGATGGTTGGGGTGTTGCCAAGGGTTTTAGATAGCCTGGCATTTAGGCCCCGCTACGACTACACCTTCCCCTTCGTCCATCTCTGTATCAGATGAGTGAATCGTTCTCCAATCGCAGTGCTTCGACCTGCTTGCCTGACGGCAGGGAGTTAACTGTATATCTGTACCAAATGACATGAAAGACAGCAATATTATATTGACTAAAAACTAAAGTAAATACTTGAATTTTTTCACATCAAAAGTATTCGACAGAATAAGAATTACATTCATTGTTTGAAATACACTAATTAAATGGAGTTATATTTGAAGTGGTACCAGAAAGGACACACATTTAAGGCATATTGATTTAAAAAGGGTTTTGTTTTTTGTATTGTATAGGTTTCTGTATTAGTTCGTTTGTCTTGACCCTGCGACCAGTTAATGTCTTTTTGGAATAGTATCTTGCACAGCACTGAGGGCTGACTTATATATTCATAATGTCGTGCATCAACATTGCCAAAACAAGTCCAAATAATACTTCCCATAGCATAGTATTGTGTCATTAGGGTCAATGGAACACCGCTGGCGATAGAATAACTTCCCTGTGGGACATCAAAATTGATAAAGAAAGTTTCTGTTGTACTGCGTTGTAATATAAACAGTTTAGAAGAAAATTTAATATCCAGTAGCACAACAAACTTGGTAAAGAGGTGACATTTTACCTACGAAACCTTAGTGTTTTACTTCATCAGACATTTGTAACCCTATCGCTTATATTGCTCTATATCTTTCTTTCCATATATGGTAAGCAATGAGAATTCTTGCTTTCCTACTTTTCGTTTCTGCATTCACATAGTTTTGTTAATTAACATAATTTTAAAGTGTTTTATTCATATCACTAATCAATGTCACGATAGAACTTATGTCAAATTTATTAGAATTATTCGGGGTGACATTGAAAAAGTCGACATGAATAAATTAGCATACAAATATCATAATATGTTATATTATATTAATATTTAGAACGAAATTGTTGTATATCAGAGGTCACAGTTTCGATTCTTCTCTGTTTTTGAGCTATGAAAAAAACGCAGAATGGCATTATTAGCTTCGTATGCCCCTATTCTTTTGTTAATGATGGTATAACAACTCCATCTTAGATATGTACCGTAATAATCCGATTTTAGGGAAATTGTAACCAATTTTTACACAAAGATTTCAGCATCCTGTCGAAAGACACGTGTTTCAAATTAACGTACATTGGTAACAGATAAAAAACCCGCATTTCGCAGTAATCCGCAAGATTTCTAGTTTCCTCCAGGGTCAAAAATTACCTCAGCGTAGAGTGCGGGCTCTTCGAAATCATTTTTTACATCTTGTCAAATGTATTCATGCTATTATAGGTCCAAATACTGAGTTAATATTCAGAAAAAAATTAAATCATCTATATACCGGGTTATTCAAAAAGCAGATTTCAAACTTTTATTTCAAGCAAACTGCAAAAGACAGAGTTACATTTCGTACACTACTGTATAGAGGAGGGTTGAAAGTTCTAAAAGCCCGCCCTAGAAGTTCTATTCAGTGTCACATAGGTTTGAATTTTGCGCTGCAATTCTGCAGGACAATGGGTTGGAAGAGGTGCACTACAACAAGATCTTGTTCATCGTCCGTGAGCTCCTAGGTCACCAGAACCCCCTGCGATTTCTAAACATAAAAACGAGGGTGTTGTTGTCGTCCTAAGTTGAAGACAGAATCAAAATTCGACTTAGGTAAAAATTTCATTTAAGGACATTTTTAAGAGTCTGCAGAGGCACAGATTAGTCCATAAGAACCGTTTTGGGTTCCATAAGGCGTTAGAAATGACCAGGTGAAAATTCGAAGAAACACCGAATTTTCACTTAGGAAAATATGTTTGTGGTTAAGGATATGAGAGCGAAAGTATATAATGACAAAGATTTATGAATAATATACTTTTTCAAAAGTACTTTGAAAAATAATATTTTTGAAAGGGCGTCGAAATTTGGCTCAAGAATCGATTTATCAAAAGTACGCCAAAATTTCACCCGCAAATTAATTTTTCAAAACTGCGTTGAAATTTGGCTTGAAAATCGATTTATCAAAAGTACGCCAAAATTTCATTCGCAGATTAATTTTTCAAAACTACGTTGAAATTTGGCTTGAAAATTGATTTTTCAAAAGTACCACAAAATCAGTTTAAAAAGTACCACGAAAATATACTTTGAAATATTTTTTATTTTTTATTCCTCCACCAAAGACATTGATCTTTGATGTACGATCATTGAAAGCCCAGTTCTAAAGTATGAGCATTTAGCGATGCACTGCATCCAAAAGGCAAAATAGAAGATTTTGACAAAGCCGGCGTAGTGCCGATAAGCAAAAATTGATAAAAATCAATGCACATGTACAAGACCGGTTTCTCGCATGGAAAGAGTTTGGATTGACTCAGCGGCTAGCAATTTGGTCGAGCGCGTTGAGTGGTCCAGTCAAAGCAATGGTAGGAAAGCCAATAGCCGGGCTTTCCAAATGACAAAGTTATAGAGGAAAACGCCTTGTGCATAAAAAACCAAAAATTCAATTTTGCCTAAAAGTCGCTCGAAGGTGGGTTGTTGCCATATCGATAATATTGAACAACTGCAAAGGAGCAAGTAAATCGTGGACTGATCGAACGCCATTAAACTTATGCAGTTATAAGTCCTCACGAATGTGTTTGAGTACGTGAATCTCCACGATACAAGAACTTTAAAGTTAAGTAGTCTCTAGCGAAAGTAAATTCATTTAGTAAAACTTTTTTAGGTTAATATCAGTCAGCCGTAATTATGAATTACAAATAGTCTCAGACTTCTCTAAAAAGCTCGCATTTTGATTCTGAGATGGTATGCATAAATCTTTTCTACCTAATCGATCGTTAGCGTAAGAGCTCTCGCTTGTATGGTCTGAAAGCCATTACCTTGATTGGGGAAGGCACGATTCTTATCTTGAGAATTTTGTATAACCACTTCTGTTAAATAAACGGATTCTTTGAACTATTGTTTCTTAATTGATCTTGAGGCCTGTTGACGGTCTATAATCCCTGGAACTTTCGTATCGAAAACCGGATGTGTCGAGTTAACTCACATTAACACTTGACCTTCTGGTTGCCTTACGGAAGTTTGATAGGGATTTTTTTATGCGTTTTTTGAGAAATAGGGTCCGTTATTAACAGACCAAAACGTGGATCCCACTTACAAAAATTAATCCCTCCGCAGAGAAATTCTTCGGTTGGGATTTTTTTATGCAAAAATTCAGGAAATTAAGAGGTGCCTAAACCCCCTAACGAAGGAATTCAGTTCCAGAGAGAACGTCATTGCCGATCTGTGGTAGTGCAGCCTTGGTCCATTATCCGGCTATCGAAGTGCATCTTATCTCGAACACGCCTGGGAGGTAGAAGAAAGGGGTAATACGCGACTGGCGCCCCCTGAGAAATAAATTGATGTCGCGTCATTTTGACGGTAGTGCGTTCTTCTACATTGTCACACCTATGCCTGCTACACTTCAAGACCTGAGAACTGTTGAAGCTGTGAATCCGGTAACTACCCACGAGTTGACTCGTGTGTGGCAAGAAGTGAAGTTTTATTGTTGTTTGTCACATAACACATAGTGCTCATGTCGAGTGCACAGAATAATTTTTATTTTTTTAAGTTATATTTTCATATGTAAAAACAAAATACAAATTCCAATAAATGAATAAATAGCTGTTAGTCCAGTCAACGGAGCGCTAAACTGACCAAAATCTCTCATTTGAGTGCTAATGAATTGATTTTGATGAAACCTTGTGCAATGTGTTTGTAATGACGTTAATAAAAAAGTTGTAGGAAATGATCGGAAAGATTAGAAAACACCCCTTTTATCACGGGTTCCGTAACTTAGAGAATTAGGCCTTTTAAACATTTTTTGTTTCTTGGATTTTTTTTAACTTGCTAATTTTCCGAGTTATAGGCAGTTTTTCAAGATAAATGATGTACATTTTTTGCACATTAAAAAATACATGAAAATTCGAATACTGAGTGTGATTTATATACAGTGTGTCCCAGGATAGATGTAACAAGAGGTGTAATAGACCAAAAATTTTGGAATTTTGGAATGGTATTTGGGGATTGAGTCCTGCTTGTTGTAAAACTAAAGTATACCAAAAATGACTTGATTTGGTGTTCTACAGGGTGTTTTATAAGCAAAGTTGTAAAAATTACCACTAATAAAGTACCTTTATTTTTCAAAATATGAAAAAATTCCACTAAGAAAAGTTATTTAGAATGCAATTTTATACCTCTATAGTAAACTTCAAGAATATAAAATTATTTTTTTGAAACTTCCCATTTTTTCAATAAATTAGTATTTTATTTTGAACCATTCAATTAAAACTGCATAGAAATTATTTTTTGTGAATTAATATTTAAAGTTATGTAGAAGCTAAAAGTAGGACATGAGAAAAGCAGTGGATACACATTTATCATTTATTACTGACATATCATTCAAACGTATCCTTATCCATATTATCCTTAATTTCTGTTTCAAATTAACGAACCAAGCATAAAAAATTAAGTGAAAATGGTACTCACAGTGCGTGAAAAAATTTATATTGTGCAAAATGCTACGGAATTGGCGGTGAAAACTCGCTAAGAGAAGTGGTAAGCCAATTTAATTTGAAATTTCCAAACACTGCTTTGTCACGTACTCAGGCTATGAGAATAATTTAAAAGTTTCTGGCTACTGGAAGTGTTCTTAACATGAAAAGAAAAATAAAAGCATATGATGAAGACAATGTTGGGGCTATTATAGCTCATGCCTCTGTTATAGAAAATCCTAGGATGCCATTAAGAGAGAGATTAGCTCTTATTAATATTAGCAAGTCTGAACTCCCAAGAATTTACAAGGCAAAGAAAATTAGGGCATATAAAGCAAATTATAAACATACGCTTGAAGAGGGAGATGACGGCCGTAGGTTGGATTTTTGTTTGGCCATTGGAGAAAAAATCATGGAAGAGAGATTTTTTCATCATTTCATAATTTTCTCAGATGAATCCACATTCACAACCAATGGTGTTGTTTCATCTCAGAATTGTCGGTTTTGGGCTTCTGAAAATCCAAATTTTAGAATTCATTGTAGAAGACAATATTATAAAAAAGTGAATGTGTGGTATGCCGTTTCTTATCACGTTGGAGTTATTGGACCTTATTTCATTGAGGGAAGGTTAAACCAGCACACTTATTTACAGCTTCTTGAAAGATTTTCTGAAGAACATTTAAATATTTTAAGAGATATGCCTTTAGTTCATTTTCAACATGATGGTTGCCCTGGCCACTCCACAGGAATGGTTAATCGGTGGTTGAATTTAAATTTTGGAGAAAATTGGATTGCCAGGAATGGACCCATCAAGTGGCCGGCGAGATCCCCAGACCTATCAACATTGGGTTTCTTTTTATGGGGTCGCCTCAAGCAGTTGGTTTACGTTGAACCACTTCTAAACGATGTAACAGTATTGAAGCAGAGAATTACAAATGCCGTAAACTCCATACCGTTAGATCATATTCGAAACAGTTTTAAGGACTTCAGGCGAAGGATCGAAATGTGTGTGGATGTGGGTGGTAGCTACGTCGAATAATAAAAAAATTGTAAACGTTGTTTTGTATTGGTCAATAATTAATTTGTTTGTGAATCTGTTATGTTTTTGACATTTATTACTTGTTATAATTTTTAAACCTCATTAATCTTCTGTTAGTAATTGTTTCTTGTTTTACAATTAGTTCGATTAACATTATACCTTCTTACATCTCGTATATTCAATCTTTTATTTACCAATAGCCTACTTTTTAAGATGATTAACAACATTTGCTCCTACACAACTGATAAATATGAATTCAACTCTTAATTGGCAAAAAATGGGAAGTTTCAAAAAAATAATTTTATATTCCTGAAATTTGGTATAGAGGTATAAAATTGCATTCTAAATTACTTTTCTTAGTGGAATTTTTTCATATTTTGAAAAATAAAGGTACTTTATTAGTGGTGATTTTTACAACTTTGCTTATAAAACACCCTGTAGAACACCAAATCAAGTCATTTTTGGTATACTTTAGTTTTACAACAAGTAGGACTCAATTCCCAAATACCATTCCAAAATTCCAACATTTTTGGTCCATTACACCTCTTGTTACATCTATCCTGGGACACATTGTATATTATTATAAAAAATATGTTTAAAGGTTCAATATAACTTTTAAATTGAAAATGTGAAAAATTTTAACGGAAAAATTTATAAAAATTCATTTCCTACTCTAATAGTTTTTTCAACTTTTTATTAACGTCATTACGAACACATTGTACAAGATTTTATCAAAATCCATTCATTAGCACTCAAATTAGAGGTTTCACCCCCCCGTTGACTGGACTATGTGCAGACTTTACGTATTCTGCACTAGCGCCACCTACGTCACACTCCGCAACTTTGGTTGGAACTAATTTTTGTGGACACAATATAATATACTCGACGCAGACCGAGTGCAAAACTTTCGCTAGTAATTTGTCATCATTTTCCTTGATACCTTTGTTTCAAGAATCGGTGTATTAAGAGTACAAATCACATTGAGGAGTGCACATAACGCCACCGATTGCCTTTTAAATTTTGCAAAACTGGGTCGCGAAATCTATTATTAGCAAAAATCAGCGAAAAAAGTAGCCGCTCGAGCAGCTACGCTAATTAAATTTGCATAAAGCGATCGTCGCATATTTACTTCAATAAATACGAGTGTATGCCTATTCGAAACTTTAATTAAATT
This sequence comes from Rutpela maculata, assembly GCA_936432065.2. NCBI lineage: Eukaryota > Metazoa > Arthropoda > Insecta > Coleoptera > Cerambycidae > Rutpela > Rutpela maculata. Next base: position 5,180,411 of record OW386292.2, read on the forward strand.
GCTGACAAAAAACGGCAAACAACAACAGTTAGAGAAAACCGTTGTCAATAAATTGGTTCTACAACTAAACATTGTATTTACTATTAGTATTTAATTTTATGCCTACATACAATTTAAATAACTAATTATCTTTTCTAATAACTACCGGCCGCAGCTCAGGTAGTTATATAAAATAAGTTTCTATATTAATATTCAATTTGCCGCATAACATAAAATTAAAAAGGTTTCTTATTTTAATGGAGTCTTTGTTTTTAATAATATAGCTCATTTTAATGGGTTTGTCGTTAATAAATTAGAAGTTATGCATAGGAATCATATGCAAAGTTGTGTTTTATTCTTTCCACAATAAAAGTTGCCGTAAAAAATCATGCTGTAAGCCCAGATACGTATATTGGAAATTAATTATTGTTTTTTGCGAAGTATGATGAGGAATAAGGGTTTGTGTTACCATCGCCAACAACCTTACAAGCACGCCATTTTGTTGAAGACGCTAAATCTCTTACACCGCAAATCGACTGCATCATAAAAAATACAGTATTCACGAAGAGTCTATTATAGAGCGGGAGCTAGGTGGCTTTTTCGGCAGCTCATCGTTTTATAAACTTTGAGATATTTTTATGGTTTAATGGACGATAACGATTCATAAAATCGACTTCTGGCGGGGCACCTCCTGTCAAGAGCGTCACGAACACTGTTTAAAAGTTAGTGAAATCATGTCATCGTTACAAGGCTCATTTTTTTTGTGTGTACACATTTTATGTTTAGAATGAATAAAATAAGATCGCCAGAAAGTGTGGGTCGTCAGGAGGCGCAGCCAGAAAGGTAATAATGATACAATACATCTGAGGCACGGTACGGAGTCAAGTTAGCCGAAAGTGTTAAATTCCTGTATTTAAGAGCCTATGGTACTCTTGTTGACACTAAGAACTTTCCGGGGAGGTATTCTATTGTTGAAGGAGTTTCTTTCTGGGAATTTTTTTCTGTGTTCAAAACATTTAAATAAACATGCTCAACCTTAAAAAAGTTTGTAACGATCATGTTATATAACTCCGTTTTTTTACCTCTTTTACCTTTCTGGTTGCGCCCCTCATGGCCCACACTTTCTGGCGATCTTATTTTATTCATTCTAAACATAAAATGTGTACACACAAAAAAAATTGGCTTTGTAACGATGATATAATTTCACTGATTTTTATATCTTGAACCATGGCCAACTTGACGGGCTGACATATGCCAGAAGTCTATTTTGTCGTTATTTAAGTTCGATAGAATTAATCAGCGCATAGAAAATGCTTGTAATTAGTTAATTAGCATAAATAAGTACTTTTTTGTTACAATACCAAAAGTAACCTGCTATACAGTATTTGCTAGTGTGAGCAGTTACTGTGTTTGAAAATGAATTTTCATACAATATTTGGTTGTTTTTAATCACCTGCTGGCAAAAATAAAGACATGAAAGAAATTATTGCAAACACTCCAAAAGGAAAACACAAACATCAGATGATAAGTTTTAACCATTTCATTTGTATAAATAACAAGCGCATATTTTTGTAATTTGCTAGTAATATATTTTTCGCCTTATAATACTGAAGTTCATATAAAACCTGAAATGTCTCGCTAATTAAGTAAATATTTACTAGTCGAAGGCAACTGATAACAACAGAGTATCGTTAGAGGAATTAACCCCCATTTCCAGGAACCCCGACGTCGGGTCAACGATTTCTTCACCGAAAAAAGAGGTCCTCGTCACCCGCATCCTCTCACCGAGCGCCCGTTTTAATTTTCCACCTTAACACAGAAACAAACCAAATCGATTTGACAAAACAAACCATCTCGAGAATAGATTATAGCCGACGGATTAGACACAGAATAGAAAATAGTAATAAAAAAACATAATAAGACAGGTAGGAGATGACTTGGCTGGATTGTCTTAAAAAGTGGTACAGCGTGCGTTTGAAAAAGCTTCCCATGTAGAGACGTATCTCGGAATTCATTGAGGCTGCGATGATTTATTGCGTTGCAACGCCATTCAGGAGTTACGGGGATAAATTAAAATGTCAATGGGCCCTGTACACAATTTTGGTACTGTAAATCTTGTCACAAAAGCTGTTTTTACTTTTATATGCGCCTCTAAAAGGGCGAGGATAATGGACAAAGTAAAGAAAGAAGGGTTGAATAGGCATTTTTGTTGGTCCTAATATGTTTTTTGTTATTTTTCACGGCGTATGATTTTCAAAATATCCCCTGTACGTCAGACAGGGTTTGATGGCGATGAGTGAAGTTGTTAAAAAGGCTATTTAAAAAACGAGAAAATCTTGCAAAGTTTTATAATCACAGAAAATAGACTAGAGATACATGTTTCCAATGTTTGCTTGGCAAGATTTTACAATTTAACCTTTTGAACGATATAAAAACTTACAAGCGGTGCACTATGGGGCGGAAGTCACAATATCGCCTATAAAATGACAAAAATAAAAATTTGAATGACGATCTGAAATATTTATTTTTTAATAGTTAATAGTTTAATATTGCAGAAAGTTTATTTTTTAAACTTTGATTATATTGAATTAGAGAATTTCGAGTGGTAAGGTTCAATAAGTTTAAAAACGGGAAAAATATAATTTTTCGTGGAACGAAAAATTATATTTTTCCCTTGGACTGCCGTAGAACAAATTTCGGTATTCCAAAGCACTCTAGATGAATGACTTAAAATGCTTACAAAACTGAACATCGACTCAAAAATTCGCGAAAATCTCATGGTATACTCAGAATGTTTTCTTGAATCCAAATATGTAAAAATATACAGGGTGTTCTATTTAAAAATCGAAAGTTGCGGTCATTTCCGGGCAAACCAGAAATGGTCTTATAGTGTTTTTATGTCCAAAGATACATTTTACAGGTAGTTTATAGGTAGTAAATTTCAAATGGATAAATAAGTAAAAAAATAAAGGAAATATAGTGGGGAGCCACTAGCCGGTGGCACCCGGTGTGTATATCTAGTGCAAATGACTAAAAAACGACCGAATGCAAAAAAAAAGTGAATCTTGACCTATATCATGTAAAAGTACATAAAATATCCTACCTTTTGCCACAAAGCAAAATTCGATCGGACTTTTAGGTCCGGAGATATTTCAATTTGAAAATTTCAGAAAATTTGAGTGAAGCTGCAATTTCAGCAAAACTATTTAATATTTTTGATTGAAATTTTTATGTGATAAAGACTACTTCCATTCCAAATTTCAGCCAAATCGGTTGAGATCTGATCAAGATAGCCGAAATTTAATTTTTTCAATTATTTTTGTATGTATATCAGGAGGGAAGGTACTCTGATCTTCACCAAATTTAAACTGGAGGTTCCTTTAATATTGAGAATAAAAGGATACCATTTTCGTTCCTTAACTAATTGTTTAAGTGATCAAAATAAGATTAAAACTGCAAATTTGACCCTCAAAATGTCCAAAAACCCCTTTTCGGCCAAAAAAACACTGTTCCACCCCTTTCCGGAAATCAAGATTTTAGGGTTTTGTTATACTCGTCTTGACAAACAATTTCCGCAGGGTCTGCAACCATCTTAAAAAATTTCCTAACCCTTTCCTAAACCGACTCCACTAAAGTGGCTAACACAATAAAATCATTAGGAGCTTTTTTTATTGCATTTTTAATTAACTGTTAATTAAAAAATCAGCAACGCCGTAATGACTGAAATGTTTTTTCCGGTTTCTTATTATGACGTCTTTACACTTTTCAACTTCAGTCACACTATGAGATCATATAAAAATTTCTGCTCCCTAACTATAAGAATCTGATTCAAAACACATAAATTTAATTGATCGAAAGTCGCATTGTCTTTCTTCGTATTTATAAATATTGGCACTTCCTGTTCTGCGGGAATTCCTACTTCCCCTGTCCGTCACCACCAGCAATAATCCCTCGTTTTAAACACAAATCTGTTACTTTTTATGTACGCTTTAGCTTTTTTCTCGGCTACCGATAAGGAACTCATCTCGCATCTCCCCTAATGATGTTAATTATTTAACTGGTCGTCAACATGTAAGACACTTACTGCTGCCATATGTGCTCGAATGTTAAATGACGAAGATACCGTGAAAAAACACTCTAAAAAACGTCTATTTCGGAATTCTAATGAGTTCCAGTGTGTAATATTATACCGAACAGAGATGGATCCTAGCTTTACCGACCATTAAGAACTCTGTTACAGGAATATTAGGGGAAATAGTTTATTTTTGGTTAGTTATATGGGTATTGTGATAGGGGAACGTACACTTGTTGATTCGGAGAAGTAAATATTCATAGGGAAATGTGTGAAAACGTTGTTTATGCTGGGACAATCATTTACTCGGTATTATCAGTTATAGAGTATTATTATCTATTTAATATGGGCATATTGTAACCGGACAAAATTTTTTAATAATCACCGTAGAAAAAAAATGCTTTTTAAAATATTTTGAAATAACATTCAAGGTATACAGGGTGTTAACATATCTATGTCAACTCTGGCCAAGCCTTATTGGCTTATATTACTATCCAAAGTAATGAAAAAAGTTTATACTCAAGTGTGGTTCCTAAAAAAATGATTCAAAATTTAACGTTTATTCAAGTTTAATGCAAAATAATAATAACCTATGAAACTGACAAATACAGTCAATTTTCTGATAAATGTCACAACCGATATTGTTTGAAACAGTTTTTTTACTTAAATTCTCATTCAAATAATACGGATGAATATGTACACCAATGCTGAGTTAGCTGATTTATATTTTATGAAAGGTAGAGCAAATGGCAATACCCGTACAGCTCGCGGTGACTCTACCAGGGCATTTTTCTTAATCATAGGTGTCCCGCAAAAAGCATGTTTTCTGAAGTTTATTGCAGGGCTGGAAGAACTGGTTGCTCAAAATTGCGAGTAAAAGCCGCTTTACAATCTGCAATTTTCTTGCAAGCAAGATGTTGCATTGACAATTTCTGTAATTGCAATAATATTGCGTAAGATTTGGCAACTCTGTAAAAATAAATTGTCAAACAAAATGAACAATAATACATTATCCTAACTTATTCCAAAATTCAGCACTGTACTTTTATCGTATGTAATATCACTGGTGCTTAGAATTTTATCGGTAAAATTTTTTCGAAAGCTTTGTTCCCAAAAAAAAACAAATTTGTTTTATAATTGTGATTTCTACAACAATTTTGTTTTATTGCTATTTTATTACATTTATAAAATTGCAATAAAACAAAATAGATGTATAGTGTTTAAATTTTGCTTGTTGGGTTGCCTGGTAATACAAAGAGTGTAAATTGACAGTTTATTATCTGATCTGATCTTTGATAATAAACTGCCAATTTATAGATAACATTTAAAAGCACGAGTGGATTTGGGGAGAATATTTCACGATTGAATAATTCATTAAGTACATCTTTAATATTATGCTTTGTAATTAATTGCCTTCAGACGTTTTTTTCTCATTTCTTAGAGTTTACTGACGTTTGTTTTCAATTTCATCATTTTCGTCACATAGAAATGCATTTCCAAAGAGACTCATCTAGTAAAAAACGAAGTAGGTAAACATATTTAACAAACGCAGCTACAAATACTTAAAGTCCACGGAATTATCCATATTTTAAATGTAATGACAATCAAGAAAGACAATATACATTAAACCATAGGTATTATAACGCTTAGACTGGTCTTCACTGTAAAGAGTTCTCGGGTACGCTTCGATAAATCACACTACAAGTAAAGCCACAGAGAGAGAGAGAGAGAGAGAGAGAGAGAGAGAGAGAGAGAGAGAAATATTGCATTTTACTAGTCTCCCGTCTTTACGTTCTAAGGTTGCCGACATCAGATGAAATAGTACCGCCATCTAGTAACGCTAAATTAGAATTAACTATGTGTTCAATGAATTTTACAAGAATTACTATATTAAAGTGTTTATTAATATATATTTTTCTACGATCATGCAAAAAGTTAATATTTTTAACACTATTTACAGTGGAAAAAAGTAAGTTACTTTTTGAGAGAAAAAAATTGGGAGTTGTCAACTCATGTAGTGTGACAATATTATGTTTATATTATTATATTGAACCAAAAAATAAAGAAGCATAATCTCTTTCAGTACAAAGCAGTATTCAAATTATCCCTTGAAATAAATACTTTGTAATTAATTCCAATATTATCTAGTAGAGGAATCTATACACATCTTTTTTCAATCATTTTCTGAAAAGTTTTCCTCATCCCTGCCCTGGGGAGGCCGGTTCTATTGCCCCCCCCCTAGATGAATTTTCTGGCAGCGCCACTGGTTGTCTAGGTTATATTAAATTATATTTCCATCTAATACATAGTTTTGTATTGTTGAATGAAGTACGATTAAATAAATTAATAAATAGCAATCAACAATTTGTATATAGTCCAGTAGAATTAGTAAAAAAAAGACTGAAATTTATTGTAATTCGTTTCAGGATGCCACGTGGATTAAACGATAGTTTTATTGATTGCGAACATGACCCTGAATTTGGTCCACTTTTTGACCGCCGGAACATTGTTTATTTAACGATTTATTGTTAAAAAATTTAAAAAAAAATCGACTTTTTTAAAGATAACTTAAAGACCTTTGACGATAGGTTTTTCAATTTGTAGATACTGTTAGAACTTTGAAAAACGGTTAATTTCAGAGATGTTTTGTTTGAAACGCTTGAAAATTTGTTTAAATAATTGCAAAAAACCGCGAAAATTTTAGCAATTTGCAAATATTTTTCATTCTTTAACAAAAACACTTTAGTGCTTGATTTATAAAAAAAAATCATCTCGGCTTCTAGTAAGGCTACAGTCATTTTTTTTTTTGAAAATGTGTGAAAAAAACCCAGCAACAAAGATTTAAGAACGATATTGCAAAATCTTCATTTGTTTCAAAGTTATTAGCAAAAAACCTAACCTCAAAATGTGACACTTTTTCAAACGCCATTTGGAAGTTGAAAATAATGCAAATTTGATTTACCATTAATGAAAACATAAAGTTTAAGTCTCAACAAAAAATATGATGTCCAGATCAACCCTCTACGACAACGGGAACTGGGTGAATTTGCATTTTACATTATTCATGTTTTTAATAAACAAATTGAATATCTCTTAAACTAATTAAAATTTTTTGATGAAGAGGTAACTTTGGGGTGATAAAAGACGTATTTTGTCAAAGTTTCAAGCACTAAAGTGCTTTTGTTAAAGAATGAAAAATATTTGCAAATTGCGAAAATTTTCGCGGTTTTTTGCAATTATTTAACAAATTTTAAAGCGTTTTAAACGAAACACCTCTCAAATAAACCGTTTTTCAAAGTTCTAACAGTATCTACAAATTGAAAAACCTATCGTCAAAGGTCTTTGAGTTATCTTTAAAAAAGTCGATTTTTTTGAATTTTTCAACAATAAATCGTTAAATAAACAATGTTCCGGCCGTCAAAAAGTGGACCAGGGTCATGTTCGTAATCAATAAAACTATCGTTGAATCCACGTGGCATCCTGAAACGAATTACAATATGCATATTTGCTAATTCCACTGGCCAATAGTAATATAATTATTTTTGCCGAAAATGTATGTTCATTGCTAGGTGCCCAAATACATTCCCTCTACCTCCTTAATCCCTCCCAGTACCCGCTTCTGTATACGTAACGAATATTATTTTCTGCTTTTTTTGACATATATTGCATAGTTGTACGAAAACGACCAAAGATAAAATGAATATATAGTATTCAAATGAAATATATTTTGTCCGAACTTGTGTCTTGAAGACCGACATGTCAAGTCATTTCGTTATCGCCTTCATAAATTCCAATCTGAGCAGGTAGCACCCTGTCCGGACCGAAATTTAGGGATACAACTACGGGGTATGTTACCAAACAAATCGTTAAATAGCTAATAAATGAGACTATTTAAACAAACAGTTCCGGAGTATTAACAGTATGTGGAAGGGATTTAAAATACAAACTGACCATGAGTCAATTTGCGAATTGGTAGATAACCATTACTTTTCCAATTTTTTCCGAGCCAAGGATTTATAATGCCAGGTACTGCGACTGTACTAATATTTGATTTTGACCAATCAACAGTTGCAGATTAAAAGTATTCATAAAGTTTACTGCCTTGGGATGAAATATGTTCATGTAAAATATGCAGATACCATGCGCTCTGTTGGATTTAAATCTGGAGACTACGACAGTAAAACTAATGTAATGTTCCTATAACGCTAGAACCACCAAAAGGCTGACTACAACACTCGAACATCACACCCCATGCGTGTTTCCTCGAGTGCATAAAAAATACGTACATAAATATATACAGGGCGAGTCAGTAGCGTGTGCACGATCAATATTTCCTCAACCGTTAAAAATTTGAAAAAATATCTCAGATAATAAGTTTTTAGCAACAGACACTCCCACTCCATTATTAAAGGGGGTAAAATTTGTCGCAAAAATTTCTTTGGGAAGTAGTCAATCTTTATGAAACAAGGCGAAGAAAACGAATCAGATTTATTTCTTCGGATACTCTGGAGACTACAAATACTGCAGTATGACGTTCACTACCAGAAAAATCCTGAATATGATAAGTTTCAACAATAGTATGCAACGAAATGAGTGTAAAATATTAGCGAAAGTGTAAATAATTGTGTTATAAATTTAAATACTTAAAGTTGTGTAATTTAACACAGTAGTTTATTGTTTAGCTAATTCATTTATTTATCTGTTAAGAATATTAACTACTTCGATTTTACCATGACAACGAAATCTGGCAGACATTTGCATTAAATTCTAAATAACCTATGAATAAACGTCAGAATTTGCATCAAATCACATTTTTTCTCAACCATTATATCAGCAATCACATGTTTACCTCAGATTAACGATTCGGTTCTCAAATATTCATAAAATTATACTTGATAATCTCGGTCCTGACCGCTATTGAACCCCACGTATAACAACGGAATATAAATTAAACATTTATTCTCAATAAACTAAGTAATGAAATGAAATATATGCCTAATCAATAATAATTCTCAAATATGCCAGTTCATAAATGTCAGGGACAAAGGAAATAGGCTTTCTCTACTTGACATAATAACTACAAGAACAGCTATATACATATTTATATTTATAAATGTGTTCATATACATAAACGGAATATTTTCTCAATGCATAACCAACAAGAAGCTACCGTATCGGCATTATGTCATTTTAAAAAGTCAAATTTGCGTCTTTATGCGCTACTCTTCACTCTGCACAGCCTGCCAATTGTGTTAAGTACTCACGGATATCTAATACTTAATACTACTTACTATAGTGGCGGATTAATTGAAATTTAAAACTATAAAAACCCACAAAGTTTAATAAATGGCATCAATGATCCGCACTGAGCCCGTTTTTGTTTTTACATATGCCATATGTATCTAATATATTCAAGTGTCCACAACACTGTTAACAAGAGTCTAATACGCTATGATTTGCCTACGAAATTGCAAATCGTATTTTTGCATACGTAAATAACATCAAATCAACCGTATATTATTTATAATCTTTTGTTAAAGTAGATGTAAGGAAGGTTAAGTCTACTTACCTCTTGGTTCCATGACATGTAATGCGAGACGGCAGGATCCATGTGCTCGGCCATGACGCTCATCCAGTGGACGAGGCCCTGTGCTCCTTGACCGCCAACGCCCCCGGACTGGGGCCCCGAAGGGCTCCCGCCCGTTTGGGCGCCGTCCCACCCGAAGGCTTTCTGAAAATCAAAAGGAAAATTTAGTACACTGGTATTGATTCTTAATACAATTAAACAGCGTGTAGAATTTTATATGGCAAGGTATAAGAGTATCTAAAATTCAAAAAATCTGGCGCAGTAGGTCGTGGCATTAGAATTTTTATAGCACAGGTCTATTGTAATAAACTGTATCGATTATTGTAATCTGAAAAACACTCTTGCGATTTTTGTCCACTGTCTGGGCGGTATCAGAATCTTATTTAGGAGAAGTGAAGTAGACAGCTGTTTAAAATGATAAATCGTTATTTCTAATTTTTTGGTATAATAATGTAAATATATACAAAAGCAACAATATAAAAAAAATTATAATATAATAAAACCTCTACAATAAGAAACTTGTTAAGTAAAGAATTTATAAATTATTTTATGTTATGTGTGTCTTTTTTTAATATGTTCCTCTATGAGTTCTTTCTGCAAACCTTTTTTGACGTGAAATACACCTGAAAATATAAAAAATAGCGACCCGAGAATATTTCCTATTTGACGACTTTTCTTTTTATGACTGGCCCAAAATTTAACCTTTACACTATACATGTACGTAAAAACGGATCATTTTTTTTACCGGCAGTGAAAAAACCTTCACTTCAACTGCTCTCAACACGCCGGGTCAGTGATCTTAGCATTTTTGATTTTATTATCGCCAGTCATCATCGAGATGTTGAAAGTAGAGCGCTATGTAGTCAGTAGTCAATAATATAATTACTGACTAAGCATTACGTTTTATATAATTTAATGCTACAGTAGCGGCCGATTTTAATGGTTTTTTTTCTCTCTATAGTGTGGTGGCTCTTTTGTCGCCATAAAAACAAATACCGTCGACATTAGTTAGCTTCATGTACAGTTATGTATATCTCAGAACTAATCAAAATATTAGACAAAAACTGAAATTAAAATTTTCGGCATAGATGAGCGTGACGTGACGGATCGCGCGATTGGATCTAATGTAGATCGCGTCCTTCAGGGGCTACGGCGGCCATTATCTTCGGTTAAAGTAAGAAACCGACCAACAAAGAATAGCAAGTTTGCTAAAATTACAACTGATCAAAGAAAAAAACAGCTAAGTTGGTATTATATTTATGAACTTGTTTAATTATGATATACAGGATGATCGATGAATACGTATACATTAGGGTGGCCCAAAAATGACTTAACTTTTTATAGAAGGTCTCGATCGCCCCAGTTTATTTTCAAATCCGAAAAAAGTAAGTACGCATTTTTTTGTTTTTAAAAAAATTTTGATTTTAAATGGTGCCTATGGAGACATGAAGTTTCCCACTTAAATTGCATGGGAAAAATCACTTTTTGGAATTTTTTGAATAATTGTTCAGGGTTAGGAAAAATCTTGCATTAAACTTATAGGGCTTGGAGAGGAATATCCAACAAAGAATTTGATGTATATACACCTCCGCGGTGCCCCGAAAACTACCTGAAGAATTTTACATTTTTTGATTTAAGGGCAGATTTAGCACCGTGGAGGTGTGTTAGGGACGACAAACCCATATGTATATCAAATTCTTCGTTGGATAGTCATCTCCAAGTCCTATAAGTTTAATGCAAGATTTTACCTAATCCTTCAGGGTTAGGGAAAATTATTCTAAAAATCCCAAAAAGTGATTTTTCCCCATGCAATTTAAATGGGAAGCTTCATGTCTCCATAGGCACCATTTAAAATCAAAATTTTGAAAAAAAAAAATACGTACTTACTTTTTTCGGATTTGGAAATAAATTGGGGGGATCGATACCATCTATAAAAAATTAAGTCATTTTTGGATCATCCCAATATACATAGTTTGATGGAAAATAGATGACATCTACTTAATTCCACAGCACCCATATACGCGCTCTCGTAGTCGTTTCTCTACCGATACAGAAAACATGCCAGAAGAGTTTTTTGAAGCTGCCCGGCAAGTCAAAACAGAGGACCTTGGTTAGAAACTTGGACTCAAGAAATAAGGGTCAAGACAATTAGTGAAGATGTTATTTTGGCTTACATATCTTACAAATCGAAGACCTTAGCTCCATCAAGTTTCTAGAGGCAAAATTCGATGTTAAAAGAACTATTTTATCAAGGATATTGAGATAGATAGATATTGCCAAATTCCTCAAAGTAATAGTTTTCCTACAGAAGAAGAATGTTGGATATACAGCTAAAAAGTCTGGTGTTTTGACCAGAGCCCAAAATGACAATCTTTTATGGAAGCCGAAGATGATAAATATCTAATGATAAAAGTAGGGACTATTAAAAAACCGCTACCCAAGGAATCACTACTTCCACATCCAGTTTTTCTATCCAAGTCTCTCACAACGAAAAAAAATTTTTTTAAAGAAATCTTTTAAGAATATGAATATTAGTACATTAAAAACATTACACGTAAATATGTTTACCCTTTCATAGTATGACATCAAATACACAGGCCTACAAAAACAAAAAGTATCGTGGGCTAGTGATCAGACCCACATTTTCCCATGTATTTTCACTCGCTGAACACGAATCTGGCATCAGAATAGAACCTTCCTGGGCGAATTTATGAGTTATGATGAAAAAAGCTCGAAAATCATTAATTTGCCGTATTAACCTTACATATTTCAAGATCATTGGCAGTAGCGTTGACGTAAATTGAGGACAGCTTCAATACATACTTTCTAGGTGGTAATGATATAGCATATAACAATAACACCCATAACCCAACGGCCCAATAACCCAATGACCCAATAAATCAGCAATTTATGTTACCAAATTTCGTAAACTTAAAAGAAAAATTCCTCGTTCAGTGATGCTTTCGTACACTTTTATCTTCAAAAAATATATGTAATGACCCATAAACTAACAATAACCCAACAACCTAATGACCCAATAAATCAGCAATTCATTTTATCAAGTTTAAGTAAAACAAAAAAAACTTCATGTTATTTGAGCCGCAAAATCATACATTGCATTGAAATAGAGCTTACACGTCACAATTTTTTTATAGTGGAAAAATGGACCAAATATGGAACGAGCATCAACTTTTACTTTTCCAAAAATGTGTATATAGGTGGATTTAGGGTGGCCCATCTCTATAGTGGGTGAATTTTTTTTGCGTATTTTTTAAGTCTCACCCCACGAAAATATACTATTATATTAGGAATAATTTATGTCAAAGTTTCAGATAATTCGGTGAACGGTAACCCGTGCCGCATTCAGGTAGAAATTTGTAGATAAGATTTTATTACGGTAATACACTTAAATTTTACTTAAAATACAAATATCTACCTCTTTTCTCATAATGTTTTATTGGTGTAATTATTTCCTAGAAATTATTTGTTTTGGAAGTTTGGAAATATAATGCACCTACGGTAGGTTTTTATGTCAGTTTGCAATTGTGTTTTACAGTGGTGACATTATAAGTTCTAGCATACGTTCCTTTTTGAAAAAACATTTAACGATGGCTGATGTTAGATCCTTACGAAAGGATACTTTCATTTACTTAGTTGGACACTATTCGTCACAAATCATTGGCAATAAATTGCCGTCTAATAGACAAGTATTACAAGTGCTCTTTTATAACATTCATGAAGTGAAGCTAAGTGTACATGAAAGTGCTAAATTAACAATAAAATAGGTGTCAGTTTTTTGGGATAAAGCTCGCATTCCGACACGTCAGGATTTTCATTGTGTTAAACAACTAGATAAACTTTATGCAGAGTGGAGGAACTTACAAAAATCGGCTAAAAGGGCCAGTGCGGGAGTAGAGAAAAAAATTTCGTTGAAAAATTGGACGATCTCTTTGACATTTCTCATGCAAATGCATTGGAGTTGATCAAAATAGATAAAGATAAGCAGTTTCTAATTAACCAAAGAAAAAAGGGACATCTTGGATTTATGCATGGTATTGATTACCAACTTGCTTCTCAAGAAAAATCAGCTGAGGAGAAATTACAGAAATTATCCGAACGAATGCAACGAAGTCAACAAGAAAAAGATAGATTAGAGGAAACAGTCACCTGTCCATCATCAAGTAGTAATTCAGCCGACTCCAACGAAAATGAAGATGAAATAATCGAAGCCCAAGAAGATTTGTTACAAGACCAGCCTGGCCCGTCACAGCCAAAAAAGAAGAGATTGTATGGAACATGTAACATCATCACACCAAAAATAGCCGCTGCATTTGATGCTTGCAAAATAAGCGACAGGTATGGAGTCCATATTTTGACGGCAGTAGCAGAAGCACTAGGACATGACACCACATCTTTGTCCATCAGCAGAACCACACTTCAGCGCTCTAGACAACGCATCCGCGAAGAAAGAGCTGAAATATTAAAAACTGCCTTCGGTAATTCTGAATTGCCGGCCCCAGTCATCCATTGGGATGGAAAACTTTTACCTTCTCTCACTGGAATGGGAAATATCGATAGACTTGCTATCTTAGTTACTAGTGGAGATATTGAACAACTACTTGGAGTACCAGCTTTGCCCAATTCAACTAGAAGATAATAGACTGAAGCAGTTTATGATGTGCTTTGTGAATGGAATTTGGACGAAAAGGTAATAGCTTTGTGTTGTGATACAACAGCATCAAATATGGGTAATATAAATGGGGCAGCCACACTATTGCAACAAAAACTAGAAAGAGATATTCTATATTTTCCTTGTAGACATCATATTTTTGAAGTGGTTATGAGACACAAAAATGCCTTCCTCATCTGGTCCAAATGTGCCACTATTTAAATGTTTTAGGGAATTTTGGCCTAAAATAGATCAAAATAAACTAGAAACTGGATTTCAGGTATCAAAAATTAAACACATTTTACAACCAGTTAAAGCCGAAATTGTAAAGTTTCTAAATGCAGCTTTAACTTTGCAACAGCCTCGTGATGATTATAAAGAATTTTTAATGCTTTCTAAACTTTTTGTTGAAGAAGAGCCCACTCACACGACATTCTATCAACCAGGGGCATTTCATCATGCACGTTGGATGGCCAAAGCCATTTACTGTCTAAAAATATTTTTTTTCCAAGATCAGTTCCAACTAACTAAAAAAGAAAAATAGGTATTGAAGATATATGTCTCTTTATTGTAAAGGTTTATGTAAAGGCCTGGTTTACAGCGTCATTTGCTAGTAAAGCACCGCTTCATGACTTAGACTTTTGTAAAGAACTCATTAATTATCAAAATATTGACAAAGAAATATCTCAAGCCGCAAGTAGGAAAATAGTGAACCATTTGTGGTACCTTAATTCAGTAAATGTTGGCTTATCTTTCTTTGATGACGATATTTCAGTTACCACTAAAAGAGAAATGGTTAAAGCTTTGAATAGGAAAGCACCAAATCAAGAGGGTATTAAACGACTTATGATTAGTAACATTACTGACGTTGAAAACAAGGAAATTCAGGACTTCATATGCGAGAACACTAAACAGTTTTTTCAAAAATTAGGTTTGTCTATGGAATTTTTGGAAAATGATCCAACAACATGGAGGGATAATGAAATTTATACCCGATGTTTCAATATTGTAAACAAAATTAAAGTTGTAAATGATGCCGCTGAGAGAGGAATCAAACTTATTACTGACTATAATGACATTTTAACAAAAAATGAAGACCAAAAACAGTTTTTACTCCAAGTTGTAAATGATTATAAATCACAGTTTCCAAATGTAAAAAAAGAAACCCTGTCGCATGCTTTGGCCTAGTGCAAAAAATATTGTTTTCATTACTATATGTCTTGTAGATTTAGGATAATATTTGGTACTATGTATGAAAAAAACGTTTCATAATAAAATACACAAAGATAAAACGAGAGTTTTATTTCAAAAACTTCTAGTCTAGTTTTCTTAGACTACGAATTTACAGTAGTATGACACATGTCATAGTCACAACAGATAATGTCTTTGATATTTGTATGACTTGATTAGTCATTCTAAAGATAAATGTTGCTGATTAAAAAAAAAAAACAATGCATCAACCAAAGAATGTAAATAATTCCATTTACTTTTATTATTGCATAATAATGCATTCTGCGGCACCCCTTGCCTTCAATTTGCCTCAATAATATTTTGAGGGGACTGTTTTTTCTTCAAATGGAACCATTTGCAGGGGTGAGAAATAAAAAATTTCGATTTCGAAAAAGATGGGCCACCCTAAGGTGGATGAACTAAAACCAAACAAACCTAATGAATGGAGATTGTTTTTGGGCTCTTCCGCGCGAAGTAACATAATACTAATAAGTTTGCACCGATGCCTGTTGCCCATTCGACAGTCCTGAAGGAAGAGTATTCATCAAATACGAAGAACATGACTGGCAAATTTGTGGTTCCAAAATTCTTTTGTCTCTTCTTCACATTTAACTAGGTTTAATAAAACAATTTGTCAAAGTTCTTGACAAAGAAGGAAAATGTTATGAGTATTTAACACGTAAGTTCAGTCGTATATAAGAAGCTAAATTAAAGGAAGGAATATTTGATGGACCACAAATTCGTACTTAGTTGAAGGATGAAAATTTCACTACTCAAATGACTGGCATCAAAAAAGCTGCATGGGTTAGTTTCAAAGAAGTTGTAGAACAATTTTTAGGTAACAGTGGAGGGGGATGAAGTAAAGAAAAATGTAGTGGCCTTTGGTAGTTGTACATACGCTGAATCACAATTTTTTTTTCACCCCCTTTAATAATGGGGTGGGGGTGGTAATAGATGTGGCTAATGCCGAAAAAACGTTTGAGACCTTAGCTTCTCTTGTATATACTAAATACCAATTTTATAAGATGGTGTGGGACCTAGATGGGAAATATAGATGTGGGAGTAGTGATTCATTAGGCAAATGGGGGATTATTAGAGGAATTTCGCTATTTTTTACAGAAAGTATTTATTGTAGTCTGACAAGGTTCATTTTCTTCGCAAAAAGATACAAAAAATACTGTACACTTTTCACGATACTTTGGGCATTATAGCGATAAAAGTGGAAAAATGTACCTTATTTGCTTTTTTTTCTATTTGAGTCGTTTTGTCCATCTGAAAAGTGGACGTAGAATAATTATTATTAAATATTTGAACACTCTCGGCGTTCATTTATTATTAACTATTTGTTCTTTCCAAGCGAACTAGTTCCGTTTGCACGGAAACAAAAAAGCAAGGAGAAAAAAGAAAGCGATGTATAATTAGAATATATTGTGCTTATAATTTAAATTGTTTTCAGAGTTCGCTGGAAATAAGCAAAAGTAAAACACTAAGCTCGAACTTCCAGGAAGTTGGTTCGTTATAAAACTTTTGATTCTGAAGTGTTTAAAACACGTAATTGTGAAATTAGTCCTTTTAAGCTAAATAGCGGGGTTATTTTTCTTGTTCGCAGGCAAAAGTCAATGGCTAATTGAAAATTAATCGTCCTTTTCGCGGCAGGAAGTGGATATTTTTTATGCGATGGAAAGACAAGTAGCTGTAAAAATGTTTCCACCATTTCTCTATTAAATATTATCCTGCAAATAATGCATATAATATTTTAATGGAGTTATTCAACTTACGCACCTTATGACCTAAAGCTCCGTGTTGGGATTATTTTGTTGTGCCGTGTGACGTTAAGGTTGAGGGAATATTTCAACAAAATAGTCAGAGTAGAAGCAAGTACCAAAGGAAAGTACTCCCAGTTCCCAGTAAAAGTAACATGAAATTGATTTTTTTACTCCATTAGTAAATAAAAATGCCTTAAAGTATGTTTAGGCACAAAATTTAAAATTTTGCTATCAGTTGCTGATCAGCATTAATTTGTTTTGTTTTGATTGAAATTGACTGTATTTGCAACGAAAAACAGCTATGCCAATTTTGACAATTTTCTAAAAAAATTTAAAAAACAATACCGTTTTTGATTACCTAAAAAGTTGACCGACCGACAGACGCGAGACTACAAAACATAGCTGTGCGAGAGGCTAGGCGCTGCGTGACGATAACTACAAGACGCTTTGCTAACTAACGTACAATGCCAGCAAGAAAGTGGTGTTTTATACCAAATACATCCACTAAAACCCCCTTGAAAAAAAAATTGTGACTGTTCAGATACTCCTGAAAGGACGAAAAAAGTGATTTCCAGCAACTAGATGGAATATTAAAGAAGTCTCCTCAACACAGGCTGTGTACTACTTACTAAATGCAGCTAGGATTAGAATACTGTTATATGTTTCAACCCCCAGAGACATCTATGTGAGTTTCCTATAAGTTCCAATTAGAAGTAACAGAGAACAATTAAGTTAGTTAGTTCAGCAATCATCTCAGAGATGGCGCGCGGTGCTAACATCTACTAGAACCTTCTGGAGGGTTGTAGGAAGATCCAAAACACTTACCTAGGACTATATAAAGGAATGGAGAAGCCGTGTTTAGTACAGTTCAAATAGTGAAGTAAGCAAAGTAATCAAGTGACCGAATAATTGAAGTACAGTACTCGGTGTTATATTAGACAAGTAATTACAATTAGTTGTTGTAATTAGTTCTTAAGTTAATAAATTAGTATTTAGTGTTACCCTGGTGTTAAATTTCCGGAACCATGATACAGGGTGTAAGCACGTAACAATACAATACAGAGAACGAGTGATAAAACGTATTCGATATTTTCAACTTTTATGTCTCATGCGGTAATCAGCACAGAAATGATTCAAAAACTCGACAGTGCAATGAAAATCGCCTGCGCTATAAATCTGCAGCAACCAATAATTAATTAGTGAGAGTCTAGAAGTCTCATAAACAACGGACGCGCATTAAAAACGCTCGTAGTTTGCGTAAAAACCCGGTGAGCTGGTCCAATAGGATAAAAAATTATGCTTGTTGTGTTAAGTGAAAAATTCTACACGAAGTGATACATATTAGCCATGACTACACTTAGGTTATAGAACTAATATTTAATTAATACCGGTAATTAAAATCTCCTAGTGCACAAACAAGTGAAAAACATATGGCGACAAGGGGCATCGAAAAAATCCAACCCAAACCACCAATTAGTGAGGGGGTTTATTGAAATTACCGTTACCTGGCGGATAAAAGCACCAAATTAGCCTAGGGCCCTCTGGAATTTCTAAAAATATTCATGTACAGCACTAAAATCCAAAATGGCAGACAAATACGACAAATTATCACATGTCAGTCCTTTTCGATGCATCACTACTGCAAAAACCATGAAAAATGGGATTCTCTTGCACTCTTCAAGAGACCAAAGCATAAAGCAACATCTCAGCTGGGGAAGAAGCTGAAAGTACTTCAGAACAATGTGGAACTATTTACTCAACTCTATATATATATCTATGCAGAATCGGGAATCTGATTTGGACGAGTTTTTTGCGCATGAGATAGTCATTCCCTCCTTCCATTTCAGACTTTGGTAAGCTCCATTTGCCAACCAGCAAGGCTGGAATACTGCAATGTCTTGAGCAGCTAGGCCAACCAAAGCCCCTTGTAACCTAAGACTCCATATTTCTGGACGGTACCGTCATCGTCCACTGCCTGCCCACTACTAGCGTCGACACCTTCAATCAGTATGCTGATAAGATATTTCTACCTTACCTTCATAAGCTGCTGGAGAATGCCCAAAGGTTAGATGTTGTTTGGGACACCTACATTCAATACAGTTTAAAGGAGTCTACCCGGAGTGAGGGGATTCGAAGGAAAGTATCTGGCAACACCAAACTGCCACGAAATTGGATGGACTTTCTCCGTGACTCAATGAACAAGAAGGAATTGTTCAACTTTTTGACTTCCAAGGTTATAGAGTTCAACTGGCCACTAGGCAAAGATATATATGTCACAAGAGGGAAAGCAGTTGCACAAATCGGTTCGAACACACCCATGGAAAATCATAAAGAGGCAGACACGAGGTTTGTGGTACATGTACTCCATTCACTACAACAAGGGGCAAAGAGTATCCTGGTTCGTAGTGTAGACACAGATGTGATTGTCATCCTTGCTCGCACATTCTATGATTTAATAGTAACTCAACCGTTGGCCGATATCTGGGTGGTCTTTGGCACGGGCAAGCATTACAGGATTTACCACATCAACGCCATTTGTGCAAGCTTGTGAGAGCAAGATCACGAACATTACCTGTGCTTCACTCATTCTCTGGTTACGACCCAACCTCCGCCTTCAAAGGTGAGAGTAAGAAGTCCATTTGGGAAGTATGGCAAGCATTTCAAGACGTCACTGATACATTTGTGTATTTGGCCACTCATCCAGTTCAACTGTTGAAAGCCGAATCTGAACACTTCAAGAAGTTAGAATGACTGACTGTTGTTCTATAAGATAAAACCACTCCTTTCAGTAGTATCAACCAGATAAGAAAGGAGCTTTTCTGTCAGAAGAATCGAGTAATGGACAAATTCCACCGACTGAGGATGCGCTTTTTCAACATATCCGAATGGCACTTTATCAAGCAGGTATTTGGACGACCAGCACATAAACACAGCAAGTGGATTCCTTCTCCACATGATTTTGCTTGGAATAAGGTTTCAGAGTCATGGGTACCAGTTTGGATGACAATTCCAGAGGTTTCCCGATCATGCAGAGAACTGATTAAATGTTCCTGCAAAAACTGCAAATGTGGGAAAGCCAGTCTGGACTGTTCACCACTTTGCAAGTGCAAGTGTAATTTATTTATAACTGTTGCATACTGAATTCCATTTAATGAATATGATATAGATATATTTTATTGTATTTTATTTAATATGTAGATTACTCTGAGTTGGGTGTGCAGTGTACTTAGTTGGCTTAAAGCTGTAATTCAAAATTAACAGTATAATAGATTGTGTTAAGTGATATTTGGTAGTATTTGTCGGCCATTTTGGATTTTAGTGCTGTACAGGAATATTTTTAGAAATTCCAGAGGGCTCCTAGGCTAACATTTATTAAGGTACCTTCATACCAAATTTGGTGATTTATCCGCCAGCTAACGGTAATCTTGAAATACAGCTCTAGCTCTTTTAAAACAGGCTTGTATTATAAGTTTATAATTTACAGTTTAAACTGGGACTTATGCATAATTCCTAGTTTAGACTGTAAATTATAAAATAAAAAGCACCATGGTTTTTCTACGTCTTCGTAGTTTCTTAGCTAAATCATTAGTACATGATAAAAAACAATGTGGCCCCGAATTCCACCCTTGTGGAACCCCAAAAAGGCAAACTGACAGCGTTTTTTTCGCTAAACTGATATAAAAAAAATGTATCACTACTGAAGTCGGCTACAAACTTGTCCCCTACCTGATCAAACTCCCGATCCTTGTGAAAGAACATGTTTTTGTAAACATTATTCTTATCATCATTGCTGGAGAGCACCGCCTTGGCCAGCAGCGTCTTGTAGAACTGCGTCGGCAAAAGCAACTGATTGTTATTATAGGAGTCCAGCTTATTGACAAAGTCGTTATACTTGAAATTCGGCTTGTATAAACTTATGTTCATGTCGTTATTGTTGGTGACGGTGCCGCAACTGTCACTACTGTCGGAGCTTTCCATCGCGGCCTCTGGGATGGGCCGGATCGCCGTCATTTTCTTGGTGAGGATTTGTTTAGACATAAATACACGGTGCTGGTTTCGATCACTTATTATTAAAAATATCTTAGTTGGTATAGTATTTAGTTATATAAAATATATTTTTCTATGTAGGAACTTTTTTTTAAGAGGAACTTTATTTTACTTATGTTTAAGACTGCTATCCCATGTCTTTCTGCGTTGGGTGTTTGTTAGCCTCAGGAGCGGTGGATTTTTATGTCGCCACGATTTTCATGCATAGTTCTTTATGACGCGAACGGTCAACTGGAAATAACACAGGGTCAGTAAAAAAAATCCGACGCAGAGTAACTGGACATTGTTCGGTGCAAACATGAAGCTTTAAACAAACATGCTTAAGTAAAATGCCCCTTGCTTATGAGAAGTAAAGTAAATGTTTTTAAATTATTTTTGGATGTAACTCGAAAACTGCTTGATGTACCAAGCTTAGAATCGGTACTAGTAGATATTTTGTGGTGAGAAATCATCTTATTAATATTGAAATCAGTATGTAAGGCGTCACACACGATATAATAAATGAAAGAGTGTTCCATTTTGTTTCAGAATCAGAACAGATAACTTTATACGGAAAAGTCAAGGGGATTTAAATCGGAACTTCGCAATGGCCAAGAAAATTTGCTTCCACGAAGGCAATGATGTAGAAAAGTTCATTAAAATGGCGGCTGTGTTTGCTAAATCTTCATAATTTGAGTCAAACAATCTCCAGTTACTGTGCGCCCCATTCGTTGTGTCACCGTGTATAAAAAATTAAATGATCGGAAATGTACGTAAAGTATTTAATTAAAAAGCGAATAGAATCCGAAATCAGGATTTAATTTAATTAAAATATAAACATTAATAATAAGCAAATATGAAATACTGTGGAACAAATCATAAAATGTTTAAAATTATAATGTTTAATAGCTATTTAAAAATGGCCAAATGGCTGTATTTTATATAATATTTTTACGAGCCAGGTGAATTTAACGAATTTAATAAATTCGCTTGATTATTGCATTAGTTTCGGATGGAAAAAATATGTTAATTATTTAATTTCCATATGAATATGTATTTATCTAATTAATATTTTTAACCTGTGGTCTCGTTTGTTCAAAAATTAATGCAGCGACGTGAATTTAACAGACATGCTTTTTTTTCTATCGCAGGACTGACGCTAAGCAGCTTTGAATTTATTGCTGCTACGATTCTTTCCGGTGGTTATTCTAATATTTAAGTATTGTGTAAAAACCATAGCGATCGTAAAAAGCAAAAAAAAAAGAAGTTAAACTGACTTCAAAACTATTTGTCGGTTTTTCAGAGTCTCGTCTAAAACGTTATATCTTACAACAATATATATACAAAGTTAGGAATTTATGTACTTATTTAGCGTATGGCATATTAGACAAGGCGAAAACCTCGCTTTCGTAAGAAAAAAATTTCTCATTCGATTTTTTTGCATATTCACGTTCGGGACATGCCCCTGAATAAGGATCCAGAGTTTGCCGGACGAAAATCTGGTCCCAATTTGTTTAAACTAGTTATTTTTAAATAAATTGCAAAAATCGCTTTTTTTTACCCCAATTCGACTAGTCGAGTTTTTGACTAATTTTTATTCTATGTCACTCCTAGATACTAAAAAAGGAGTTTCGAAAAATGTCTATGACCGCCGCTTAACCTAGCACCAAAACCATTTTCGATATCCAGATATCCAGAGTCCTCTTACAAATATCTCTAGACATGTTTTTTTCACGTACCCTTAAAATTAAGGGTAGTTTACTGATGAGTAAAACATCGAAATAACAATAACAATATGCCAATATTGCTTTTCCTCGAAAAATTAACTCGGTAGGTAGTTTATTGACAAAAAAGTTAATCATGTAAGTGTGGTGTGGTGTGACTTTTGGGTAAAATACAAGTGTTTGACTTGAAAAAATTAAAACGCGCTTGCAACTTCCAAACTTTCCAATTATAATTTCATAGCAAAAAAAAGAAACAAAAATACAGGAGATGCTTCTTCGAAAACAGTGAAAATTGCCGCAACTTCTATCGTATATGGTCCAATAATTATAAAAATTTCCATCATAAAAAATGTTATCTAAGATTTTCCTTCAGTAACTGTAGTGGAGGGGTTATACATCACAAAACCACAAAAATCCGTTCTGGGAGTACCGCACAAACCCCCCAAAAAACCACCCCTTCGGTGAAAAATGCCTTATTTTACTGATAACTCGTTAACCGTTAAAGATATAAAAAAATTCTCATCGTAAAAAAGAAAGCTTGACTAATTTCCTAAAAAAAAGCCCCATTGTAATTTTGTTGTATATGCAATGGTTTTCGAGAAAGTCGTTATTGAAAAAAATTCCAAAATTTGTATTTTTAATGTGCACGATTTTTTGTTTATTTGAAATTTTTTGCGCGCGGCCTATAGAAAAAATTGAATTGCTGGAAAACCATACAAGATATAAAATACTCGCCATTTTGATGGCTATTGATATTTATTAGTATATAAAAATAACAATATAATATAGTTATCTCTTAATTTTTTGCGTCTCTAACTATTCACAGCCCCATAAAAAATAACTGACTTCAATATAAGTTATAAATGCATTTTCTTTTAGTTCAAGGTAGTACTTCAATGCAAAAAAAGTTAAGAATACAAATTTACCAGCATGTTGAAGTTAGCCAAATTTTGGCCAATTTTTTATTGCTTCCTAAAAATTAAAAAAAAAGACCCAAACTTCTTGAAAATTTAGCTCAAAATTTTTTTTTTAGTTTATATATCATATAACTATTGTTTCTAATCATTTAATAGTTAAAAAATTGCATAACAAAAATATCATCAAAAAACTGAATATGCAACCTTTTTTGGATGTTTTTTTTAAATTAATCTAGCGTCCTCGTATTTTAATATTTTTGAATGTATCCGGTCTAAAAATAAAGGTAAGACTTCATATTAATTGATCATATCATTTAAAATTGTACTATATTTCTCAGGAAAAAAAATGATATTGTAAAATATATTTTTTTAAAATTTGTAAATAAACTCAGATCAAAACTCATTACTAAAATGTTTCATTTTGTTAATTTTAACATAATCTCAAAATTAGTAAAAAATATAGTGACTTTTATAATTTTTTATGATATAAAGTTATTAAATCTTTCGTTTGCTTCTTTTTTCATAACATGTCAACAATTGGCAAAGATCTACTTAAAAAAATGTTTACTTACACAATCTCCAAATTACAAAACATATAGGGAGTTTTATTATGTTTTATGGTTACAAAATAAAGTTATTAAATGCATGTATTTCATACCTGATTCTATTTTTTATAATATGTTAACAATTGGCAAATGTATATTAAAAAAAATCGAGAAAACATCATTTTTTTTATATCTTCAACGGTTAACGAGTTATCAGGCATTTTTTTTGTAGACCTGTGCACAGATCTACAAAAAATTTTTTTTCTGTTCCAAAGACTAAACTTGTCATTCCTTATGTATTTTTGTGTGTTGAATCCGAATTTTCAATTTAAAAAATTTTTTACTGCGTAAATTTCGAGTAAATCCCGGTTGTTATCATCAAAATGCGGTTCTTTTGACAATTTTTGACGTTTACTCGAAATCTACGAAGTACAAAATTTTTTTAATTGAAAATTCGGATTCAGCACACAAAAATACTTAAGGCATGATAGGTCCCATTCCCAGATCAAAACTTTTTTTTCTTTGTAAACCTGGGTAATCTTTCAATTCTAAATTGCAATCTTAACGTACAAGTTTTCATGTTTAAGTAAAATTCAGATTTTCCTGAAAAAATTAAAACGCGCTAACAGTTTCAAAACGTTCTAATTCGACGAATTTTTTTCTTCTAACAAAAAAACTAAATTACAGGAAATTTAATAATCTTTCAATTTTACATCGCAAGGTGGGCATCTGCTGAGGAGTAAATCAAAAAGTTTGATTTTTCCTGAAAAGTCAAAACGGCAGCAAAAATCAGCTATTTTTAACATTGTCCTTTGGATTATTCTTGGAAAAACAATCGAAACGCGCTCGCAGTAGATCTTTTGGCAACAAAAAATAACTAAATTACAGGATATTTAATAAGCTTTCAATTTTACATGTCAATTTTAATGTAGAATCTTTCGTTTTTAGGAAAATGCAAAATTTGGATTATTCTTGAAAAAAAAAAAATCAATTCGGATCAAAATACATCCGTACTTTAAACAATACATTTTTATCTTGCGGCAACAAGAAAAAACGTTACAGGAAATTATAAAACATTTCGAATTTATATGACCCAATTTTTACGTAAGGTACACCATTTTTGGGTAAAAACGCTTCTACGAAAACAGTGAAAAACCTACTTTGGTAAATTTTTAACAAAAGTTACACAAAAAAACTATTTTTCTTTGTTATTTATAAGCTTTAGAAACCACCGAAATTTTATTGCTGAAAACAATATTTTTTTAAACATTTTTTTAAACCCACAACACAAGACTAGTCGAGACTCATCGGCTTTTTGAACTACTTTAAAGTATGCATGTGCATGAAAAAAAAACAGTTGCGGGTTTAGTTTAAATAAATATTTCATTTTGTTAGTACAGTAATGTTGATTTTGAAGTAAAAATTGTTTTCATTTTGACAACGAACGAGAATAGTATCGTAACAATAACTTATTTACGTTAAGAGTGTACAAAAATCAATATTTGCAGCTCTTGAAACAAATAACGAAAATTCAAATAATTATTATAATAAAATTAGTTATTTTTGGAGAATTTTCTATCCATAAAAAAAATAAAAATAATTCCTATTTTGGTGCGGTTATTAAAATAATTTTAACATAATTATGGCCGCACTGCAATTCGATCCTCCTCGCCACGGCTATGCACTTTCCCCAAAAATAACACAGCGATCAAATGGGCCTTATAGAAATTCCGAACTGAGCACTATTTTCGGGCGACGGGAGGGCCGCTGGAAAATCACGTGGCGAAAACCCATTCAAAAACAAAACGGTAATTATCCAGTTAATTTACGCGCGTCGCGTGTCGGTGGTGGGGGAGGCGCGTCTACCCCCACCCAAAAATACCAAGGCACCCTAAGCACTTTTGCATTAATTTAACGGCTAACGAGGACTAATTAACGCGAACGAGCGGGCAGGACGAGCGAGCGAATCTACACGACGGCCATGGCCTGCTACGATGGATGCAACAAAACTGCATATAGTTCTATAGCTCGCCGCCGACTGAAGGCGTCGCGACGAAGAACTAGGTTATAGAATAAGAAAAAGAAATGCAACGACGTTGGAAGGAAAAAATGTTAAAAAAATGTATGTACATATACGGAAGTAAGGTTAGAGTGCATATAAGAATATAATATTGATTGGGTATTTCTTGTGGGTGTATGTAATGCGCCCGTGCATCGCGGGAGGCGGGGTGAGCTCTCCGGAAAAAACGTTATAGTGCAGTTGGCTGCGGCGGCAAACAAATGAATGTTGTCGCGGTCAGCGGAGACAAATGATGAACGGAACGCAGAGCTCTCTCAGTCGGAGCACGTGTTGATTAGAGCGAGGGGAATCTAATGAGCGGCGTTCCCGCCAATTCGGGGACGGCGCTCGGAAGGGGAAGCGTTTCTTTATTCCGTTCTTGGCGAATTGTCTTATCGGAGATTATGTAAAAGTATGTAAATTATCGGAACTTCGTACGTGGCATGCACTTGCACCTGTCGATGTGAGCGTGGGGCCACGCTGAAAAAGGAAACGGTGGAATGGTACACGGTGGGCCAGAAAATACACCCTTAGATTAATGAAAAAGAAATAGACGATTTACTAAAAATTTTTAGTTAGAAACATTACGAGGATCAGATTGTATGCTCCGTTACCTAATAAAAGATGTAGCAGATAGATATATTTTATTTTATTTTAGAAATATACCGTATGTCCGCCTGTCTGTCTGTCCGTCCGTCACGTTTCTCGTAAGCACGATAACTTAAGAAAGAAAAGTCCGATTGTATTGAAATTTGAAAAGTAAGATAGTGTTAGCTACCTATTGTTTTTGAAGAAAATCAATCAGTAAATAAGAAAAAATTAATAATTTAATTTAAAAAAAATATTTTCTTAATTTTTGTCACTTGTATTTAAATAGAATAGAAATCTTGCGAAATATTACCTCTATAATACATTTTCTTTTGTTTATACATTTTACTAATATATAATTCATAATAATATATCAAATGCGTTGAAATATGATTCTTGAAAGACATATATTACAGACATTCAATTTTTGTAGTAATGTGTGATGGTCCAATGGCTAAAGTTTTGTCTTGCGATCCAAAGATCCTGTGTTTGAATCCCAGACAGGTTGGATATTTTTTTTCGAATTTTTTTTCTTATATTTTTTTTTCACAACAAAGTTGGTATCACAAAATTTAGGATGTCCAAAAACTAACATTATTTACAAGAAAACTGCGAAGAGTGTCTTATACAATGTGTAACAATTATATAAAAATCTCAGTAAATTGGCGAAGAGTACGTTTTTAGCCTGTTTCCCATTACAGAATGGAAAATAACAAACATTATACTGCATATACAAAGATACATAAGTTGTACATAACAGTAAAATCACAATATAAAATAATTATATTACATTACATACAGGGTCATTCACGGAAAGCGGGTATTAGACGTTTCTTGGGATCTGTCGATTTTAGAAATTTGAAAATTGGTATGAGGGGGTTTTTGGACATGGTGAATGCAACGAAAATATTTTCATGCTTGTGCTACTTCCGCTTATACCGGATGTAGCACCTAACTTTGTTATTTTAAATGGAACACCCTGTATTTTATTGCATATTTCGATTCCTCATAAAATTTTAGCTTAGGTTTATGTACCATAACATACTCTTAAACGTACCGGTTTTCTAGATAATTAATATTTTTGGAGATTTTTGACGGTTCCCACCCTTCGGGAAAAAAATCGATATCTTTTATCATGTAGCCGATTAGGAAATTTTCTTTTCAAACTCTTACAAGCATCCTATGACCTAACTAAAAATTCTCTTATGTTCTCACAATATCATACAGAGTATTTTATTTTCACAGTCGAACATTGTTTTAGTTTAAACGTCAAAAAGTCATTTTTTTCAAATGGAACCCCCTGTATATTTTCAGAGAATCTAATAGAGGATTGAATTCTGCATCGATTGATAATACCATTCCCTATACCTCTCTCTTCATTTTCTTATTATGGATGAATGTTTGTAAAACGTACAAACAAAATCAGCACTGTTTGTTAGTAGGCAATACAAGTCATAACGTGGTTCCTTTTATATCATAAACGAGAATAATTACGTAGATAATTGATAATCATTTGTTTATTATCAAGATGACAGCTTCAAAAACGAGAGATTAGATTTATAACAAATACTTTGGGACAAAAATTTACAAAATTAATGAATACTTTGAATATAAATATTTAATGCAGCAACTGTTCAAAATGCTCTCCATTTTGCTTCAAACAAGCCAATATCCTGGAATTTACAGCACTTACAATGGCTCGGCGAATTTCGTGGGGATCTATTTACTGAAATGCAGCCCTTATTCTCTTCTTTGGATCTTCTTTGGTAGTAGCCGGGGTGGCATAAACAATATTTTTGATAGTATCATATCCACGAGGAGAATTTAAATAGCAATAAATATGTGAAGATTTTGCGAACAGTAACTTTTATTGATAATTTGCCCCTAAATATTTATAATTCTATGTATTTTCAAACGAATGGTGCGGTCCACGGGAAGTTTATGACCAATTAGTAGCGACGTTCGAAGATAGGTGGTTTGCCTATCGAGGACCTTGAAGATGGCCAGCAAGGTCCCCTGATTTGACCCCCTTAGACTTTGGACCTTTAGGGTATTAAAAATATTGTTTATGTCACCCCTGCTACTACCAAAGAAGATCCAAAGAACAGAAAGGGCTACATTTTAACAAATAAATCCCCATGATTTTAGCCAAGCCATTATAAGTGCCGTGAGTTCCAGGATATTGGATTGGAGGGCATTTTGAACAGTTGCTGCATTAAATATTTATATTCAATGTGTTCATTAATTTTGTAAATTTTTGTCCCAAAGTATTTGTTATAAATCTAATCTCTCGTTTTTGAAGTTGTCATCTTGATAATAAACAAATGATTATCGATTATCTACATAATTATTCTCGTTAAAAAAGGAACCAAGTTATGACTTGTATTGCCTACTAACAAACAGTGCTGATTTTGTTTGTACGTTTTACAAATATTCGTCCATAATAAGAAAACGAAGAGAGAAGGTATAAGGAATGGTAACATCAATCGATGCAGAATTCAATCCTCTATTAGATTCTGTGAAAATATACAGGGGGTTCCATTTGAAAAAAATGACTTTTTGACGTTTGAACTAAAACAATGTTCGACTGTGAAAATAAAACACTCTGTATGATAATGTGAAAACATAAGAGAACTTTTAGTTTGGTCATAGGATGCTTGTAAGAGTTTGAGAAGGAAATTTCCTAATCGGCTACATGATAGAAAATATCGATTTTTTTTCCGAAGGGTGGGAACCGTCAAAAATCTCCAAAAATATTAATTATCTCGAAAACCAGTACGTTTAAGAATATGTTATGGTACATAAACCTAAGCTAAAATTTTATGAGGAATCGAAATAAGCAATAAAATACAGGGTGTTCCATTTAAAATAACAAAGTTAGGTGCTACATCCGGTACAAGCGGAAGTGGCACAAGCATGAAAATATTTTCGTTGGATCCGCCATATCCAAAAACCCCCTCATACCAATTTTCAAATTTCTAAACTCGACAGATCCCAAGAAACGTCTAATACCCGCTTTCCGTGAATGACCCTGTATAAGATATTACAATTTCAAGTTTTTGTATTCTTCTTAATTGTGTATGAAGAAGATTAAATCTGTCCTGTAGGTGACTGTAGGCAGGGTTCGCACACAAAAACCCGGGTGGGTTTTTGACAAAAACTTTTCAGCAAAAAACCCAAAAACCCGCCCCACAAAAACCCAAACTTTATTCTGATGAAAAAATATGAAAAAATTTTAAAGCAACTTTTATTGCTAAAAACATATAAAAATAAAATTCGACGACTCAACGACAAACTTAAAGTACTTAAAATCAAAATAGTTATTAAGTGATAAGTAATTAAATTTAAGTTATTACGGTTTCGGTTTTCAAAGCAGTTTTCCAGAATCTCTTATTTCAGTTTTCGCTTAAGATTTCGGTTAAAATTAGATTAATGCTTGCAGGAACCGAAAACGAAATTTATTTCGGCTCGGTTTCGGTTACGGTTACAAGAGTTCTACTAAGGCGGAGTTGCAATTTTTTTTTAGTGGAACATGATTTCTATTATAAGGAAAATTAAAATAAAGCACAACTCTTGGAAGTCCTGCGAACGAAAAAATTTGAGAAGTATGCTAAAGACACTGTAGCGGAGAGATATGGCCACAAAGTGTTGAGATTACCGCCATGTTTCTGTATTTTCAATCCGATTGAATTAATCTGGTGTAAATTGAAGAAAAATGTCAGAAAAGGCAATACTTTTAAGAAAATCGACAAAAGTCGTAGAATTAATTCAAAATGAAGTGTCGAAAATTAACAAGGAAGACTGGGAAAAGAGAATTACGAAAGTAATTAAAATTGAAGATGAATATTCAAAAATTGGTCAACTTCATATAAACGGTGGAAATAAATTTATTATAAATTTGAACGAAGATAGTAGATCGTCTGAAAATGAAGAAGAGGGTGAAGAGGGCGAGGATTCAGAGGAAGACGCGATGTGAGGTGCGATAAAGTGAGATGAGGTAAAGTGAAGTGATGTGAAGTGAATTTTGTGATATCCACTGTATTATTTATTTCCGTTTTTGTGTTTTCGTAGTTCGGTGCTTCAGAAATATTATTTTTCAGTATTTATTAATGTTATTTTTATTTATTTTTGCAATGATTCATCTTTCTGTTTTTATTGTAGTAACAACTTTACTTTTTTTTTTTTAACTATTTAACGTCGGCCTATTTCCGCTACCAGGGCCTATCACCGACGCCAGGAGAAGAGCTACCCCCAACCTGGAAATTTTTCCAAACCTCTTCCCTTAAGAAGAGTGGGGATCTTTTACTTGCCTAACATTTAATAGACAAGGGACCGCCTGCTTTACATCCCTCCGAAGGATGGTATATCCACTACGTAATCCTCGTCTGAAATTACGTTGCTTCCGCGTATACACTGATATACAAGCCGCTAGAAGGTGGGACGAGAACGCTGTATTTCCCAAGATGAGTCACCCATCCAAGTACTAACCGCGCTCGACGTTGCTTCAGCGAAATATCGACTGATATTCACATTGAAGTCGCCTCTACGCTCGCCCCTTAACTTTACTTTACAGTTTATTTTTAGTTTATTTATTGAGAGAAATATTTGTATCTGTTACTATTTTTAGAGTATATTTTTTGTTTTTATTTTGTTCTTAAAGGTTGCTTGTTACTTTTTAAATAATCTATCCTATATTAATATTCCATACCCATCATTTCATGGCGAGAAATGCTCATACCTCCTCGCGGTTCTTGCTGGGTAGTAACAATTTATATTAAGCGAACTGTATATACTGTAACTATTATTGGTGTAGTCACTACTTTTATTTCAAGTTAATACGTTTTTTGTACATTGTTGCTAGCTAAACTGAGCACAAATCCAGCGGCGACTTATGAAATTTAGATTGGTCATATCTTAGTATTGACTCATAGGGACCCAAGCCATACTTTATGGCACCACTACCATGATAAAATGAAGCTGTTTTGCAAAAAAAATCATCGAATTTTGCAAAAAAAAGTTTTAAAAATGAATTGAACACCACACAACAAATTGGTTTTTGTAAAAAGACTTCTATTAAATAATGTTTTCATCCCTTTTCTGAAAAAAAAAAAATTAATAAAACTTAAATGAGTCTTTTTACAAAAACCCAACTCATTTTTAAAACTTTCTTTCGCAAATTTCGATGTAATTTTTTTTTCGCAAAACTGCTTTATTTTATCTTGGTAGTCATGTCACAAAATATGGCTTGGGTACCATGACTCAATGACTAAATTTCACAAGTCGCGGCTGACAAATACCTACATTGAAAAAGTAAACGACAGAACAATATAGTTAAATCCAGCTCTGCGTTCTGCAACCATTGCGTCTCAACAACACCGCCTAGATAGGCGGTACGTCGATCACTATTGCGATTGTGACGACTACACATTTTTCATTAAAAGTGTATCAGATTTTTTTCTCGGGAAATAGCGTCAACTACAAACATTACTTTTATCCGTCTAATAGGTTTACAGTAATTAGGACTGGGCGTCTTTTAAATATCTAAATATTGCCAAACTTTGCCTAAAATCGCTTCCAACGTAACAAACTTAAATTAAGGATACCATTCTTAAAGACAGATCTAATTGAGAAATTTAAGAATTATGCAATTATTATTCTTAATTTATTATACGTTGGATAAACGAAGCATCCAATTAGATCTAGATTTAAGAAGCATATGACTCCAAATAGACTGAAAATGATTCCAGTGTTTCAACAAAAAATAAATTACAATCTTAGAGTAGTTGAATGGACGAATGTATTTTAAAGACCTTAAATATCCCAATGATATTTTCCGCGGAAAACACACAAACAAATTTTCCATGCAGAAACTGACGTTGTTATTGCACTGGAAGCCCTCCGGAGTGTCTGTAACGCAGCGTTACATTTCCGAATGTGGACTATTGAAGTGGGCCAAACATTGCCAAATTTTATTAGTTCATTCGCATTGTTGGGAAACTGGTACGAAAACCGGAAGTCTACGAAAATGTAAGGTGTATTTATTGGGTGGGCGTTGGATCGAGCCAGACGTCGTCGTGTTGGCGTCGCGGGGGGCGCCCGGGGGGGTGCGGCGCAACCCCGTAAAGCATAAAACTGCGCAGGGCGCCTGCTCCGACTTAAAAAAGCACAAAAACTTTATTTCAAGGAAAACACATAAAAATATATAACATCCGATGCACTTTATTTGCTCATTTTTCCAGGCATATAAATTGCGTTCGGCGGTAGTTTTGAGTATAATGGAGTTTCTCTGGAACAAGGAGGATATATGGCCGAAGTCAAATTGTTATTGTTATGTTTTATAACTATAAATATACGGCGTGTTTCAGACGGATTTCTATGTGCGATAACTCGCAGTACCCGAGACGATGCAGTTTGCAGTCAGTAGTGGCATGTTTTGGGTTTGGACGAGGGCAAATAAAAGTTTCTGTCGTGTTTCGTACGTTATATTTCATCGATTGTTGGTCGCAAGGTAATAAAGTCACAGAAAAAAATAACTATGTTAGTTCCCGTTTACGTAATTTTAAACAATAATAATAAATATATAAATTCGTTTATTTTACTTAAGTAAAAATGCGAATTTCTGTTTTTTAAAAGTTTTACTCAAAAAATATCCTTTACTACATATTTTTTGGGTCGCTGATTAAGAAAATGATATAACACCCTTAAAATACCGAAAATCACCCCCAATAGGGATTTTTTCGAAATATTCTTATTAAAAATGTAAAATAGTCTAGTAAAGTGTATTTTTTATATGATAAATATAAAACCTTAGTTATTCAAATAATAATTCAGTAAACGTTTACCCTAAGGGTTAATCAGAGGGGTTAAAACAACCCTCATTTCGACAAAAAATATAGTTACAATGGTTATTTTTTAGTTTTTGCTTCAAAATAGGGTAAGAGAATTGTGACTATGAGAGTGTATCTCAACCCCCTTTAAGGGTGAAAACCACCCTTAAATGGCTGTAGAATTTGAAAATAGGTTTCGAATTTTTTTGAAATTTTAGGATCACGTCTTCTTTGATATTTTCACTAAAATCAGTCTCCGAACCTTGTTTGATAAATAAAAATTATTTTAAAGGTTAAATTAATCAATTCTTATATACTTTGACAATGTGAATAAACAACAATTCAATGTGAAACAACAATCCAATTTTTAAGCATCTAAAGTTCAAAGTTCAAAAACAATTGGGTGCTTAATAGCAGCTTAAAATCAGCAGATATCTCTATTTTTTTCAAACAAACTAAATTTTAGACATTTCAAAAAAAATCTTTTAAAATAATTAATAAATTTTTTACTACTAATATACAATTTATAAAAAAATTCAAAAAAAATTGATTAACATCCATTTTAATGTCCAATTTTTTTCATTATTAAATTATCTTAAGACTATCTTAAAATCTGTTTTTTTTTAACTTTGGATACTTGTTTTACATGGAGTAGAATGTATGAAAAATTTAGAATTTATTTTAAAGGATTTTTTTTTTGAAATGTCTAAAATTGCTTTTAAGCACCTAATTGTTTTTTAACTTTAGGATGCTTAAAATATGTTTACTAAAAATTGGATTGTTGTTTCACATTGCATAGAATGGATGAAAAATTTTCATTTCATTTTAAATATTTTTTCCTTTTAAATGGAAAAAATGCGATTTCTAACTTACGAGCTTCTTAAAAACGTTGAAAAACTTAGAATTTATTTCTACCCACATTGAATTGTTGTTTATTCACATTGTCAAAGTATATAAGAATTGATTAATTTAACCTGTAAAATAATTTTTATTTATCAAACAAGGTTCGGAGACTGATTTTAGTGAAAATATCGAAGAAGACGTGATTCTAAAATTTCAAAAAAATTCGAAACCTATTTTCAAATTCTACAGCCATTTAAGGGTGGTTTTCACCCTTAAAGAGGGCTGAGATACACTCTCATAGTCACAATGTACTCTCTTACCCTATTTTGAAGTAAAAACTAAAAAATAACAATTGTAACTATATTTTTTGTAGAAATGGGGGTTGTTTCAACCCTTATTAACCCTTAGGGTAAATGTTTACTGAATTATTATTAGAATAATTAGTGTTTTATATTTATCATATAAAAAATACACTTTACTAGACTATTTTACATTTTTAATAAGAATATTTCGAAAAAATCCCTATAGGGGTGTTTTTCGGTGTTTTAAAGGGTTATATCAATTTCTGGTTAACGGGACCCTATTTTTCTTAATCAGCGACCCAAAAAATTTGTAGTAAAGGATATTTTCTGAGTAAAACTTTTAAAAAACAGAAATTCGCATTTTTACTTAAGTAAAATACACGAATTTCATATACCTATTTATGGGATTTTTTGAAGTTATGTTGAACGTTTTTAAAATTTGGGCAGTGCTCAAACATCGGGAGATACCTAACAATTATTTAAAAAAAAAAAATTTCAAATCCATTAATAATTGGATTGTAGACGGATTTTTGTCCAAAAAAATGGAAAAATTTCCCACTGTGCGGCGGGGTGTCAGCTCATAAAGCTGTTGTAAATGCCAACCAGGGTCAATACTTTATCTTACATAAAACATTAGAATATAGAGATGATTAAATTTGATACTTAACACCTAATATTAACTAGCTGTTAAAAGGAATACCAACAAATATCTACAAGACAAAAAAAAGAGAAGAGAAAAAAACATTAAAAAGGACACTATTAAAAGTATACTGTTCGGCAAAAGTTTTATATATCCCGAGATAAACAAGTGCGAGAAAGAAAACAGAGAAATTAGGAAAAGA
Organism: Rutpela maculata; assembly: GCA_936432065.2. Lineage (NCBI taxonomy): Eukaryota > Metazoa > Arthropoda > Insecta > Coleoptera > Cerambycidae > Rutpela > Rutpela maculata. The sequence continues at coordinate 5,216,387 of OW386292.2, forward strand.
AAGACGGACGGACTGTTCCCAGCACTCTCCAAATTTCGTGCAATCTTATATTTTTATCACCTTGTCGTGTATCAACGCAGGGCTTTTCTACCGCGTGCGCATTGTAGAGGAAGTATATACGTCTTTCTTTTCCTAACTTCTCTGTCTTCTTTCTTGCACTCGTTTATTCAGGATACATATACAGGGTGTTTTAGGGCAACATGCGGAAAATAAAATGCGTTCTACTCTTATATGTGGGAAAGTCCATGCAAAATATTAGAGTGATCCTAGGTAATTTAGAATAAGCGAGAGCGAAGCAAGCAATGATGTACATTAAGGGGCGTGTCACACTTTGCCTCTGCTAGGGTACTGGTAGACGCCTTTATTGTGGGCGGTCGGTTAAGTCGTTGAAACTATGCAATCCCAAAAGCAAAACTTTCCGATACTGTATACGTAAATATAATGAGGTCGGTTAATAATAAGAAGCTTACGATTTATTTTGAAGATAATACATATGTACTATTTTCTTAGAAGATAATGACAGAAAAGACTGGGCAAATTTACTATTATACAAACCTGTCGCTAAGCATGAAAAAGATGATTTAAAGAGAGCTGTTTACATGCCTAGGCGATTACACATTACGGAACTTTTGGTACCGTTTAACCCCTACTAAATAGAGCTTTCTGAATATCCGGGTGGCTCATATCATAACGTTTAAAATAAGTCATTTTGAAAAATGTGATTTTAATGGGTTTACAGCACCCTGTATGGTGTATTATTGGACAGATTGACGTTTTCGTATTTTTTATATGAATTACATTGGAACAAAATTAATTTTAACATATTCGCAGCCATCTAGATTGATAACTAAAATTCGAATTCTTTTTCGTGCAACACTGTATAAATTGTTCAAAATAGTATAAATGTATCCAAAATGTGATCCATATTTAAAATATGTAAAAACATACAGGGTGGTCCATTTAGAAAAGACTATTGGGGTCATTTCCGGTGAAACCGGAAGTGATAAATATGGTGGATAGGTCTCAAAAAGTTGGAAATCTTACCTAATTTCACCATACAAAACTTCATCCCGATATATTGTCAAGGGCCAGAAAATAATAGTAAATTATTTTTAAAATAAATTTAAAGAAAATTCAATTCTAGTTTGGTAAAAATATATTTTATATAAAATTAATTCATTATTAATCTAAATTTAAATTAAAGCATTACAAAATTAAACAATATAAATTTAAACAACAAAATGCTGCACTTGCTATTTATTTGGAAGAGTACAAAGTCATATTTTAATTTCGTAATTGAGGTCAAGTAGTTTTTTAGCAATACTGCAAAGACTGCAGTATTGCAATTTTGGTTATTCCACGTTTGGGTTTTGAAGAAGGTGGTTGTGCTTGGTGGCTGACATATCTCCTCAGGATGAATGACCTGATAATAATGTAAGTAGGAATAATTGTCAATTAGATAAGGATTTAGGGACCCCTATATATTGTTTTTATGGATAAAAATAAATGTTCTATTTTTTTAAACTCTTGTTTCATCTACCATAGCTACCCCCTTGTGCGTATATGGCTTAGGGAAAGTGTATACGTAACATATGGTGGAGGCGCCGAATTATGCTGTTAATTTGCGCCGAATTTTCTTAGTTTTTTTTTTAGAGAATTTTGGAATGAATCTTTGCTTTAAATTTTAGTGGGTGCATGGGGTTATTGTAATTTTTTTTCGTGAACAAGTAAAGTTTGTTATATTGCTCTAAGTTTATATAACAAAACAAGCACGTTCTCAAAATAGAGTCTAAGGACCTATTGAAAAGATTGTACCATAACCCAGTTGAATTGATGAATGTGAAACAAAATTTAAGGTCAATTTAGCTTCATTGAAATAGAACATAACTGTCTGCTTTCATTTTAATTTTTTTTCATAGAAAATGTGTGGTATAATTTCATTGCTAAACAATATAAAAACAGTATAGAGAGGGTTCCACTAATTATTTTTTTTCGATTGTTAAATTTAGTACAGGACAGGATCGTGTAAATTTTCTAGGTCCAGATGGAAGTTTTGGCAGAATTTTACTAATTCCAGATTTATATTTTCTTTCATCATATCATTATTTTTTAATCGTACAGAGGGGCACATAAAATATATAGACATTTTTCTTTCCTACAGCTACTCACAAATTTTATTGCAGCAGTTAGTATTTTATATTTATACATTTTGTGGGGGTTTCAAAAAATAATAATAATTTTAAAATCTTGGGCATATGAGTGGTTCCGAGAAAAAGCCAACTCCAGTCACTAGGTCTGCACTAAAGCTGCAATTAAAGGAGAAAAAGATTTTGGCAAATTTCAGACCACAGCACAGAAGCACCGAGAGATTTGGCAGCCCCACCCCAGAATCTGACCCATTTGCACGTTCTCCCAAAGTCGGAAGATCACCGGAACGACACAGACAACCGGTGGACACAACTGACAGCGACAGCGAAGACAATAGGTACACCAGTTTGGCAAAAGTAGTGAGTGGTGAGAAGGAGGAAAAGGGTGACAGTTCTGAAAGCTTAGAAAGGCAGCAGAACAATCAAAACATTGAGATACTTACAGTGGAAGATAACGTTACAGCCCCAACGAGAAACCAAATAATTGGCACAATGGACGTCACAATCTCTGAAAGTTTAACAAAAGCAAAAACACCAGTGGTTCCAAAATTCCTGTGCCCACCAACTTTTGACCCGTGCTCTGGAAATGCTGTCAACTTTATGAAAAATTATGAACGAACTGCAGTGGCGAATAGCTGGGACAACAATCTGAAAATCACATATCTGGGCACATTTTTAGAAGGAGCGGCACACCTATGGTTTAACCGCTATACGTCGGATGCCTCTAATCAGGACAAAAAATGGGCAAACGTCAAGGACGATTTCATAAAAGAATTTGGCGGTAACGACATGGTCAGGCTTCTGGAGAAAAAACTGTATGAGACAAAACAACGTCCAAACCAGTCCATCAAAGCGTACTACTTTGAACTCCAGACTATCTTTTCGGATTACGATCCCACGTTCAAGGTAGAAGAATTTAGGAAATTCTTCGAAAACGGAATGAATAAAGAATTATATAGGAGTTACAGGCTAATCCTTGAAGATGACCTCGACTGGGATAAGTTCAAAAAGATAGTCCAAAAGCTTGAAGACATCTCCACACCCGGCGAAGAGGGTATATCACTGCATACCCTTAAAATCAGTGAGGATACTAAATGTCATCACTGCCACCACATGTGCGGCCAGGGAAATCAAGGCCCACAAAGAGGTGAGAGCGAGAGAAAGCGAGCGGATGCCCAAAACAAAAATAGAAATTATGGATACTCTCGAAACAGAAATAACTATCAGAGACCCAGCGCCAACAGGAATCAGGTTAATTGGGGCAGAGCAGGACCAAGTACAGGTCAAGGATTCGAACCAGGTCCACGAAACCAGGGTTTTAACAGAGGTGGAAACAACCCACGCCAACAAAGATTTCCCCCAAATAGCAGAACCAACGATGGCAGACCACGTTGCTTCCAGTGCAACAGAGTGGGGCATTTTGTAGTTTCGTGTCCTGAAAATAGACGTCAACACCCAAACACCAGCGGACGACGAGAATAAGCCCCGGCGTCGTCCTTGCCAATAAGGGGGCCCATCCTAGTAGGCACAATTACGAGATAATAACGGTTCCTTGCTACATAAATGGGTACAAGGTAAGAGCCATCCTAGATACAGGGGCTGAGAAAAACGTTATTACAACCGGTATTCTAAGGTACTTTAAAAGGACCCAGAATAGAAATTTAATTGTGGCTGGGGGAGGAAGAATCCCTATACTAGGAGATACTAAATTCAACCTTGGCATTGGGGGACTCGTCATGAATTGTAGAGCCAATGTCATCGACGGTCTACCGTACCCGCTACTACTTGGAATGGAATTTCTCAAAAGCTGCAGAGCAGTGATAGATCTTAGGGAAGAAATGGTGACATTATCTGTAGGTAACAAGTCCACCATAGTTTACCTAAACAACACTCGAATAACAAAAGAACAACAACCCTACGAAAATAACATCCTAACGAAGGAAAAGAGTACAAGCGAAGAGCCCTTAACTAAAAGTTTAAAAGAGAAATCAAGTCAAAAGTTAAGAGATACCAAGCAGTCCAGCTCAGGATCGAAGCAGAATAGAGGAAAAATAAAAAATTATAGGCCCATATCTCCTCAGAGTGTGACAGGGGAAACAAGAAAACAGAAAATTTTTAGAAAAAAGGGCAAAAGAGCCAGACACAGAAGCAATGAGGAACAGAGAATAATGATAGAATTCAATAAGTTCTTGAGGTCGAAAAAAGACCACGAAAATGATATTTCGAAAGCGAAGATAGAGGAAAAGACGCAAGATTTGTTTGTCACTGACAATTCTTACGCCTTAGCTCACTGTGTGTCGGCTGACATGAAGATGAGTAAGGGCATCGCAAAAGAATTCAAGAAAAAATTTGGGTGCAGGGAGATTTTAGTTCGGCAAAAACAGAAACCAGGAGGGCTAGCAGTGTTAAATGAAAGTGGTCGATCATTACTGTACTTGGTAACAAAACGACACTTCTGGGAGAAGCCATCGCTGAAAACAATGTGGAAGTGTCTATACAAAATGAGAAATTACATTGTTGCCAATCAAATATGTAGACTAGCGATGCCAAGATTGGGCTGTGGGCTTGACAAACTTGACTGGAATTTGGTGAAAAACATGATTTGTTGTCTGTTTAAAGATGTGGAAGTCGACATTCTGATTTGTAACTGGAGCACACCTAAGGAGGTGTTGTGCCAGGTGTCCGATTTGCCAATAGTCCATGTAGAAAACAAAGACATGCTACAAGCAAATGAGACGGAGCCTGAGCAAAAAATTTTAGTTAAGGTCATACTGCAGGAAGACTATATCCTAGATGCAGGAAAAACGTATGACCTTAAAGTAGGAATTTCGGAAAAACAAGAAACCGTGGACTTACATCAATGGGAATTCCAAGCCAATGAAGACTTTTATTCCTCTAGAGGGCTAATTTTATTAAATTCTCCAGCACCTCTAGACAAAAAGTTGTGTATAAAAGTGGAGAATAAATGTTGGAGGAAGATCAAAGTTCTAAAAGGTTCCACCATAGGATATTTCGCCCACCCAGAAATCGACCTGCCAACGCAAGGGATTGTCTTGTTTCTAGAAGAAGAAACAAACGACATAGTGACGCTGAAAGATCACCAGTTAGATCACGTCACGGACACCTCACAAAAAGAGGAACTTGCAGACCTACTACAAGACTATCAAGATGTTTTCTCGAAATCTACGCGACAGATGGGCTTAACAACATTAACAAAGCACAAAATAGATGTTGGCGATGCTGCTCCGATAAGGTGCCGACCCTATAGAGTCTCCCAAAAGGAGAGACAAATTATAGACGAGCAGATCAAGGAAATGCTTGAAAGCAATATAATAAGGCCCTGTCATTCACCATGGGCAAGCCCTGTAGTGCTTGTTAAAAAGAAAGATGGTTCTACAAGGTTCTGCGTAGATTATAGAAAACTAAATAACGTTACAAAAAAGTCTACCTATCCAATCCCGAACATCGAAGACATTCTTACATACTTAGGTGACTCAAGATACTTCACAACATTAGATATGTTCAGTGGCTACTGGCAGGTTGAACTCGAGGAGGAATCCAAGGAGTATACAGCGTTCGTCGCACAGGGACATGGCCTCTATGAATTCAATGTCTTGAGTTTCGGTCTATGTAATGCTCCTGCAACATTCCAGCACTTAGCCGACAAAGTTTTCGAAGGGATGAAGTGGAAAGATGTCCTGATATATCTTGATGATATTGTTGTCTTCTCCAGAACATGGGAGGAACACCTGAAAAAATTAGAAAAAGTTTTTCAGCGTTTGCGAGAAGCAGGTCTCACACTCAAGCCTAGCAAATGCATATATGCGAAGCCCGAGGTGAAATTATTGGGCCATGTTGTGAGCAAGGAAGGGATAGCCCCAGACGAGGACAAGTTAAAGGCGATAAAAAATTTCCCAGAACCCAAAAATATAAAAGGTGTTCAGAGTTTCGTGGGTTTATGTAATTACTATCGGAAATTCATAAATAATTTTTCTATAATTGCCAGACCTCTACACATGGCAATAAAAAAGGATACTGGCTTTGTTTGGGGTTCTGAACAGAAAAAGTCATTCGAGGCCCTAAAGGAAAAATTGACCACAGCCCCAGTTCTGCAGCACTTCAATCCAAATAAGGGTTGCGAGCTGAGGGTGGACGCGTGCACCCTAGGGATCGGAAGTATTTTATTACAGGAGGGGGAGGATGGACAGCCCCACCCTGTTGCATATGTCAGTAGAAGCCTCTCAAAAGCCGAGAGAAATTATACAATCACCGAGCTGGAAGGACTAGCCGCAATTTGGGCCCTGGGTTATTTGAGACATTTGATTTACGGAAGACCCGTAAAAATTGTCAGCGATCACCACGCCTTGTGTTGGATTAGGTCATTGAAGGATCCAACAGGTAGGCTAGCAAGGTGGTCACTAAGGTTGTCGGAGTTCGACTACACCATCGTGCATAAAAATGGTGCTGCACATGCAGACGCGGACTCACTGTCACGGAATCCGGTTTTTAAAGCCGGTGAAAGTACAGAAAATATAGATGACATACCTACTTTCCTTCTTCTCCCTGAAGATGTGTCCAAAGAACAACAGTCAGACCCTTCATTGAAAGAGTTGATGGCTGCGGTGGAAAATCCCAAGGCAGCTCCGATAGGCATAGCCAGACGAGCCAAGAATTTTCGAATCGTCGATGGGGTACTGTACAAGGTTAACCCATCAGCGGAAGGGCGTGAGAATTTACTGGTCATTCCTGCACACCTGCGAGGAGAAATCCTGTATTCTCATCATTCGGAGCCACTGGCAGGCCATTTGGGAATAGCTAAAACATTAAACAAAGTTAAAACTAGGTACTATTGGGAGAATTTGCAAAAGGATGTCGAAAAATTTATAAAGGGTTGTGCAGACTGCCAAGCAAGGAAGGGGCAACAGAACAAAAAACCTGTTGGGCTTTTACAGCCAATACAAGTGGGGACGCCGTTTGAGAGGGTAGGAATTGACATCCTAGGACCATTTCGGCGTAGTCGAAATGGGAAAACGGTGATTGTAGTGGCGACCGACTATGCTACCCGTTGGGTAGAAACAGAGGCTTTACCCTCAGGGAAGGCCAAGCCGGTAGCAAAATTTATTTTAGAGAAAATTATTGCACGCCATGGATCCCCACGATACTTATTGAGTGATCGAGGAAAGACTTTCCGGTCCGAGCTAGTGAGGGAACTGCTAAAGTGTATGGGGACCTACAATCAATATACGACAGCGTACCACCCCAGTTGCAATGGGTTGACCGAGAGGTTCAACAAGACGTTGGCAAACATGTTGTCAATGTACACAAACACACAACACACAGACTGGGATGAGTACCTCCCCCATGTAACTTTTGCATACAACACTACGCGACAGGACACTACAAAATTTTCCCCGTTTATGCTAGTCTATGCTAGGGAGGCTATACAGCCTACCGAGGCCAACTTGCTGGAGTCATGCAACACCGCAGACGCTTGTCAGATAAGGGAGAAAGCTCTGGCCGTAAGGAGTCAGGCTGTGGCAAACATCAAAAAACGACAGGGGGTGGACAAGGTGCGCTATGACAGTAAACATAGGCACCTGGAATTTAAAAAAGGGGATCAGGTCAAGGTTTTTACGCCGGTACGGAAAGTAGGGAGAAGCGAGAAACTGCTACTTCGTTGGTTTGGGCCCTATTACATACTAAAGAAGAAAAGTGATGTGGACTACCTCGTCAAAAAGGGCCAAACCAAGAAGTCCAAGTCCGAAGTAGTGCATGTGAGTCGTATTCTGCCCTACCATGACCCCTGGACCCCAATTCCAGCACCGAAGGGTGCTAAGCTGAAGTAAAAAGTTTTTTTTTGTTCTGTAATCATGATTAACCCTAATTTAATTTAAGTTAGATATATGGATGAACTAGGTACTAATAGTTTTTTTTTGTAAAAACAGGTTAATCGTGCTAGTAATGTTCAATTTCCATGAGGGAAGCCCACACCACATGGAGGTTACGGCTGGAGGGTTTTGGAGGACACTGCCCTCTACGGTGACCTACGAAGCCACTATCCCAATGGTCTATGAAACCACATGGAGAGAGAAGGAGGTAAGAGGTGGTTCACCGTTCAAGGGGGCTTGCGAGCACTTGAAGAGTAAAAGCCCACAGTGTATTATTCTAAATGGCCTCAACCAACTAAAAGAAAATTTTAAAAGTGAATTTAATTCTCTTACTCGTAGCTGGAGCCCAGCATATTTGAAAAACTGCTCTGAACCAACTAAACGTAGTAGGGAGGTTAGAGCATTAGATTTTCTGGGGGAAGGCTTATCCTGGTGTTGTGGGGTGGCTACTCAGCATAAACTAGACTCTTTGACGATGAGCGAGCAAAATTTAAAATCACAATTAGCCAAATTAACAAATGGAATTTCAGAGACTTTTTCGACAATTTCCCAAAATTCGAGAAAATTTGTAGAATTTCAAAATTCAATTTCAGATACATTTAAAACCACGGAGGACAGAATTCACAAATTAGAATCATATACCGAACAAGTAACTAATAACGTCAAAGAATTTGAAAAAGAGGAGAGTTTTTTCCTGTTGTCGGTACTCAACAATCAATTTGAAAATTTACGTCATATCATTGAAATTACCCGGGCAATCAAACGTCAAGGAGTCATAAATTCATGCAGGCAACACCAAATCCCCATTTCGATTTTAGACCCAGCCGTTTTACGTCATGACTTGGAAAAATTAGAGGGTGAATTATTGAAATTAGGTCAAAATTTAGCCGTCCCTGTTCGTGATTTATCTAAATTATACCAAGTCCCTATATGTGACTGTGGTTTTAATGGAGATAAACTTTTTATCAACATCCGGGTTCCTGTCACGCAACAACAACAAACGTGGGAGCTATTTGAGCTTATAACAACCCCATTTGCTTGGCAAAACCAAACTTGTTTAATTAAGCATGAACCCTTATTTTTAGCCGTCTCAAAGTCCCCTCTAAATTCCAAATCACAAGTCAGGCAAATTTCAGGGTCAGGGTTGCGGCATTGTCAGCCATTTAATGATCGACTGTGTTACTTACCACGGTTTTCTGCAGACATGACGCAGGGACCAGCTTGTGCAAAAAAGTTGTACAATGGGGCCTCTGTTGAGGAAATTAGTCATCACTGTCCAATGAGTTGCCATAGGTCAACCACCACTGTTGTTTCTGAGATTGCTGAGGAAACTTATGTCATTACTCACCCTAAAAATGTTACAAAATTAGTGTGTCACAATTCAACTCAATTCTTAGACGAATCAGCCTATGTAATGCCAGGCTCAATTAAGTTATACTTACCATGCGATTGTGAATTAACCATGGATGGGGAAGTTCTGATTCCAAGGAGATTTCCATGTCTCGAGTCGCTTCCATTAGAATCTGCTGTGACCCATATAATCCCCGCGGCCTGGTCCACATTAAAGTCATTCGTGCTGAAACCATACAATCAAGATAACTTACCAAAATTTCTAAGGCCAGAAGACGGCCTTAATAAGAATTGGTCACTAGAAATTCCCCATTTCAATTTAACATCACCAAAGTCAAATATAAAAGAGATTATAGATAGCGTTGATGCCGCGGTAAAATTTTCATATGCGGACACATATGGGCAACATGGAGATACATTATTTTTTGTGTGGAATTGCATTTTATCATTAGGCCTATGTTATATATTTTTTGGCGGCCGGCATAACCTAGCGGTTATACCAGCCCTGGCAGCTCCAGCACGAGGCGAGAACAAGAGTAACGTCAACCATGACATTTATTTTGTATTTTTATGCATTGGATTTATTCTATTTGTTATATATTTTGCCATAAAAATTTGTTTACTAATAAGACGTGGAAAAGAAACGAGAAGAAAAAGTCCACAACCAAAAAAGAAACAAGCACCCCCCTTGAACGAACCCCTCTCCTCTGGGAGAAAATTTATTCTCCAAATGGGGAGTAACTTGGACCTCAATAAACTTGAAGCTGGGCACAGTCTAGAATGTGTCCTGCAGGGAATTGAGGATTCCTCAGCTGAAGGCCACAGTGCCGAATCGGGTGTCTAAAAAAAAAAATTCTCGGACAATTCCAATTGGACCAGAGCAGTTGGTTGAGCTGCGAAGCAATTTTGCTAGGCGATTTAAGCTAGTGGCTATGCGCGGTGACTAGATAAATGGCAGAGTAAATAGCTGACCACTCAACACTGCCCTTGTTCAAGCAAAATTAACGTTGATCACACAATAACCATAACAAACTGACATTTAAACACCCGCGGTATACTGAAAGTATAAAAAATTTATTTTTTTGCTTGGAGCCTGTGATAAATAATCAATTATTTATTTATTAATTCCCATAGTTCAAATTCGCGATATAGGACAAGTCAAATATAGTAAAAGTGAATGTTTGAAAAGTCAAAACCGAAGTTAAAACTTTGACTAGTAGAAGATAGAGACTAAAATTAAATAAAGGGCAAAATAATAAGGGCACTAACTGAAAGTTAGATAATTTTAAAGTACCTAAAAGATTACCTAGAGTTGGAAAAGTTAGTGGATTTTTTTTATTTAATTGATTTTCTTCGTTTTTTTTTAATTAATTAGTCATTGTCCTCCTCACAAAAGTAATATTGAATGGAAACAATTTAGGGCATTTTGCGTATATGACACAAGCAGTCATTTTTCTGTTTCTAGGTAACACATCTAGACTACATGTACAGTGTGTGTATGTACCCACTGATGGCGGTATCAGTAAATATTAGTGAATTCATATTGATATATATTATATCCATGCACAGAATATTATGGTCCATTAGAATAGATCTATAGGAAGGATGCTAGTAGAAAAATTTTTTTTACTAAAATTTTTTTTTGCATAGTTTTTCAAAGAATAAGATTAGATTATGCATCGCAATACAGTCTGTCACTAAATAAATAGGAATCATAATGAAGGGTAAAATAGAATAGTAAGATATAGAAGCAATAGGCAACGAACAGTTAGGGTCAACTCTTACGCTTAGAATAGGAATTAGAGGCCAGATATTTTAAAGGGGATCTCGTTGTGCGACACTACATTTAAGAGTTGTAGTTTAATCAGAAGAATTAAATGTTAAAATCATAAAAGTGTCATTTATATATCACTATTTTTATGCTCATGCGTTACCATAACCTAACAATATATCGGACCTCTAATAATAAATTTAAAAAATTAGTTAATAAGTAGATACTTACAGTATTCTGTTTCGCTTTTTATTTTTTCCATGTACCCCGAGCACACCTATGGAGGGCGAATGGCACAAGTCGGTTCCTGGAAGAAGAACAATATTAAAAATGACATCCATACAAAATGAAGTACTGCGACTTACCAAAACAGATTCAGTACACATGATGAAAACCAAATTTAACCATTCTGAGCCACTGAGACGCCTGCCTTTCCTATGCAATCACCCTTGAAACACGCCTGTGTGAAAGTCCCCTATAAACTGCAACTACCATTCGAAAGGGTGCTGCATATCATTGGACAAGCTGTTATCATTGTCTACAAACACTTTCTCTTTCCCAGATCTAAAAATAGAGGACAAAATTTAGTACTTAAACGACAGAATGCCAGTAACAAGAACTTACCTTAACTAATAAAATGAAGCAAAGCAGTTCTCCCACTGGTCAGAGCACCAACACTTACAAAAATGCTGGAAACGTTGGCGTCCCCTGAAAATCTGTCTCGTCAACAGGAAAGAGAATGGTGTGGGCCCAAGGCTAAAAGGCTCAAATGGCAGACAGTCATCAATAACAAACACTTATCACAAAAAACGCGAACCAAGTAAAACGGAAATGGAGGTTATGTGTTTATGGTTGACAGCTCCAAAGCCGATAGACGACGACAGCGGACCGATGAGTTTAGCCAGTGCCGGACCTAGCCCAAAGACTCAATTTTGTGTGTGCTCAAGTTTTATTTGTAATTTATTGTAATCGTTGCAACAATTTACTAGTTATAAATTAATTTTACATCAGTTAGAATTAGGTAATTCTCGAAACAGGAAATTTTTTTTTTTTTTTTGAGGTCAATTAAATCTAGATTGATAGGTATAAGTTTTTTTTCTCCTGCATTGGTTATCAAGTTTGAGTTTCAATTTTTTTTAAGTAGAGATTATTAATAAAGCTGGGGGCCAGCTTTCACGAGGCCGGGGAGATATGTCAAGGGCCAGAAAATAATAGTAAATTATTTTTAAAATAAATTTAAAGAAAATTCAATTCTAGTTTGGTAAAAATATATTTTATATAAAATTAATTCATTATTAATCTAAATTTAAATTAAAGCATTACAAAATTAAACAATATAAATTTAAACAACAAAATGCTGCACTTGCTATTTATTTGGAAGAGTACAAAGTCATATTTTAATTTCGTAATTGAGGTCAAGTAGTTTTTTAGCAATACTGCAAAGACTGCAGTATTGCAATTTTGGTTATTCCACGTTTGGGTTTTGAAGAAGGTGGTTGTGCTTGGTGGCTGACATATCTCCTCAGGATGAATGACCTGATAATAATGTAAGTAGGAATAATTGTTAATTAGATAAGGATTTAGGGACCCCTATATATTGTTTTTATGGATAAAAATAAATGTTCTATTTTTTTAAACTCTTGTTTCATCTACCATAGCTACCCCCTTGTGCGTATATGGCTTAGGGAAAGTGTATACGTAACAATATTCAAAAACAAGGAAGTTGCAGGGATGGCCCACTATTCGTTTACACCCGGTATAATAAAACTGATCGTAAAACTGTTTATACTAGATAACCTCTTAAAAGCTACAATAAACCCGGCATAAAACCAAAAAAGACCTTTTATAAAGGTTATAAATATCTTCCTTAACACTATCAATAAAACCAACAGTACTTTAGAACCCAAATCTGCAAGATGTTTTCAAGTCTACCATAAAACCTTTTATAAAATCTTCTTAAAACCGTTAGTACTTGCAATCAAATTTTAAGCTTGCTTTGAGAACATCATAAATAATTGTGTCTTTAATAATTCTTTGTCGACAACTTGTTGCACTTGGTATATCAAAAAACTTTAAAAAAAAATCACACGCCTTTCATTTGTCAGCTTATTAATTATTATTTACAATTAATAAAAAAAAAAAAATAGTAACCCTAGTTTTAGCTTACTCAGTATGATTTTGGGCTTTTTAGGGGTTTATATGACATATTAACAAATTACAGGCTAAAAGTAAACAGTAAGAATAAGAAAAATATAACTAAACACTGTTGCCCCAACTTGGTTCAAACATGTCTGCCACAGTTAACAGAAAAAAACATATCTGAAAAATTAATAAAACCGTTTATTTTAATAAAATACCCTATTAAGAGTTTGTGGCTTTAGGAAATATTTTTATAAAGCAAAAGGTTTTGTTAAATTTCAATTGCTTCCACTTTATTACTATTTTAAAGTCTGTAAGACTTTTCCCAGCATTACTACTCTTCCTTAAAACCCTTAAGATTTGTCTCTGACAATCTCTTATCCAAATGTACTTAGCTTAGATAACATAACCTAAAAAAACATTATTTATTTTGTGTGTTTTTGAGCGTGCGATCATTAATTTCTCGTTATTTTTACACTGTTTAAATAATCATCTTTTAGCTTTTTTATAAAATGACCACTTTTTTTAATCCTCAAGTATTTACCTAAAATATCTGATATTTTACTAAGTACTTAGGTACCTAAAATGCTTTTTTGCGTACTGCACTGTTTAAACTAGAATCAGCAATCACAAAATGGCGTTTACTATGCGTTATATGCCCCCCTCTCTCAAAGTTTAAAGGCGTAAGTGGGGAAACCAAAGTATTTATAAGTTCTTCATAAAAACCAAAAAGTTAAAGTAGCTTAATAAAGCTACCAAAAAACGATTAGGTTTTAAGGAACCTTTACCAATTATCGTTAAAAGCAAATAGTATTTATGATAACATATATTAAGGGTAAGACTACTAAAGAGTTATTAGTTTTATTGCTTGATCATAAGGAGTACCATATTTTAAAACTCCCATAAAACCTAAAGATTTATAGATGTCTACCACAAAACTTAAAATATTTAAAATCCACTATAAAACTTAATGAGTTTATTATAGTTTTGATTAATGCAGCAATTAAGTGGCTATAAAACCAATAGGTCTTAAAGAGCAAAGAGGTTTTAACAAATTGCTTTAAAGATAACTTGAAGGCCTTTTTTTAAGTACATATTATCTGCAGATAAATTGGTATGCACAAGAGAAATAATAAAACCCAGTTCGGTTTATTTACCTTCTTAAATCTGTGATAAAACCCGATAAATACTTGTTGACACTTAAATTGTTACTTATGAAATATGGACTTTGTATTTGCTTTTTACGTATAAGGCATTGGCGAAGACAAGATAAATAAATGGCCCTAATGTGGACCACTGTGGTACACCTACATTTATGGGATATTTATTACCCTCTATTCCAGTAACTTAAACTATTTGCAAACGGTTTCTAATACCGCTCGATAAAAAAATTACCGCAGGGTCTCTAATACTGTATTAAAACATCATGTCTCTGAGAATTGAAATTTTTACTGGACCCGCCACTGGTCGCGGTTTAATTCCTGCTAGTTTAACAAATCCTCGCTTCCATTCTTCGAACATAACTGTACATCTTGTAGAAAAGGCGTACAAGCAAAAAAGGTGACAAACGAGTGGATGACTGGGAGGTGGTAAAAACTGATGTAAATTCAGCGGAGTGCAAAAAGAATCGAAAGAAAGTGATACCAGATAAGCCAGCAGTACTTCCTGCTTCTCAGTTTTTAATTGGCGATTTTATAAATAAATAAACAGCGGGTAATGAGTGGTCTCGTTAGGCTAGCGGCAATTAATTGACTTGAGGGATTCCACATTTCTGTTGGTATTAATGAGACTAGCGCTATTTTTTCGCTTATACGGGTAATTTTGGTATTATTAATGTTTGTTTTCCTGCCGATTGGAATTAATAGTTCCTATGCATGAAGGGACAAAAAAAAATAATAAATTTGCAGAGGATGGTGTAATTGTCATAGTTATTTTGTAAGCAGTCTTCAAGCTTTCGATGTTATGTGTGGGTATGGACGGCAACTCAAGTCGAGTTAAAAAGGCCATAGCAGGTTAAGATAAGTCCGATAATCTATCTATAAGTAACAGAAAACTAACTAACTTAGTTTTCTGTTACTTATACATGCAAGATTTCTTGACGATATTCCGAAACCATCAGTAAAACTGTCTGAATTATTCGCAGAAGATATCAGTGTTACAATCAGGGTTGGAAAAAAAAACTGTTTTTTTTTTGTTTTAAACAGTTTTTTTTGTTTAACAGTTTTTTTCAATATTTTAAATGGTATGTTTTAAACTGTGTTTTAGACAGTTGCTTAAAACATTACATTGTGTACTAAATATGTTTTAAACATTTGTTTAAAACATGATAAGATGTTTTAAAAAATGTTTTTAAAATATTTTGTTTTAAACATACCAACCCTGGTTACAATAAATGAGGAAAGTGATGAAGACGACTAATATTATCATATATCATTAGCATAACATGTTTTTTTAGAAAAATACGTAGGCTGCTCCAAAAAATTTTCAATACGTGTAATCCAAGAGGTTGTCGTTCATTTATATATTATTATAATATATCGAGTTTCTAACCAATTTATACTCATTTTCTTTATTTGTTGTAATTAGTACGTAATACATTATTGTTTAGTGTTACCCTGGTGTTATAATTTCTGAACCCACGATACAGGGTGTTTACTAAGGGAGGGTGTAAGCATGTAACATTATCTTTGCCAATTTGACTACGTTACCCCTTCGAAGTTTTGTGAAAAATATATGTTATAGCTTATTGTATGGTGTATAAGTAGTAAAAAAAACCACTGCCCAAGGAATCACTATTTCCACATCCAGATTTTCTATCCAAGTCACTCACAACGAAAAAAATTTGTATGTGGAAATAATTGTTTATGGAACTTTAATAATATAATATTTGAAATCCTCTACCACAAAAACTCATAAAACGATATCCCACATCGGTAGTGGAGCGGGGGTGGTAGTGGAGGTGGATGGAGTAAAAAAGTGTTTTGAGGTTTCTGATTCTTGTACACACACTAAATCACAATTTTCATCCCCTTTAATAATGGGGTGGGGGTGGTAATGGAGGTGGCTAATGCCAAAAATTTTTTTGAGACGTTAGCTTCTCTTGTATATACTAAATACTAATTTTATGGACTCTTACCTGCTTGATTTACCTATTTACCCCAATTTATTCCCCAAACTTAAAATCTCGACGTTTCATGACATTTCACGAGACATTTCAAGACTATTTGAATTTTTTTTTGTCGTTACTATACTTCCACTGGATGTGGAAGTAAAAATGGTGGTGGTCGCTAACGTGTAAGTACGTATTTAAATTTTTCAAAAAATTCAAAAGCATCAATTTTTGTTTTCTTCGTGACAAGATTTCCTGAAAATATCATTAATAAATTGTCTTGAGTAGATTTACAATATAATTATGTGAAATAGAAACAAATTGGTTCACCTGATTAAGAAAAAATTTTTTTTTTCGGATTTTCTAAAAAAAATTTTTTCCCAGATATGAAGTTTTTGAGGTCAAAACTTTTTGTGGTAGTATCTATCTTACGCAAAGATACATCACTGGAAGGAACCACACGCAAAAAGGTTGTGAAGGCCTGACCTGGCCTTTTGACTTCGAATGTGGTATCCAAGCTGTTTTTTTAATTTCAAAATAAATGCATTTTTTCACAAATGTTTTTCAGCACTCGATGGGGCTTAAAAATATAAAATCAGATACCTCATTAAAAAAAAAGTATTGTTGACTATTTCTTTTGGTAAAATATTAATATTAGGGAACGAAAGGTTGTTGAATTTTTTATAATTTCGCGTGCTCATTCTGATGCTATAAAAAATTGTAATTTTTTATTTTCATCATTATTTAATTAAACAAATCGCTGCAAACAATTTGTAGAACTGGCCACATTTTTTAATACAATGTTTTTTTTCTGAAATGGTAGTATAATATACATTTAAATTAGACAGAAAACTATTTTTAACTACCATTTAAACGTTTTTTCTTGCTTGTAACTTTATTATGCAAAATAAGTCTCAAACAAAAGTTATTCATTATTTTACTTCCACATCCAGTGAAAGTATAGTAACGATAGAATTTTTTTTTTTAATTTTTATTGTTCAAATAGGCTGAGAATGTCATGAAACTTCGAGATTTTAAGTTTGAGCGAAAAAAAATTTTCTGTCTGTAACTTTTTTTTTGTGCGCACGTTTACTCTGGAACCGTTTAAGATATTGACTTGAAATTTGGTACACATATGTACTTTAACGAGATCTAGAACTAGATTATATTTTCATCTTGTTCCGTCGAAGGGTTGGGGGGTAAATTGGAGTAAATTTGGGGTAAATAGGTAAATCAAGCAGGTAAGAGTCCATAAAATTGGTATTTAGTATATACAACAGAAGTTAAGGTCTCAAACAAAAAATTTGGCATTAGCCGCCCCCATTACCACCCCCACCATTATTAAAGGGGATGAAGAAAAAATGTGATTTAGTGTGTGTACAAGAACCAGAAACCTCAAAACATTTTTTTACTTCATCCACCCCCACTACCACCCCCACCCCGCTACCGATGTGGGGTATCGTTTTATGGGTTTTTGGGGTAGAGGATTTCAAATATTATATTATTAAAGTTCCATAAACAATTATTTCCACATACGAAATTTTTTCGTTGTGAGTGACTTGGATAGAAAATCTGGATGTGGAAGTAGAGATTCCTTGGGCAGCGGTTTTTACTTCACATTCACACTTTGATAACGCAAAAAAAAATAATTTTTGTTTTGTTCAAATTGGCTTAATGTCATGAAACGTCGAGAACCAAAGGCCTCAATTTTTTTTTTGTATCAGTCACCCCACTACCGCCCTCACCGAAAATTCGGGTATGGAACTGGTGATTCCTTAGGCAGAGTTTTTTTTTTATTATTATATTTGTATATTCATTATTTATAGAATGTATTCAATTTTTTCCAAAACTAAAAAAAAAATCGAATTTACGCTGTCAAATATTAAAACAGTATTTTTTTTAACAATCGATTACATTGTCCACTCCCAAGGAGGAGAAAAGTCAAAATTTCCATTTTTTTAAATATTTCTTGCTTTTGAAAAATAGATACATATTTAGAAAAACAACAAGCTAAAAACGTACTCTTTGCCAGTTCACTGAACTGTTTATATAATTGTTACACATTCTATAGGATACTCTTCGCGTTTTTTGTAAATAATGTTAATTTTAGACATTTTTAATTACTTCCACATCCAGTGGAAGTATAGCAACGACAAAAATTTTTTTAAAAATTTTTATTGTTCAAATAGGCTTAGAATGTCATGAAACGTCGAGATTTCAAGTTTGAGCGAAAAAAAAATTTCTGTCTGTCGGTCTGTAACTTTTCTTGTGCGCACGTTTACTCTGGAACCGTTTGAGATATTGACTTGAAATTTGGTACATATATGTACTTTAATGAGATCTAGAACTAGATTATATTTTCATCTTGTTCCGTCGAAGGGTTGGGGGGTAAATTGGGATAATTTGGAATAAATAGGTAAATTAAGCAGGTAAGAGTTCATAAAATTGATATTTAGTATAGACGAGAGAAGCTAAGGTCTCAAAAAAAATTTTGGCATTAGCCACCCCCATTACCACCCCCACCTGATTTAGTGTGTGTACAAAAACCAGAAACCTCAAAGTATTTTTTTACTTTATCCACCACCCCACTCCCACCCCCTGTCACCACCCCCACCCCACTACCGATGTGGGGTATCGTTTTATGGGTTTTTGGGGTAGAGGATTTCAAATATTATATTATTAAAGTTCCATAAATAATTATTTCCAGATACAAAAATTTTTCGTTGTGTTACTTGGATAGAAAATCCGGATGTGGAAGTAGTGATTCCTTGGGCAGCGGTTTTTTATAGTACGAACTTAGTTGGTGAAAGACTCAGTGTAAAATAAACTAAAAATAAAAAAAACCGTACCAAACCCCATTTGGGTTTCGAACCCGGGACCCTTGGATTCCGAGTCAAAAGCGAAGAATTACACCACCAAAAAAATGTAAATTTTTACATAAAACACGAGCTAAAATCATATTTTCACATTATGAAATGTATGTTTCTAAATATATAAATATTAAGATATTAAAATGAAATATCGTTCCACCAGATTTCTATTCAATTACAAAAACATAAAAACCAAACAAAAATTTTTAAATTTAAATCATTAATAATATTTTTATTTACCGATCGATTTTGTTTAAAAACAATAGGGTACTTCCTCTAGCTAACACTAACTTACTGTCCAAATTTCAGTACAATAGGATTTTTCTTTCTTGAGTTATCGTGCTTACAAGAAACATGACGGACGGACAGACGGACATTTTGAAAGTTGTTCAGAATTCGTTCACTAACACAATGATATGAAAATTTTTTGTCTGCGAGCGATATTTAGGGTTTTAAAAATGTGCCGATCAAATACAATATTCTCTTCGTTTTCGTATTGGCGAAGAGTATAAAAGAGGACGCCATCATGTAAATACATATGTAAATAAGTCGTCAACTGTAGGTTTTCTTTAGGACAGCTCGTATTTAACTGCACTTTTAATATAAATTAAAGGGCCATAATAGTTTTCCAATTAGTAAAATTCGAAAAAAAAAATTGAGCATGCAAAAAATAATTTTTCGAGTATGGGGAAATTAGTGTAAGCACTTTCACCGATTACACGATTAATGTTTGTCTAATATCAAAATTTATATCAGTGACAATTACAAGCGAAAATCTGAAGCATTTTGCTGCAACAAGCTGAATGTTATATTACAATGTAGCTAAGAAACGATTAAAATGTGAATAAAAATTACTTTTACTGCTCTTTTTGCACTTAGCGTTACAACTTACAACATAACGTTAATTCAATTAAAGATTCACCATAAACGTGACACATCATTTAAGAGCCTATCGGCTACCTTTAAAATAGTAGAAAAAGGTTGTTATGTGGGGCAAACATTTCCGCTACGCATTTCTAGAATAACTAAACACAAGACCACCTAAGTGCAAAAGATGATGCGAAAGAAAGACTCGGATCAAAAGTAAACGTTACAACGATTTTTGTTGACTAGAAATCATGTAAACGTATTTTATTAATTTTTTACCATTAGAGTTTTTAGAGATTTTACAATGTAAGTCGGTTAACTCAGTTTGATACATTTATGTATTTACCTAATAAGGATCAAATCAAGTTAATTACTAAATGACGACTAGATTCCACGTTCTTCATAAGTATATCTGTCAATTAGCTTTAATTTTTTTGACACACATCCGAGTGATACAAAAAGTCGTGTACAACACACATTTACTAGCTGAACTGCGATCATTATACAAACCTGAGGCACGGCGAGGTGGTTTCGTCAATTAATTAATAACAGTGATACAGATTTAGTTTCCATATACAGTATGTTGTTAAAGCATGGAATAAATCAATAATTTCGTAAATGAGCTATTTTTATTTTTAAATGAGCATTCTATGACATGCCCCTCGGATTGATGACGTCATATGCTCCAAACTTGCGACGTCATGATGTTTTATTTCAACATATAACATGAACCTTGTGCTGATTCTTTTCAAAAGTCCATTTTGTTGTGGACAGAGGTGCTTTACAAACATCAGTGAAAAGCATATAATGGTTTATCCAACAATATCCAATAATGTGGTTTCTCGACACTTCTGTAACCCATAGCACATCTAAAAACCGCTGCCCAAGGAATCGCTACTTCTACACCCAGATTTTCTATCAAAGTATCTAGCCTAAAAGCCCATAAAACGATATCCCACATCGGTAGTGAGGTGGGGGTAGTGCTAGGGGAGTGGTAGTGGGGGTGGATGAAGTAAAAAAATATTTTGAGGTTTTTGGTTCTTGTACACATACTAAATCATAATTTTTTTTTCATCCCCTTTAATAATGGGGTGGGGGTGGCCAACGCCAAAAATTTTTTTGAGACCTTAGCTTCTCTTGTATATACTCAATACCAATTTTATGGACTCTTACCTGCTGAATTTACCTATTACCTTACCTCCCATTTACCTCAATTTACCCTACAACCGTTCAATGGAATAAAATGAAAATATAATTCAGTTCCAGATCTCGTTAAAGTACATATGTGTACTACATATGTGTATCAAATTTCAAGTCAATATCTTAAACGGTTCCAGAGTAATCGTGCGCACAGAAAAGTTAAAGAAATTTTTTTCGCTCAAACTTAAAATCTCGACGTTTCACGACATTCTAAGCCTATCTGAACAATTAAAATTAAAAACAAAATTTTTGTCATTACTATGTGGAAGTAAAATATTATTTTTTATAAAAAATTATTTCCGAAAATTGATAATAAGGGAGTCATAAAAGGAGGGGTAGTAAATATAAGTTTTTCTGCAATATATTTCAAACCGTCTGCTGCTTCTGTGATACGCCATAAGCAAAAATTTCCGTCATATAACAGTGAAAATACTGTAAAACCAGACTAAATTATTTTTGATAAAACATGGTTTTAAATAGTAATTTGTGGAACAAGTGGTGGTTTTTTCACGAGTGAGAAGTTAGACGCAAAAGCCGTAGGTGGGTGCATGGGTGAAAAAAACAGCACTTTATGCATGAGTGTCAAAATTGTAAATTTTTTTTTTTGCAATATTCCAACTACCTCTTGACCGATTTTCTCCCAATCTGCTAAGGAAATATTTTTTAAGGTAAGAAACAATAATTTATGTATCACATCACGCTATCCCATGGAGGGCGCCTACCTGATGATGAGTATTTTTTCTCTTTTTTTTACGAAACGTTGTGGCACTTTTGACTAGAAAATCTCATGCAGGAGTCATTTCTACGTAAAAAAAGGTGCACTTGATATAACTTGATAATTCAGAGTTCGTATTTTGATACAGAGGTAAAATTCAGTGACTTTTCCAGGTCTTCCATGACTTTTAACTGCAGTTTTCCAGACAATTGAAATTTATCTTTTAGTACGTAAATACATAATTACTTTTAATATTAACTTGAAAATAAATGAGAAGATTATCACTCATGTTTCATTTTTTCCATAATTAATCACATAATATAATAAATTGGTTCACATTGTAAATAAAATTTTATTACTGGTTTAGGTTATGATACAAAACTTTTAGAATACATTTTTAAAACGAAACTTCTTAAATTCTCTAGTAATGGTGCACTTATTGGGCGAAATAACATGGGGGTTGTGCATTTCTGATTCCAGCAACGATATATGAACTTGCAATGTAAACAAAAATGTCAAATATTGGCCGTTATCGTGAGAACATTACGCACAAAACCTTAATTAATCTACATAATTTTCATAAACTGTTTACTCTGAGTTATCATTAACAGCCGAGAGAATAGACAATCTGTCTGGTACTTAGCATAATCCTGTCGCGGCCTCTTCACTCAAATTTGAATACCAAATATTTTTTCTACCTGGGCCTTCTCACCCCGGCTACTTAATAATTGTGTGAATCCTGATAAAGGACCTTTTGTCACATTACACCACAAATAGAGCAATGCACAATTACAATTGTAAAATATAAGTAAATACTCCGCAAATTTATTGTCACTTTGTTTTTCTGGGCGTGCATTTTTATCAAATTGGCCCGTATATTTTTCCGTGTGAAATATTTTGAATGCGCACCTTTGTCGTTGAGCAGTTAGGTGGATGAGTTGTTCGATTTATGTAGTATTTATTTAAATTGCCACAGACAAAATTATTATTGACGTGTAAGTCCCACTTTCGTTGTAATTTCGGGTGGTGTGATTTGTTTTAAAATCTATTCTGGGCATTTTATTTAGACCGACATCCGCATCTTGGGCATATGAAAAACCTAGCTTACAGATTTTTCTATAATTTGACTCCAAAATCATTAAATTAGGTTGACAGATAATAGAGATAAAAACAACCACGGACATTTCCCTGCAAAGCAATTTATATTTTAAAAAAATGTTAATTGAATCTTAATTGAATGAGGAAAAAAGAAGATATATCAAAGCCAATGTTCTATCTGTCTGGCCTATTAGAACAAACTGTACTTTTAAAGTTCAGAGGTGTTAAATCTGGAGATCTCGGAGGCTATTTAATTGGTCCTCATCGAGCAGCGATCTCGAAAAATGACATCTAAGTAATGACGCACTGCAACAGTAAAATAAGGCGATAATCTATCTTGTTGAATCCTGTCATTTTTAAGAGATTTTTAAGAAAACTTCGTTTACCAACAGTTTTGTTCTGCTTTTGATGTTATTTTTGAACGCTCCTTGTACGTAGGTATGCTGCCCTTTCCATCGTAATTTACTGAATGGTAATAACCTTTTTAACATAATAAAGAGCCATTACGAAGTAGACAAACCGGACTTAATATATTATTAATAAAACAATGGCTTAAGCATCAAATTTAATGTATAAAAGGCACGAAGGAAGCGAAGAAAATTCAATAAAAAAAACTCTGGGCATATAAATGTTTGAAAAACCCACTTAAAACTCCGATAAGGTCCACATTCGGTTGCTTTCTCCCTTGGAAATCGTACGTTACATAGCCTAGCGTATTTTCCAGTGTTATTACAAGCTGTTTTCTTTGAAAACAAACTAAAAAATGAAAAAATAACAATCCCGCGCGCCGAACACGGACAGAATATACTGTTACAGTCCTTCGCTTTGTACTGAAAATACACGGCGAGTTGATTGGAATATGAAAGAAATGTTTTTTATTTGGCTAAAATAACACCGGCTATTTTTTTCGTG
Organism: Rutpela maculata; assembly: GCA_936432065.2. Lineage (NCBI taxonomy): Eukaryota > Metazoa > Arthropoda > Insecta > Coleoptera > Cerambycidae > Rutpela > Rutpela maculata. The sequence continues at coordinate 5,240,453 of OW386292.2, forward strand.
GCGGTTATTTCAAGTAATTTGCTAATTTCATATGTATGTGGACATTAATCGATTGGCTGTGGTTCGGTGGAGTTTCTTTATGTACGTAACAATATATGAAATATTTCCTTCTTTCGTCTAAGGGAGGCCAATAAATACAGAGTGATCTGTAAATAGTGGTCCATACACAACAATGGACAGTCCAAGAGTGATATTAACAGAGATACAGAGTCTAAAAGTCCAATATTGTTTTTAATTTTCTCACATTTCGGCATACAGGGGGGGGGGGGGGGGTGCTAATGTATATAAAAGAAAATATTATCTTATTGGAAATTGTTAAGTATACTTACCTCAAAAATGTTTGGTTGTTGAGTGAGAAAATTCCCATCAGTGGTAAGCATTATGTTTTAGTGTATACCGGGCGCCATAGGCTATATTTCCTTTATTTTTTAACTTATCCATTTGAAATTTGGAGTGCATAAAATACCTGTAAAAATAGATTTTTTGACATAAAAATGGTATGAGACCATTTTTGGTTTACCCCGAAATGACCGCATATTTCGATTTTTAAATCGAACACCCTGTATATTTTTACATATTTGGATTCAAGACAACATTCTGAGTATACCATGAGATTTTCGCGAAATTTTGAGTCAATGTTCAATTTTTTTAAGCATTTTAAGACATTCGTCTAGAATGCTTTGGAATACCAAAACTTGTTCTACGGCAGGTAAAGTCCAAGGGAAAAATTTAATTTTTCGTTTAATTTCATTAATAACTATTTACGAAGCCTCCAAAAAACCGCTGCCCAAGGAATCACTACTTCCACATCCAGATTCTCTATCCAAGTCACTCACAACGAAAAAACTTTGTATGTGAAAATAATTGTTTATGGAACTTTAATAATATAATATTTGAAATCTTCTACACCAAAAACCCATAAAACGATACCCCACATCGGTAGTGGGGTGGGGGTGGTGATAGGGGGGTGGTAGTGGGGGGTGGACGAAGTAAAAAAATATTTTGAGGTTTCTGGTTCCTGTACATACACTAAATCACAATTTCTTTTCATCCCCTTTAATAAGGGGGTAGGGGTGGTAATGGGGGTGGCTACTCTTGTATATACTAAATACCAATTTCGTGGACTCTTACCTGCTTGATTTACCCATTTACCCCAAATTTACCCCAATTTACACCCCAACCCTTCGACGGAACAAGATGAAAATATAATCTAGTTCTAGATCTCGTTAAAGTACATATGTGTACCAAATGTCAAGTCAATATCTTAAACGGTTCCAGAGTAAACGTGCGCACAAAAAAAAGTTACAGACAGACAGACCGACAGACAGACAGAAATTTTGTTTTCGCTCAAACTTAAAATCTCCACGTTTCATGACATTTTAAGCCTATTTGGACAATCAAAATTTTTTAAAATTTTTTTGTCGTTACTATACTTCCACTGGACGTGGAAGTAATTGAACAAATCACTTTTTTATCGAAAACTTTTTTTTTTCAAATGGGAAGGTGGTGGTTCCTAGTGTTCAATAAATTATAGTTTTTTTCTGAATACATTGATATCCATTTCGAATCTATGCTATTTGGTTTTCTATCTTATTAGATTTATTTAAAAACAAAAAATCACTTTCAAAATAATTTTTATTGATCCTTATACTTTGCACTAGTACTATACCTATTAAGAAACAAAAGAGAGAACCAAAAGGCTATTATTCACAAAAAGGTTATTCACATTTCATTATTAGACATATGATTTTTGCAAAGGCAACTACGTTAGAGTTCAAGAAAAATTATATTGAAATGATTTTGAGTGATTTTTTATTTTTAAATAAATTCAATAAAATAGAAAAACAAATAGCATGGATTTGAAATGGATATCAATGAATTCAGAAAAAAAATTTATAATTTATTGAACACTAGGAGTCACCACCTTCCCATTTGAAAAAAAAGTTTTCGATAAGTGACTTGTTTAATTTTGGAAGCTTCGTAAACAGGTATTAATGAAATTAAACGAAAAATTATATTTTTCCCTTGGACTTTACCTGCCGTAGAACAAATTTTGGTATTCCAAAGCACTCTAGACGAATGTCTTAAAATGCTTAAAAAAACTGAACATCGACTCAAAACTTCGCGAAAATCTCATGGTATACTCAGAATGTTGTTTTGAATTCAAATATGTAAAAATATACAGGGTGTTCTATTTAAAAATCAAAAGTTGCGGTCATTTCCGTCTAAACCAGAAATGGTCTCATACCTTTTTTATGTCCAAAAATCCATTTTTACAGGTAGTTTATGCACCCTAAATTTCAAATAGATAAGTTAAAAAATAAAGGAAATATGGGGGGGGGGGGCACTAGCCTGTGGCACCAGGCATATCATTCACCTAGTTGTAGTGACATAGATTTTTTAAGGGACAAGTATCGGAATACGTATTAGAATGTGAAACTACAGTACAAAATGTTTTGTGCGATTGGAAAGAACAATATGAGAAAGGTTTAATGATAGGTGCTGTATTTTTAGACATACAACGGGTTTTTGAACCTATCTCTAGAGAAAACTTAATTAAGAAACTAATGGTATATAGTATACTAGATTAGTATTGAGTTGGCTAGTAGATTATTTACAGAACAGAAAACAAGTGACACATTTTGGACGTATCTAATGAAATATTAAATAAAAACGGAGTACCACAAGGCAGTACACTAGGACCGCTGCTATTTCTATTAATATTAACGACATTGTAAAATCCGTTGCAAACTATCAAATACATCTATTTGCTGATGATACGCTGTTATATTTCTCTTCTAAAGAATTAGCAACCCTTGTAGATAATATAAATAAAGAGTTAAGAAGTATAGTTAAGTGGTGCAATGGTAACCTTTTAAAATTAAATGTATCAAAAACTAAATTTATGTTAATTAGTAATAATCAGAAATATCAAGAGTTTAAAAGTACCTTCGGAATATTAGTAGAGGGCGTTAAGATTGAAGTTGTCAAGAAAATTGGGTATTTAAGTATATTAATTGATAAAAACTCAACAATCAAAGAACACATTTTTTTTTATTGAGGGTTGTTCCTTTCTTACCAGAATGGTCAAGAATTACTATATATAAAATGTTTTCTTTAAAATGTTTTCTTAACCGCTTCTCAAGTCACCGAAGTAACTCCTTGAAAATCCAGAATGGTTTTGTGTTAGGTAAAGAGAAACGAGGCCCTACAGCTTATAGTGGAGTCCGAACCACTTCTTGGGGATAATTTTATAATTAAAATTATTTCGCGATGAGCAGGGATTGAACCTGCTTCGCTAGGTACGCCAGTATGCAAGCTAGCCTCATTTGACGTTCGCAGCATCTATTTTGTATGTGGCTAATAAAAATGAAATAGAAATTGCAGAATAGGGCCATGAGAATTATTTTACGTGTTCCACGAGACACTTCTATGGCCCTCAGTGCAATATTACTTAGAATACCAAACACTTATTTTAAATAAAAAAATGAAGTTATCTTTGACATCAAAAATGATATTTAACACGGACATAACACAACTACAACGCAATTCTGTTTAATTTTACTTGCCCCGGCGAATTTTGTAACTACGTTACTAACTAGCTAATAGTTTACGAATTCAAAATATAAAAGGAGGAAAATTGAAACAGTAACAGATGGGGTTAACCTTTATAATGCTATATATAAGACACAACTGGTATTTGCGAAAAACATTCGAAATAATACATGTCACTGACGTTTTCTGGATAGACCTGTATATAGGCTTTCATTGACTACCAAGTTAATAAGTGGAAAATCATAAAATTGTGGAAACAACCGTTCTAGAGACCATTTCTGGCATACTGGAAAATAGGCCTCTCTAAGAAACAATTTTATGGGTAAATGGGAAAATTTGACATGATGGAATATTTATTACAGTGCATGACTTCGGAAAACGGACCGATTCCATAATTTTACCACTGTCGTATTCGAATCTGATTACAAACACCAAATACAAAAAAAGCCAACTTCCCGACGTAGTATTATATTCCAAAAAAAAAACAAAACAGCTATTTACATAGGTATATGTGCATAAATATTTATCAACGTTATAATTAAATTCCAATATACTTAATAAATTGTCAGATCATTATTATGTTTTAATTGATATGACTTGGATTTGCATAACTTGATCGGAGCACCGAGTTACATTTAAGTATATAATTTCGAGAGGACAACTTTAACAAGATGAATACTGATAAACACAAGAACGTGAAAGTATACGGGATGTCAAAGAAATATAAAAAATAGCATCACAAATGTTTAAGCCGCAAAAGAAAACTAGATAGGTAACGGTAAAATCCACACAACGAATGTGTTAAAACCATAAATTTAGAATTTTTTTATATCTTTGTCAGTGCAAAATCTTCGGTAGTGCATGAAGATTTTCTGTGCTATGTCTTGCAATAATGAAGAAACACAACCCGCGGAGCTATTAGACAGATGAAAGTTGAACCTCGTCGGGGAACCTCGCATGCTAACAGAAAAAAACCGTTGCCCAAGGAATCACTACTTCCACATCCAGATTCTCTATCCAAGTCACTTACATTGAAAAAACTTTGTATGTGGAAATAATTGTTTATGGAACTTTAATAATATAATATTTGAAATCCTCTACCCCAAAAAACCCATAAAACGATACCCCACATTGGTAGTGGAGTGGGGGTGGTGATAGGGGGGTGGTAGTGGGGGTGGATGAAGAAAGAAAATATTTTGAGGTTTCTGGTTCTTGTACATACACCAAATCACATTTTTTTCCATCCCCTTTAATAATAAGGTGGGGGTGGTAATGGGCTAATGCCAAAAATTTTTTGAAGACCTTAGCTTCTCTTGTATATACTAAATACCAATTTTGTGGACTCTTACCTGCTTGATTTACCCATTTACACCAAATTTACCCCAATTTACCCCTCAACCCTTCAACGGAACAAGATGAAAATCTAGTTCCAGATCTCGTTAAAGTACATATGTGTACCAAATTTCAAGTCAATATCTTAAACGGTTCCAGAGTAAACGTGCGCACAAAAAAAGTTACAGACAGACAGACAGAAAAATTTTTTTCGCTAAACTTAAAATCCCGACGTTTCATGACATTTTAAGCCTATTTGAACAATAAAATTTTTTTGTCGTTACTAAACTTCCACTGGATGTGGAAGTAATTTAGGACTTATGTCAGTAAGGCTCGAGAACCGTAAATGCCAAGGATAGCCAGATCAAGCAAATCTGTCCGCATGGTGCCGCCATTACTGGGATGTAGCCGCGCGCCCAGATTAAATTAGAATCTGTATTTTTCCTCTTCATTGCCTTAACCTGGTCAGCTTTTAAATTCCTGAAATTCATGCAAATTACAGTGCAAGCAGGCAAAGCGTGGAAGTTTCTGATAAAAATTGACAATTGACTATGTCAAATTTATTAAAAGCAAGTCATGGAAATGAAATGCCTGGTTTAAGGAAACATACATTTTTGTATTTCTATAAGGCGGATATTGATCCTTGATTCACGAAAAAAATTGATAAAAAATTATTTTATCTACAGTGGTTCAATTCACAGAAAAATCTTATAAAAAAACAAAATATTAAGTTATGAAAAATATGTATTATAAAAATTAACACCCAGTATAACAAAACATCTCAGAAAAGTAGGTACACATATAATAAAGAAAAGTATTTTTACCTAGTAATTCAGTTTGCATTCATTTTGTCTCGTTCATAGTCGGTCTCCATAAAATGAACCGAACAAATCCTACTTGTATCTAAGTTGTTTTCCTGCCTTTTGCACCTGTTTATCCATTTATCTCTTATAGTTTTGAAAAAACGTGGAAAATAATATTTTGTCCAGTAGATTTCTTTGTACAATACGTGTTATTAGTCATACACTGCACACCTTGTTCCTGGCATTTTTTTCACTTCTATTTAAATAATAACAATATGCAAATCTAATACATGAATTATTAAGCTTCTTTTACCTTCTATAATATATACGAAATCATCATAGAACACTAATAACAATAATTGTCTTTTAAATCCTATAAAGGTCACAAATAGGGCAAGCAATAGAATGTCCCTGTCTCTGTGCACAATTTCACTAATCAAGAATGTTTTTATAACTCAAAGAAACGTATAAAACACACACGAAGATGTACATATGAGATTTACAAAGAGAAACCAATAAATAAGTAGACAAATCTTAATAATCACATCACTAAACACGTCAGAAACGTAAACAACAGATTTAGGTCTCGCCGTGACGTCACGGTTTTGCGGGCAAGTGGCGAACGTTGCTGCATAGGGAACTGGCTATCCTCCCTCTGTTTATGGTTCTTGAGCAAGACTTAGAGAAGCAATATTTACTATGTACCATTAGATACATCGTTAACTATCTGTTATCTGTTGGTGATTCATTAATTCCAGCTTCGACTCGTCCTAGTTCTGAATATCTTTTACCGGAGTTTTGCCAGAGAAAAATCAAATGGAAATAAATCTGGAGATCTTGCCAACCATTCTTAAGAAGGAAATTGTGCTCATCGAATATTATGTTGCGTTCTTCATCGATCTGGTTTTTGTGACTGGATGATGAACGAGTTTATCTTCATACTCAATCATTCTCTAAAAGTTCTATATACAGCTGTCCAGTCAGATTTTGTTCAATGAATAGGCGATGATCTATGCGAGCAGAATACTATACTTTATCCACATTCTAATTTGATTATGAAAATTGCCAGTTCCTGATTAGTCAAAGGTGTGTTATTATGAGTTCATGTACATAATACGCTAGGTTGGAACTATGACTACCAATAGAGAATATTATTTAGGTATTAAGCAGATCACAACTTACACACTTTAATATTTATTATAAAAATTTTTTCTGTAATTGTTGCCCTAATCTGGGCACGCTAACTAGTTAGGTAAATACTTCAAAACACTCATTATTGGAGAACCAATCAAAACAATCACCCTTCTAGCTAATACTAACGAAGTACTGAATTACATGATAGGATTTCTAGCATTCTAAAGCAATAAAATATATTGAAAATACTTAAATCATGTATTTAAATTCAGTAAATCACATTTTTTTTATTTAATATGAAATTATTTACTTTCTATATATTGGTACCTTAATCTGGTCACGCTAATCTACTACTTAGGAAAGCACTTTCAAACACTCATCACTGGAGAATCGAAGAGTAGATTTGTTGACGTTGAACTATACCCCGTATATCGTCCAGATTATAAAAAACAATAAGAGGTTTTAATTTTTGAGTTAAATCTGTCTATCGAATCCAGAAAAAAAGATAAAATCAAACATAACACAACTCATCTTTCAATTTAAAACACTGATTGCCACTCTGTTTTCGTTGAATTTCTGCGCAAAGTAAAAACAGCGACTAGAGTAGTCCTTGCATGTATAAGAAATCACAGGTACCTTCCACCAGCCTACTTAAAATCCCTAATAAATACGAAAGGTGTAAACCCAGCCGACAGAAAAAAATCCATTGTAAGAGTGCTGTGCTTTACCTAAAAAATAAATGAAGGTTGAAGAGAGAGAAAAAACCTAAAAACTGAGGTAGATCGATAGCGTTGGCTAGACGTTTTGCAGACGGGCGTAAAGAAGAGCGAAATAAACATAAAGTGGAATATGGAGGTAAAAAAGGAAGACTATATACTTTATATTACAGTCGCAACGCTGATAAAAATTTTTATGGAAAAATTCCATTTTATTAAAAATATTAATTTCAACTTTATGGGCGCGGAGGATATTAAACAAAAAAGTCGTGTAATACAGCTGGATATGCATAAAGAAGTCTTACATCACTTTTTGTCGGCGTTCTATTTCACGACGAGGCTGGTTCCATTTATATTTCAATTTCAATTAAATTAGAAATTTTTATAAAATTTTCTGGAAAGCATCCAGATTTATTAGAAAGCAAGTATGCTCCCTTTCACTACATACTGTCAGTGCAATCATAGGTTTTTACCTTATTTGTCAATAAGTATTATTAAACTGCCCAGAATTTATTTAAAACATTTTTAAACGATACAACATAAATGCTACATCCGGAGTACCACAAGGGTCGATTCGTGGGCCAGTGTTTTTCATTATATTCTTCAATGACATGGCGGTCGATTTAACAGATAAGATTAATTACCTAATGTATGCTGATGATTGCCTTCACTTGCAGGAAAAGCTAGATAAATTCAGTAACTGTTATACCAAATACAACCTTCCATTAAATGAGCAGAAATGCAATGTTATGTCTTTCACGCGTAAGTTCATTTCAGTGTTCTACGATTATAACGATTATAACATAGAAACACTATGTGACTTACGCGTTATTGGCAAAACTCTCTTCAATATACATATTAAGACCATAGTCTCAGAAGCCAGCAAGACTTACGGATTCATAGTTAGAATTCCTAAGACTTTTCAAACTCAGGTACACTTAAAATGCTCCATTGTTGTTGTGGTAGATCCAAGTTTGAATATGCGTCTTTTGTTTGGACCAAACACTATAATGTACATATTGACAAGTTAGAATGCGTTCAACCCAAATTTCTTAAATATATGTATCTCAAATTTGAAGGTATATAGCTATGGTCTACTACGAAAAGACCTGTTGGATAGGTACCTTTTAGTTCACGCCTTAGGCAAGAATGCTTATTTCAAATACTTCTTTTTAAAATTATTAACAACGGAATTCACCGTACTTCCCTGTCCTATGTAGGAATTCGATTTTGACTGGCATTGTCAAAATACAATTACATATATTTTCATTTCATATGCATAACCTTCTAACTCCTTTCCTTTAAGCTGCAGTATGCCTCAGAAGATAAGTCCATACGAAAGTTGCAAGAAAAGGGTTAAACTCCAAAAATGCAAGGGTTAAACTCCAAAAATGCAAGGGTAGCAACCCCCGTTTTAAAGGGTGGCCAACGCGATGATGATAGTCACGCGGTCCCTACCCCCTCGAACTATCCCTAAACGCAAAAAATGTTGTCAGGCATGCGAGGACTTGTTGGATCGGATTTTTTTTGAGAAAACTCAATATGTCAGATATTTAACGACCCCCGGGGGTTGAAATCACCCCCTCCCTCAATACCGAAACATGCAAAAAACATTCAAACGTGCTGAAAATTGTTTTCTACACGTTTTCCAGGGCGGGAAATACGATGCTGATATTATTTAGCCTCCCACCCCTAACCAACTACACCTAAATGCCTAAAATCACCCTTTTTCCTATTCGATTAACATTTAATCAGACCATGTGCCAGACCTATCAGTCATTATAATTTGGGGGGACTGAATGAAACCTTTACCACGGGTTTCTGGGGTCATATGGAGCAAAAAATTCGGGGGGTCCATCATGGGGAGGTAGCTTTCAAATATGGCGGCCGTTCAAAATGGCGGCCCTACTATGAATTCTTAAATTCAATTATCTCGAGATCGGATGGAGCAATCTTGAATTTCTTTTATTTTAAATGTAGGTGAATGAACGGACTACAGTTTTGTTCCTAATGTTTATTTCCGAAAAAACAATATTTATCGGTCAAAACTCGAAAAATAAGGTTTTTTTAAATTTGCGTTTTGCTGTTTTTTGGACTAACGGTTGGGTATATTGAGAATATGTTCTGAATAAGAGTTTTAGAGAAACATCTCACCTTAAAAATGCAAAAAAGAAATTGAAGATCGGATGAACACAACCCGAGATATCGAGATTCAAAGCAGACGGGGCGGGGTTGAGCACATTGACAAAGCGCTCGGTGCTTTGAGCACCGTGAGGCGAAACGTGACGGCGAGCCATATTTGAAAGCAACAGAGGGATATGTAAACAACTAAGAGAAATGAAAATGCCTTATTAATATTATTAATAAACTTGAATTTATTCTTCTTCACTAGAGTCACTATTGCAGCTATTGTAATTGTACTCTTCCTCATCTATTGTTGCTTTGGTACGTCCCTTGCACCCATAGCGCTCGGTGCGTTGGATTTGAGTTGTTAAGCACGAGCAAGTTTCTGATACACAGTTCCTCTTGCAGTGGCACCGCAAAGAGGAAAGTACGCACTCCGGTGCTGGCAAGCCTTCCATCCACTTGACGCATAAGTTACCAGAAATGTTCTTTTCCCACCCATGAGCAAAGAGGTCCGGAATTATTGGTCTGATTTCCAGGCTTCTGAGCCAAATTCCGGCCTGGTAGTTGGCACGATTACTGTGCTGTCTCACGAATTCCTCTATGGTGTCATCAACATCATTAGACAGCACCCAATCTCTGCCTAACTTGCTGAACGCTTCAATAAATCGTTGCTCCTTTTTGCACAAAAGCTTAAATCCTTTAAGTTTTCCCTGGCCAGTAAAAGCGCTGACTGCGTCACAGCCAGACCAGCAATAATACCCGATGAGAGCTGTAACAAGCTGTTCGCCTAAGGCAGATACTATCTGGGAAACTTGAATAACTGTTAAAACACTTTTGTTTCTCTTCACAATACATAAGTTTTTGCTTTTTATGGTTTTGCATAAACCTACGGCCCAAACTAATACATCCGTATCGTTTGAAAAGCAAAGAACTAATTCATATGATGCAGCCGCGTTCCTTACATGCAGCATCATTCTGGAATCAGCTTCTTCTTGAGTACAGAACAGCTCAGGAACAGTTTCGCTCCCAGTAGATGTGACACGACCGTCTTTAATGTGAACAAGCCGGTCGTGGATGTGATCCTGAAGCAGAAATCGCCAACTGTTACGAAAATTCACTGGCAGGGGTGATGTATTTTTGTAAGTGATGGGCAAACACTGATTTGCAGGTTTTCTTCAAAGACCCATCAACATTTTACAGAGTTTATGGAAATGGCGCCAGAGGATATTTGAACACTTCCTTTATGCCAAGTTTTTTATTTTCTGCGATATAAATCATTTTGCTGAATAGATTTCGGTCGCATCGGAGGATTACTTCTTTGTTTCCAACCTTGGTCGTTTTGCTCGTCTTTGGTCTACTTATCTTGAGACCCACTTTCTTAATAGGATTATGAAACCCGTCTCTTTTGGCTAGGCGAAACGTGAAATCTTGATACGCTATTTTCCCCTTGTTTTCCGAATTAATGAGATCAGAAGCTGTTGATTCATCAACACATATACCAGTAGATAAATGTACAATATTTGAAGGATTAGGATCAAAGGGGTTCGTCCACTCGTGGGCTAGAAGTTCTGTGAGACGTGTCACATCTTACTCATCTGTAATTATCCGTGGGCTTCGGAGGTCAGGATGGCAGTGATTTGTTTCGCTGGATGATAGGACGCTGCGGAGGTTTCCTACTGCAGAAGCTCTGTGCTCAGCATTAACAAAGTACCGTGCTACAGCCTACTTTTTTAGACTGAAACCCTTAGTACCTCCAACAGTTTGGGTGCCTTCGATGGCTTGGTCTACTGGAATTCTAGAAAAAGGGTTTTTGCTTCTTAGTTGTACTGAAAAACCTCCATCTACGAAGTATTGGTGAACAAAAGTTTTAATTCAATGAAGTGGTATGATAGATAGCGTGAGTAGTTCACCCACCCTATCCAGTGCAAAACACCAAGGCACCATTTTTTCAACGGCAGCTAAGAACAGAAACCAATTTCCTTCCCGATTATCCCGAAGAAAAGCGAGAAGTTGCTCCACTAGGTCTATATATTTCATCCAAAAGGACGACATTGCTCGATTACAAAATTATAAGGACAGATAGATAAACACTATTATTTTAAAATACAGTATTAATGCTCAACCCCGCCCCGTCCACTTTGAATCTCGAAATGTCGGGTTCTATTGATCCGATCTTCAATTTCTTTTTTGCGTTTTAAAGGTGAGATGTTGCTCTAAAACTCTTATTCAGAACACGTTCTCGATATACCAACCGTTAGTCCAATAAGCAGCAGAACGTAAATTTCAAAAACCAAATTTTTAGTTTTTTCGAATTTTGACCGATAAATACTGGTTTTTTGGCGGTAAACATTACGAACAAAAATGTAGTCAATTCATTAACCTACATTTAGAAAAAAGCAAATTCAAGATTGCTCCACCTGATCTCGAGATAATTGAATTTAAAGATTCGCAGTCGGGCCGCCATTTTGAATGGCCGCCATATTTGAAAGCTACCTCCCCATGATGGACCCCCCCGATTTTTTTGCTCCACATGAGCCCATAAACAGGTGGTAAAAGTTTCATTCAGTCCCCCCAAATTATAATGACTTTAAGAGGTCTGGCACATGGTCAGGGCGTATGCCTAGCATAAGAATAAAAATGATGTACATAATGTGAGAATAAATATAAAATAAAAAAGTCGACTATGCATATACACGACTATATATACATGCGCATAACCCGTCCTATCAAACTCCTCTTAAGCTACAATAAAGAAATTCTCTCACTAGAAAAGCTGATTCAATGCACGCTTGTGATCTTTCTATAAGAAAAACCGATGGTTTTGGGCATGCAAGGGTAGTTTTTGAGGAATAAGAGAGAAAGTGATGCCACGATCGTGTTCTCCACCCTTGAGAACGGAGGATACCTTCAAAACCTTCTCTTTGAGGGGCACTTCAGGATTGAGGGAGGGGGTGGTTTTAACCCCTGTGGGTCGGTAGGATGCCTGATTGCCAAATTTTACAGGGCATATTGAGTTTCCTCAAAAAAAAAAAACAGATCCGAGTCCTCGCATGCGAGAAAGGGGTGGTTTTATGCATTTGGGGGTAGTTAGTGGGAGGCTAAATAATATCAGCATCGTATTCCCCGCATTTGAAAACATGTAGGAAACAATTTTCAGCAATCTTGGGTGTTTTTTTGCATATTTCGGCATTGAGGGAGGGGGTGGTTTCAACCCCCGGGGGTCGTTAGGATGTCTGATTGCAAAATTTTACACGATATAATGAGTGTCCTCAAAAAAAAAAAATCCGATCCAACAAGTCCTGGCATTCCTGACAATGAAAAATGGAAAAAACGAGGGTTTTTGCATTTAGGAGTAGTTCGAAGGGGGTAGGGAAAAAGGGGGGTAGCTGTGTTTGGTCGCTACCCTTGCACTTTTGGGGTTTAACCCTTATTTACTTTTACTTTCGTATACTAAACTTCTGAGGCTTCTATTGCTTAAAAGAATGGAGTTAAAAGGTTATGCCCACGGAGACTTTTATTCAGGAAGGCCAAGGGATCATCATACTAAAATTTGAACGAAATTAACCGAGAACAAATTTTGCATTGCCACCATGTGGGGTCCCTTTGTTTTCGCTAAATAAACAAAAAAAATGTACATAAAATACACCAGAAAATATAAAGAGAAACAAACTCCGTTAGTTGACCAACGCGAAAGTGTTAAACAAATGAATTATTAGCAAATTTATCAAACATTAAAAAGACTACAAAGACTTAACTAAAAGCATTAAAAATGAACAGGAAACTTAAAACATAAAAGAAAACAATTACAAACTGTATAAGACATATTACATGTCTAAACAAACAGAAAAATGATTTACAAGAATATTTTGTACTTCTACCATTTTAATAGCGGTAGTCTCTAATTTCTAACGGTTAAACCTCGAATCGAATATGTCTACGCGAATAGTCGCGTACTGGCACTAAAATGTATGCGGAAATTCAGGGACAAGCTACCATATAACAGGAGACGGGAATAATGACTTCAGAACTACCGCTAAAGCATCAGGGACTAGAATCATCTAAAATCTTCGTATTAGCAACGAAATCATTAGCATCACTATTAGTTCATGGTCCTTCGAGCCGGACTCAATACTTGACATTCTGTGTCAGACTAGCAATATCTTGCCAATAACTGTAAGTTAAGTATCTCCCTGATTTTTTTGTTTTAGTGAGCGTCGTTATATTCGATGAACCAAATTTCTACATACTTAATGCGAGTTTGATACGTTTACTTGGAAAGAGAAATGATTGTAGGCTATTCGATTTTTTATTTGTCAACTTTTATTTACGATATGTGGTACTAATGGATATTTCTTTAATGAACTGTTTACAAAGCAACTTCTCTATACAATTCTATTTACCAAATATGTAATCAAACAAATTGGTTTTTTGATATGTTGTAACGATTATTATCAATAACAAGTATTTTTTCAGTCACACCGTGACAATAATAGTAAAAAAATTGGGTGAAATAAACGAGTATTAAAAAAGTTTACCACATGAAAAAATACGAAATTTTACTCAGAGAACTCATCTAAGAAGCTAAATTTCTGCAAAAGGGGATGTATTAAAAAAAATATAGACACATCTACCAGAGTTGGGTAGTGAGTATCAAGTTTGCACATGCGCTCAAAGCAGCTGTAAGACGGCATTCCAGCTGTTTTTGGCTGTCATCCAAACGACCCAATAAATTGACACTAGATATAAAAATTAGTATTTCATATAACAAGTGGCTAAAAATACATTTTAGTCTCGAGTTATATACAAAATTTGTTGTATCGCCATTCAAAATTAGAAAACAAAATATAATTTTGTAAAAATAGACTAAATTATAGTGCTGTTTCCATAGCAACCAATAAGTTTTATTTCACACTGTGAAATAAACTCTCTCTCACTCTTTTTTCTTTATTTTACACTTGTCAATAATGACATTGTTTTGATTCATCGAAACTGTCAAATAAATGTCATTTTAGGATATGGCGTTACAAAATGGTATTTTATATAACAATGTTGCTAAAATGGTGTTTTTTTATAGTACGAGCCGAAGGCGAGTGATGCTATAAACCACACAAGTAAAGTCTCGAGTTATATACAAATTTTTTTTTATCGCCATTCGAAATTAGAAAACAATATAATTTTGCAAAAATAGACTAATTTTATTGCTGTTTCCATAGAAACCAATAAGTTTTATTTCACACTGAAATAAAATGTCTTTATTTCTCTCTTTTTTCTTTATTTTACACTACTTGTCAATAATGACATTGTTTTGATTCATTGAAACTGTCAAATAAATGTCATTTTAGGATATGGCGTTACAAAAAATATATTATATGCTCTATTGATTGGTTTATAATTTGTAAATGTTATTTATTTAAATAAAGCCGCTAGTGGTGCGCATAGAAAAAGCAACATATATAGTTGCATTAAAAGGAATTTTTCCTAATAGTCTACTGAAAATAGGGATTGCAATTTACCGGAAGTTTTAATAACCGGTAAATCGGTAAATAAAAATGTAAATAACCGGTTAACCGGTATTTACCGGTAATTTTTAGAATGAATGGTTAAGGTGGCGAAAATGGCAATTTTCTTTTTCCATGTACAAAATTATCTAAATTTAACAAAAAACATTTTTATATACGTATAATTAATATAATTAGGCTCTGAGAAACATATTTTTTACTTATACAGTTTTCCGAAAGACATACCGTGCGTGTAATTTCCCATTAGGCATGTACATTGAGGTAGCGCGAGAGATCTGACAACACCGGCAGCCGTAAATTCGTCCGTCGATGGAGCATCCCAGCTCGGTTATTTCATTTCAGCCAGCTGGCACACGCGATGTTGTAATTCTACTTCCCATGCCTAGCCCGCGACTACACACACGGTATCTAGAGAGTGTAAATCAAAATTTTGTGATTCACTCGTATTATTTTTAGTTGATTATGGTGATGTTGTATATGGAAAGTTATTATCGGCGACAGCAAAAAAGAAAATTCAAAAACCTCAAAATTCATGTATGCGTTATATTTACAGTATCCCATATAGACAACATATATCACACATTTGGGCAAATGGAAGAAGAGCTCTACAGTTCAATTTGTACCATTTTTACTTTGAGTAAAATAAATGTATTATTATTATTATTATTATTATAATGAACAAACAAAAGGTTTTTTTATTAAAAGGAAAAAATATAAATGAAATAAATTTAAATAAATAATTATTCTGTAAACAACAAAAATTACAAACATAAACTCAAACAGGGCATTTAGTGAACACCTAATCTAAAAATACAATATTTTTAAAAATAGCCCATTAAAAAGGCTAGTTTTTAAAAGCTGTTTCTGTTAGTCGTCTGATATTTGTACATAGAATACCACCAACTGAAAATACCCTTCCTCTATCGATATTGGTAGGTCGATAAGTTAATAAGAATTGGTAATAATATTCTTCTAAATGTTTTCCACGGATATTTGAGGCAGTGAAATATTCAGTTTCTTGTCGCAAGATATTGTCAATGTCTCTCTTACTTGTATTTCTTAGGGCTTGGTGTTTGGGTTTTACTTTTTATAATATTATTTATTTATTGTTAAAAGTGCTCAGTGTTGGGACAGTCACTCTATATTTAGAGAATACTAGTCACTGACATAAATAGAAACGTTGAATACAGACTTTACCGAAATAACCGGTAAAAAATTAAAATAACCGGTAATTATTGTCATGTGTTTTTTGTCCTGTTTACCGGTTAACCGGTAATGCAATCCCTAACTGAAAACCCAATGTTTTTACTTTGATTTCTTGAGATGGGTCTGTTCGAAAATCTATTTATTTTAACAATGTTCTGCATGATTAAAATGATTTGCTGTTATTCAAAAGTCACTAAGTTAAAATGCAAAATCAGATCTTTTCTCCTACTTTTTCCAATTTCTGGGCCACTGTGAAAATGGCATTTTGAACACTGACAACAAACGTCAAAATAATACTTTTAACAGTGCCTATGCCATAAGCCACTTAATTATTGTACCACACCACATCGAACGGTCTTCCCCGCAGCAATTTTTTTGCCCGCCTCAATTTAATTTAGACAAACCGTGTCCTAAACTAGTTTCCTCCGCCAATTTAGCAATCGGTTATCTGCCATTGTTTACAAGATAATATGTTCGAGATAAACTCCGCATACATGGGGATTAGCATACAAATTGACTAACGGCATTTTTTCTGGCCGCGCATTCGGCCACCTAATGAATCTCCTTTGAAAAATCACATTGCATTAGCGTCCGGTCAGACAAATAGTTAGAATCTATCAAAATGTTACAGACCTTTCTTTGCAGACCACGTTAATTATATGTTAGATCAAGTGAGGCTGTGCCCGCGGCTTTAAGGAAATGCTAGAAGGACAACTTGTTTATCGAATTACTTAATAGCGTGCAGTATCGATAGGGAGCGGATAACAAATTACTGTCGGATGAAGTGTGGGAATTTGTAAGCACTGAAAAATTAACGTTTAGTTTTCGACGATTTTCGAAAGTACGATTGCCATCCCAAGTAGCACAAGTGGAATTCCTATGACTTTATGAAAGCATCTTATACAATTTTGTTATAATTCAAAATTGTAGGGTAGATTTATAATAGATGTATAAATCTTTATATAACATCTATACAGCTGTTTTACAGCTTAGCCATTTCTTTATAATGGCTGTATAACACGAGTTTTAAAGGCTTTTAAAGCAAGATTTTACAGCAATTTAGTTATTTAGGCCAAATACCATCTAGATCGGCCCTAATATAGGTTAATTATAAAAGCCTTTTACGTGCGGTAGAAAGAGTATTTTATAAAGCATTTATACTACTGAAATTCTCTTTTGGAGCTAAGTAGAACTCTTTTACATCTAAACTTACTTCGTCTCATAACCTCCAAAAAGATCGTTTGTTGTTATGCGTTACACAAAAATATGAATAAGAACTGCAAAAAGATAAAGCGAAGTGGGAACTTCAGAAAATAATTAAAAAAACAACACACAATTGAGAATGCCATACACAAAATCTGAAGACGACAAGACGGTTAAATTATGAAGATTAAAATAACAACCTGGCCTTTTTGATTTTCTGTGACAAGTGTAGCAATCTCAACGCTATAATATGCACTAACACAATAAGAAAAGAATCATTAGGTTATATGGGTTCTATATAAAGGCTGTATAGAAGCTGTATACAATCAAAGGTAGAGTACTCTTTTGTTAGTTTGTAATTGTTTTATAAGTAAGCTTTCAGAAGAAATATCTCTTATCAAGTAAGTAGCACCTGATGTGTTGATTGTGAGTTGTCAAGCGAGCAGGGTCGAAAACTGCGGTTGAAGAAAGAGTCACTCATCTGGTACACATATGGATCTAAGATGGCCGATAGAATAGGTGTGGGTGTAGCGGGGCCTAGATGCAGGCTATCTAAAGTCCTTGACAATACCCCAACCATCTTCCAGGCGAAAATCTATGCCATAGATCTGTGTGCCCAGGAATGCCCTTAACAAAGGCATTCGAAGGGCAAAGACTTTGCAGATAGCTAGGCAGCACCAAAGGCTCTCAGGCCCTATACCTTCGAGTCTAAAATTGACTGGGAATGCAGACAATCTCTGACAAAAAACAAGGTTACTTTGATGTGGGTGGCAGGGCATGAGGGAATAGAAGACAATGAATTAGCTGACAGCCTTGCAAGAAAAGGGGCTGAAGCCCATTTTTCGGACCCGAACTGTTCTGTGGCTTATCTAAAAGACCCTAACGGAGGAGGTCCAAAAATGGAAAAAAGAACAAAAGAAGTCCCACTGGATGATACTCCAGGCCAAAAACAAGCGAAACGGTTTATAACCTATTCGACAAAGAATGCCGCAAGGCTTCTCGAACTCGAAAAGTTCGACCTAAGGCTGATCACAGGCCTTCTAACTGGCCATTGCCCCTTGAGATATCATTTGAAGAACATGGGCATGGCAGAAGATGACAAATGTAGATATTGTGAAGCTGTAACTGAGACTGCGGAGCTTATACTTTGTGAATGCAAAGTACCAGTCCACATTAGGATAAACTACCTATAACAGGTGGAATTAATGCTTGAAGACATAGGAAAATTAGCTCCCAGGAAAACCATAAGCTTTGCAAAAAATCCTTGAATCCTGGGCAACAACTAGTTGTAGAGTTATTCACAAAAGATCTTTGAGGTCAAGGTGAAGAAAGGCCAACTCAGGGCCAAGCGGCCCCTTAAACAATCGACAATCTACATAGTCAAAATTTATGGGTAACAACCTGCGACTAAATACTACCATAAAATAGGATTTATCAACATTAAGAAGCATGTTGTTTTGTCATACCATGAATAAATTGAATCAAGATTTTTTTTAATCTGGGCACAGTCATTCTGAGAATAAATATCACTAAATATTTTCGGGTCGTCAGCAAATGGTAAAAATTTAAAATCAATATTGTTAGCAATATCATTTATGAATAAATTAAACAATAAGGGACCAATGTGGGAACCCTGAGGCACTCCAGATGTTGCAGATAATTCCTCTGAAATATAGCCGTCGACAAGAACCTGCTGGGTTCTCTCGGAGAGATACGACTAAATCCAAGAATAAAGGAGGACCAAATCAGATTTTATGGAGTTTTTTTATAAGCAGAGAGTGGTTTACCTTATCGAAGGCTTTGCTAAAGTCCATGTATAGTGCATGCACGTCGGCATTTCCTACCAGAGATTTACCGGTGAAGCCGGTATAGATATATAAATTGGAATCCACAGAACGACCTTGGAGGAATCCATGCTGCTCTGTAATTATGATATTTATTAAGGAAATATATATTTCCTTCAACTAACGACTCAAATGATTTCGGAATTGCAGATAGGATGCACACGTCTATAAAAAAACCAAAATGCATTTGATCAGATAGATCACTATTTATTATTATCCAAGCTAAAAGCCTTCGGATTCTCAGATACCTTGATCTTGCTTTTTACGTCCTACTTTGCTAGAGAACAATTCGTAGAACACGGTGGTCACAGGTCTCGAAATTACTTAGCTACGTCAGGTGTTCCACATGGCTCAAACCTGGGACCTTTGATGTTTTTAATTTTTATAAATAATATAACGTCAATTGCCACCAGCTACTTTTTGCAGATGATCTCAAAATCTATGCAAGTGTAAACAATTATAACGACTGCTAATTTACAAACTGAAATCAGTAACATTTCTGTGTGGTGTTCCAACAATTTCTTTAAGCAAAATATTGCTAAATGCAAGATAATGAGATATACTCGGAGGCAAACCTGCATAAAATATGATTATCACATTAACAATTTTCCCCACGAACGATGTTTCGAATTTAAGGATCTCGGCGTAATATTTGACTGTCAGCTAAGTTCCTCTAACCATATTAATCAAATGATTAAATCAGCTTCTAAGTTACTCGGGTTCTTTGTTAGAAATTGGAGCTGTTTCTCAAATGTTGAAAGCTTAATATTATTATATTTTACGTATATTCGATCGAAATCAGACTATGCGGCACTTATATGGTTTCCTATATACCAAACTCCATTTTATTAATTGAATCTATGCAAAGGAAATTTCTTAAACTAAATGGTTTTTATCCTCCGCGAGGCACTGAAAATGCACTTTTATTAGATTTGTTTCATATAATTTCACTAAGCAAAAGAAGGAACTGCATTGCTCTTTCTTTTGTGTACAATATTGCAAATAATATTACTGACTGTACGTCCCTTGTTAATAAGCCTTGTTTTCTGATTCCTCGCATGAACTCATGTGAAAATTACTGTTTTTATTGTCCTTTTGATCGAACTAAATTCATGCGCAAATTACCAATTTTTAATGACTGTAATCCGTAAAAATGGATCATATAATAATAGTAATAATAATAATAATGGTCCTGACCATGAAAATGCAGGGGTAGGAGCGTTTTTGTTTAAGGCAGCACAGAGAGCAGCCGATGAACTTGGTCTCTCCTTCGACGTCGAGCGGGTAAATCGCGACTCTGTCACCGAGTTGGAACCTGCTCGGCGAAAAGCCCAAATTAAAGCTGCAGAACACAACATCTTTCTGCAGCTTCATACGGATAAGCCAATGCATGGAGTCTTCTATAAAAATATAGAAGACCTTATCCGAAAGGCTGACCTTTGCCTTCTTAAGATCAGCCAGGCTGAAGTCTGAAACCGAGGGATTCATAATGGCTTGCCAGGATGGTGTATTCAACACTCTCGTTTATCGAAGTCGTGTCATAGGTATAGAGGTCCCTGATGTTAGCTGCAGGGCCTGCTGCAGGGCGCCAGAGACTCTGATGCTCTTGTTGTCGGCTTGTCCAACATATGCAGTCTCGGCCTACATCCAGAGGCACGACGGAGCATTACGAGTGCTTTATTATCACCTAAGGCACTCGTATGGGATAGACGAGACATCAGTGCTGCCTTATGCTCCGGATATTGAGTCCGTTGTGGGAAATGAGAAGTGTCTAATTTATTGGAACTACTCGTTCCCCACCGTCAGGCAAATACAAGCCAACAAGCCTGACGTAGTCCTCCTCGACCACCAACTCAAGACAATGTTTGTCGTGGAGTTCTCGGTCCCCGCGGAGAACAACATTGTCTTGAAGGAGGAGGAAAAACGGACAAAATATCGAAATTTGCTCTTCGAACTCCGCAGTCTCTAACCAGACCATAGTGGTACTGGTTATAGGAGCCGTCGGTGGAACGCGACACACACTGTTTTCAGAATTTAAGATCATACCGGCATGCTGAAATTCGGCAGAATGCAGAATGCCGTCATCCTGAGTTCATTACGTCTGCTTAGGGCACACGATTCTCGGACCCAGTAGTCACTCACCCCACGGGCGTGAGGAGTGACTACTGGGTGACTACTACCAGCTCCCCTCTGTGAGGGTCGGAGCCACAGAGTTTAAAGAGTGATTGGATTTTACTAATAAAAATAATAATAATGATAATAATAATATAATAATATATTCCATGAAACTATGTTTTCTTTACACTATTTTTGTATTTCTTTTATTTTTATATTTGTATTGTAGTTTTGTAATTCGTATTATTGAATCTCTTTTAATTCATGTACACTATGTTTCCTCTAATTGGGTTTTTATATCTGTTGAAAATAAATGTGAATTTATTTATTTATAGATATTATTATCTGTCTATTTGGATTTGAAGTTATAATAATTTTCTTTTGCCTCCTTGATGACTTTTTTATAAATATATCGGTACCTGTTGTAGTAATTAAAAAATAATTGTTCGTTTGTGTATTTTCGTATGTAATGAAGATATCTTGCATTTTTTGCAGATTTCTTAAATTGAATTGAGTGAATGTTTTAGTTTGGTATGGAGTTCGCTGCTAGTGGTTTATACATAGAGAGAGCACATCGTAGTGCATCAAGAGACTTGCCAGGTAAAGAATCATTACTACTGGTGAACTCTCTTGCAGATAAAAGTTCTGACAAATAGTTTGTCTCATTTTTAAATCATCACTTTAGAGGACGCGTTTCTGAACGCCTATATAAACTGATGATTCAGCGACGAAACGAACTATAACAAATTTACTCTTAGGTAAATATATTAAGATTTAAGTAAGATATATACACTTTTAAATCTGCTTTTTCCTCTCCCGCCGCCTTGTCCGTCGCGCACAGCATCCTATCTAATAATTACCATACTATTAGTAAACGCGTATGTACTTTCTAGATTCTACAGACGTCTCATTACATATATAGCCATAATAATTATTGATCTGGAGCTCGTACATCGTACTTATAATATCCTGCAGATTAAAATCGACCAGCTTCTGTATTTATTCCAATAAAACAGTTGATAATTACATTAAATAAGCGAATAACGTCGACCTTCAACTTCTACTCTTACACACCACCTGTTCATGGCCAACGCGATGAATAATATGAATTTAATATCTATTTTTTAAATTCTACAATTCATTTCGGTTTGACCTTTCATCTACTTAGCGAATTAGAATTTATAATTGGACAAATGTATGATGGAAACCATTAATTTAACTGTTTTTTGCTCTTGCTGGGATCGGGATTAGACGAGGAAAACGTACTGGCGATATTTTATGTACACGGAGCTAGCGACGTACTGAGAAGGAAAATGTAAATTCTACTGTTGGTCAGCGACTGATAATTTTTCAAAGATTATTTTACTCATGAAAGTCCGATTTCTGACAACATTGGACCAATCAAGTGTCATTATAGCTAGGGAGCTGGTCGCAGAAAAGACCCCGCACGATTAGCATTGGAAAAATCATTTCGGTGGAATTTTCTTCAAACTTTGGGAATAGGTATTTCAATCATAGTATGAAAAATTGATTTAATCTGACGTAACGCGGTACAATCATATCACTTTATCAGACTTGACAGCAAAGCTGGAGAGGGTAGAAGTGACTTTTTGGTTTTAATCAAATCACAGTACAAAAATAGCGAAATAAATCGAAAAGATATTGACCCTATGCTAGTGAAATCTACAACAACAAGCAGATGTAAGAGATATTTACCTCGTCAATAACACAAAAACACCAACTTAAGCGGCGCTTTGTACCTGCCGGTGTCCTAATTGTTCGACAGAAAGCGAAAAACGCGGCACTTTGACCACACCCGCCTGCTTCACTTTTTATGCCAATTAAGGAAATGTAAACATCTCCAATACGTTCTTTCACAAGTAAGTTCGTCGCCCTATTACTGACCACAGACACGTAATAGTAGCGTATCTTCGTAAGCTTTAACCATTTTTAATATACTAAATCACCTCGGAGCACTCTAAAATTTTGCAGAGGCTTTCTCACATTGAAGACTAGTACACCATTTTATTTTCCCGCATATCATGGTAAATCACGCTGTATACAGGGTGTGCCACTTAAAACTCCCCAGGCTTGTAACTTTCTTATTTTTTAAGCGACGACCATGTTGGGTTCATCAAATTGTAGATATTTTTAAGGCATTTAAACATGTGTACAGAGTGATTAAAAAAAAATTTGAAAAAAATGTTAAGAAAGAAAACTTAATTTCCTTGAATATTTTTTTACTTCATCCTGTACACGAACCGCGTTAATGTTTTCTTATAAAGGTTTTAATTAGCTTTAATTTATGTTACTACGTCATATTCGAAATTCTTTTCGGTTTTAGAGAAAGAAATTAAAAACACCCCTTCCGATTCCAAACTGATTTTTTTTTTTAAATAACTGAAAAAATATAAATAATAATTGTATGCTTTATTTGTAAAAGACATATCACAAACAATAATTAACGTAACAAAACAGCAACAAGAAACAAAAGAAATAAATATTTTTAAAAACAAACTATTAAAATATACTAAATAACAGGAAATTTCAAAATTATTGTTTTTAATTTTTTTTTTAATAACATAAATTGAAGCTAATTAAAACCTTTATAAGAAAACATTAACACATTTCATGTACAAGGTGAGGTAAAAAAAAAATATTCAAAGAAATTAAGTTTCCTTTCTTAACAATTTTTTCAAAAAAAATTTTTTTAAATCACTCTGTATGCATGTTTAAAGGCTTTAAAAATGTCTACAATGTGATGTGCCCAACATGGTCATCGCTTCAAAAATAAAAAAGTTACAAGTCTGGGGAGTTTTAAGGGGCAACCACGTATTTATAAGTATTCGTATGCAATTATGAATATATTCGCAACATAATTTTTCAAAGATTTTAACTTTCTGTCACGTCACTGTAATTCTGCAGGGCAGGCATTAAATCAATCATCATATGCCATTTTTTGTTCTAAAACCCTTGAACGACCTATTTCAAAAGTTTGAAGAAAATTCAACCGAAATGATTTTTTCTAATTTTTCAAAGATTTTTAACTTTCAGTCACCGTAATTCTGCAGGGAAGGCATTAAATTAATTTTTTCATATGACATTTTTTGTTCGGAAACCCTTGAACTATCTATTCCCAAAGTTTGAAGCAAATTCCACCGAAATGATTTTTCCTAAGCTGATGGTGCGGGGTCCTTTTTAACCCCCGACGGCCCCGACCCCAAAAAGTTATAAGTTTGACGCGTATGTTTGTATGTTTGTCTGTCTGTCTGTGGCTTCATATCTCTGATTTTGATGCAGTTTTTTTTATTTGAAAGAGTATTTTGTCGAGCAAGTTATAGGCCATATTAGATTTTAATGTATGGTCGCCATCTTGAATTCGCCATGTTGAACTTCTCTAGAAATTGTCCGATTGAAGTAAAATTGAAAATGTGCAGACAATTATGGTAGCCGAACATGATTTAGGCCTCATTTTGATTCGGTCATATGAAACTGGCATATATGCATATATTTTAATCAGCGAGCTCTTATGTAAAGTGAAAAGCAATGCCACTTTTTAAATTTAAAAATCTCAACAAAAAAATATAAATTTGGACCCACGCCTTATCTCTCCTAGCTCGACGCCTCGCTTAAATGAAAATGTTGCACGGCTGAAACGAACGTCGAAGCGTAAGGACAAGGTCTCGTAAAACATATGATTGCACGGTTCATTGACGTACATGATAACTGTTTGCAATTTCCAATATTTATTTTCTCGGTTATTTTTGGGCATTTTGATAAACAAATATTTTTGCGTATATTAGGAAGAAGCGTGTATTCACAGATCTGAATATATGCATGTACCATTAAAACACCCCGTATATAAACGATAATATTTTTTTATCGAAATATTGGTAATAAAATGCTGTTTTTATTTAAACTAGTAGATCAGTTCACTTCTTTCTCTTACACGTTTTTTGGAAATTTCTTTAAATATTAAAAAAAAATCAGCAACGCAATCAGTAATTTAACTTACATTCAAGAAACTGTAAAATCAAAAACAGTTTTTTTTTAATAATAAAAAATAAATAAACTAAACTAAACTTGTTTGACAAATATCAATACGATAATTAATCTTTCTTACTTAACATTTTTTGGAATAAATTGGGAATATTTCTGAAAATCAGCAACTTACACGTCAGCCAAATGTTTTTTCTACTTATGGATGTAAAAACTAACAATTAAAACTAATGCGAAGTACAATGAAAAGATTTAATAGCGCTTTTTTTGTAAATTAACTATTAGTTTTATAAAAAAAACAGAGATATGGACTTCAGCCAACCATTTTTTTTATTTATACTTTTGATAAATGAACAATTTTATAGCAATGGCTGAAACAATAAAATAATATACGAGCGATTTACTTCCTGAAATATTCTCCCCAAATACCACTCGTGCTTTTAATTTTTATTTGTACACTTTTTTCATTTGAACATTAAAAATTTTGAATTTTTTTTTGCGTTACTGTACTTCCACTGGATGTGGAAGTAATACCCCTGGATGCCGAATTTCACCAAAATATGGGAATTTGATTGTTTTCAAAACTTTTGCAACAGTCCAGTTTACTTTTACTTCCACATCCAGTGGAAGTATAGTAACGACAAAAAAATTTAAAAAAATTTTTATTGTTCAAATACGCTTAGAATGTTAAGAAACGTCGAGATTTCAAGTTTGAGCGGAAAAAAAATTTCTGTCTGTCGGTCTGTCTGTCGGTCTGTAACTTTTTTTGTGCGCACGTTTACTCTGGAACCGTTTGAGATATTGACTTGAAATTTGGTACACATATGTACTTTAACGAGATCTAGAACTAGATTATATTTTCATCTTGTTCCGTCGAAGGGTTGGGGGGTAAATTGGGGTAAATTTGGAGTAAATAGGTAAATCAAGCAGGTAAGAGTTCATAAAATTGATATTTAGTATAGACAAGAGAAGCTAAGGTCTCAAAAAAAATTTTGGCGTTAGCCACCCCCATTACCACCCCCACCCCATTATTAAAGGGGATGAAAACAAAAATGTGATTTAGTGTGTGTACAAGAACCAGAAACCTCAAAATATTTTCTTACTTTATCCACCCCCCACTCCCACCCCCTGTCACCACCCCCATCCCACTACCGATGTGGGGTATCGTTTTATGGGTTTTTGGGGTAGAGGATTTCAAATATTATATTATTAAAGTTCCATAAACAATTATTTCCAGATAAAAAAATTTTTCGTTGTGTGACTTGGATAAAATAACCGGATGTGGAAGTAGTGATTCCTTGGGCAGCGGTTTTTAAATTGTACTGAGACTATAACTAGATGGAGCATCGATTCACAACTCGACAATTGTCCGACGATCGCTGAATGTAAATTTTCCTCAAAAATGGGTATAGACTGGCGGTACATGCCAGAAACGCAAATTTTAGGCAGTCGTCGCGTGCAGAAGGCTGTGCAAATCGATTTTTTTTGTTTATTTTTTTTGTTTTTTTTTTAATTTAAAGTGGATGCCAAGAGTGCCAAACGAAAAGCCTTTAAAAAAAATCCAAAATCAGAATCATCCAAAATCAAGAACACCAAAAAATTTTACGAATTAAAGTGCACATCAACGTGTGTTTTGCGCGCGTAAACTGCATGCCAATGAATTTTCGCTGGATTCTTTTTCACGGCTTTTCGTTTGGCACTATTGGCATCCATTTTAAAATAGAAAAAAAAAAACAAAAAAAAATAAACAAAAAAAATCGACTTGCACACCCTTCTGCACGCGACGACTGCCTAAAATTTGCGTTTCTGGCATATTTACGGTAATTTCATTCATATATATGATTGGCATGCATTTTAAAAACGTTGCACCTGACTGGTCATGTACCGCCAGTCTAATACACACACCATTAAAAATAAAGTTTACAAAACGAGTCCCCGAAGTAGGCAAGAGCTTTGTGATAGGACTGGTCAAGCTTAACAAGAAATTAACGTTCAAGAACTACGACGAGTAGCGAGTAATAATGAAAAACGCATTGATAAATGTATTGCTACTGATGGTGGTTTAGTTGAAAAACATTATTTAAATATATATAAAGAGTCTGGCCCAGAAGCACTGGACGACATTAATAAACAAATTGAATTATAGCGGCCCTAAAAGCGATTCTTGTGGATTACCCGATTTGTCGTTCTATGTTAGAGTATTAGGAAAAGGATGTGTTGAATAATTGGTAGGTTGTTCCCTTAACTACGGTGAAGAGTTTGAACATTTCCTTAACCTTTGTCAGTTTTTAAATTCTTAGAGTTTATTTTAAAAAATATAAAAAACAATGGATATAGGTGTAGGTGAGTACCTTGTATTTGTAGAAAATTTTGACACAGTTTTCTGCCCTTCTTCATGAAAGTAAACGTATCGTATGCATAATTCTCCAAAGTTTGGCACCTCTATACGTCCTAGCTTTTAGCACATATTTATTTACTGCGACGAATTTTTCACTAGAGTTATATTCAACAAAAAACGTCACTTAAAATGTTATGTCATAATAACTTAGGTATTACTACATAGTTAATAATAATATTGAAAAAGACGACAAATATTCAAAACAATACAGAAAAGTCTTTAAATTGTGAATAAACGTGAAAGCCTGCAAGCTAGTTAGAAAATCTTGAATTATTATTAAAAAAAAACACTAAAATTCATAATTAAAAATCTAATATTTTCAATTTTTTACTGCGGTCTCATAAAAACTTGTTTAATGTATTATAAACAAGACGTTTTGCAGTTATTTAATTACCATACTCTTCACACAAACACTGCGCGTATTGAGGTATCCTTTTACTTGGTTTATAAGCAAACACAGTAATGACCAACATTAAAAAATACAACTCCGAAACACTGACATTTTAAAAGCACAATCTTTCAATTTGATATCATGACCCATGAACGTTTATTTACTGAATGCGTTAGATATTTATTCACATTTTTTCGATAAACTTCAACTTTTTTTAGACACTTTCCAAACCGACGATTGCAATACCTACGCGGGGGGTGAGATATAACCAACAAATCACTTAATCAACAACCCAAATTAAAATCCAATGTACGTTTTTTAACTCACTCCAGCATCGTTACCGATTTCGGCCGTTGGGGGTCGAAAAAACCGCGCGTATACCACGTGTCTATACCGAGTGTTCCAATCTGAGCCACCCCTATAATTAAACGCAATAAATTACTTACTGGCCACCGTAAATAGAAACTTGCATTCACGTGGACCTCGTTCGCGCGCAACTAACTTCAACCACGGTTTCTCAGCGAAACGGGGGTTGGGGGGTGGCGAGAGCTCCACTGGATAAGCAAATGAGTCGAACTTTTTAAATTGGCCTTAATAATCTGTGTTGTACTCGGACAAATAAAATAATTACGGCGGGCAGGGGTGGGGCGGGAGGGGCGGACCTAATATTCCTTTGTCCGCTGGTGGCCGCGTAACGTTCTCTGTCAAAGAGTCCTGTGGGGGAATCGAAGACTGCGTGGGGTCAGCAGCGGCGGAGGCTCAGCGGAGGTTTTTTAAATGCATTTTACGTATCTCGTATTTCCGGTTGCAAGTCCAGAAATGTATTTCATATACAGGGTGATTATTTCATCAAGGGAAATGCGGTTTTCTTGTGAACTATCGAAGAAAATTATATTATGTATGTGTAAAGTGTTATATTCCTACTGCCTGTCACTCAAAATTATAAAGAGTATAAAAATTAAAAAAATTGCATGACAGTGGGCGTCGCGACGATTCAAACATTTTTCTTTCCAGCAACACACTAGTTATAGTCACTGAAAAGGTCTTTTAAATTTGCAGTCGCTTTTGGGAATTTTTTCGATGCTTATTACTTCCACATCCACGTATAGTCCAGTCAACGGAGCGCTAAAATGACCAACATCTCTAATTTGAGTGCTAATGAATGTATTTTGATGAAATCTTGTGCATGTGTTTGTAATGACGTTAATAAAAAAGTTAAAAAAAAAGAATAGAGTAGGAAATAATTAGAAAACACCCCTCTTATCACGGGTTCCGCAACTTGTAGAATTAGGTCAAAAATTAATGAATGAATGAATTTGGCCCAAAATAAGATGTTTTTACTCTTGTGAATTTTTTCGAAAAATGCATATTTTTCGAGTGGCCGTATCAATAGGCCACTCGAAAATGTCTAAAAGTGGGGGAGGGGAAATATAAAAGTTGAAAAAAAAAATCTGAAAAAATCAGGTGAATGTATCATAGAAATATAAGACTTTTTGCTTTTTACAACTTTTCTGTAAAGTGCGTTTTCACCGAGTTTTTCCGCAAAAACATGAAAAACTAGGTTTCGTCAAAATCCATTCATTAGCACTCAAATTAGAGGTGACTGGACTAGTAGTGGAGTGTAAAGAGTAAAAAAAAAAATTTTTTTTGTTCAAATAGGCTTAGAACGTCATGGAAAGTCGAGATTTTAACTTTGAGTAAAGCTGGGTCTGTCGCTCTGTGTGTAACTTTTATTGTGCGCCCCATTACTCTGGAACCGTTTACGATATTGACTTGAAATTTGGTACACTTATGTATTACAACGTGATTTGGAACTAGATTATATTTTGATCTTATGCCATTGAAGGGATGAGGGGTAAATGAGGGTAAATTGGCGTTTTGTGGCAATACATAGTTATTGCACTTAACGCCGCCAGACTTGTAATTCGTAATTCAGCGCTCGGCGGGGCATTCGTGAGATAGCTGTTGTTTGCAGTCTGGTTTTTATTCCTTATATATTTAAGGAAATGTATCGAGTTGGACAAAATATTACGTTAGTAAATATTCTACCCTCTAAAAGCATACCTACTAACAAGTTTTAACTCTTCTAAGTCTAAGGTATAACATACTTACTTCTAATGATAACACTTGCGTGTCGGATAATTTTCAGTAATCCCAAGGAAATTGTTGTTTCCAATAATCCTGCATTAAAGGCTTATTGCAATCAACGAATTATCTGCGTATAAGTTTGATGATTATCCAACATTATCCGGTATTCGCGTGACCACTATTGACAGTTCCTACCTTCAATAGTAGCACGTCATGGCTTAGGTTAGATAATATAGAACTTTTATATTATTTAGGTAAAATTGTTTTTTCTAAACATGCAAATATACACCTGCATTTGTGGATTTTTTTAATTTCAAAAACGCACTAAAAATCGCATTTTGAATTGGATTGAAAGCAATAATGCACATTAACTACTACTTTTGTCCATAGTTAGAAGATTATATTCTTTTTTCAGTGTAATATCCAAAGTTGATAAAGTCAGTTTATTATAAACACTCACTAGAAGTAAACTGTATGTATTGGGGATGTAACATTAAACTAATTCGGTTCACACTCTTCTGATATCAACAACATCTTCAGATTCAATATTTCAGAGGGCCAGTAAATAAATTAAAGTAAAAATTATTTATTAGGAAAATATTGACTGTAAGAAAATGTGCGTCTGTTTAATACCTCTGTTCTTGCTCAAGTTTCTGCAGGTATACGATGTTGGACCCACTTGAGTGTCGAGAGGGTTGAATTGCACTGGTCGATTCTATTCTATGGTTGTACGTGTACGTGTTGTTCACTTGCTGTTAGCTGAGCGTTGCTATCAAATAACTCTAGTATTAGTTCTTCAAATATTAATTCTATTTCAACTTTGTCCTTTTGTTATGGCACACCGATTTACGAGAAATTTTTTGAGCTACAATTCAGTAAAGCTTTATAAAATTTAACGGAGTTTCACTCAGAATTTTCGAGTTTTACATGGGAGTGTTTCGCCGCACGACCTGTCCCTTCGAAAACCGACTTGAAATTCCCACATTGCTATACGTGCCACTAATACACTTTTTCCAACATTGTCTAAAAAGCAAATTATCTAGTTTCAGCCACAGTATGTTACATTCAACCATCAGATTTAAGTTAAAATTACGTTGCCTGTCACTATCACTAAAACCACTCACACTCATTTTATTGTTTTCTAAAAAAATGGGTATAGTAATATTTGTTTTACATGCCCAAGAAACTGCTTTATCAACGTCGAGTGACGTATACATGCCGCGTGTGTGTGCATATTAATATTTGAAATTTTTTAAATCGCGAACAATCATTTATACGAAAAAAAGTGTGGGAATCTTTTTTGTAGAGAATCGTATGCTTTATAAATGTTATATTAACTATTTTTACGAAAAAACTCACCGTTTAAGAGATATTTTTGAAATACCGGTTTTTTGTACCTTTAACCTTGAATAAAATTTTCAGCACGGGTTGGATCAATGGGAATTTTGACATTTTATTTAAAATGATGATTTAAAGGTCCGTATAAATTTTTAACTCCATCGGAATTTTTCCGAGGTTTGGAATTTTTTTTTTACAGGATTAATAGGTCTTTATTATGGTCAATAATAGGAAATATTTGCCTTAAAATTACCTAACAGTAGATTGAATTGAAGTAATTCTGACTATAAATGTTTGTTGGGGAGGCTTATACATATAGTTGGAGCAATAGATCTTTGAACTGACGTCACTAATGCAGGCAGCAATCAAAGACGTATGTCTTCCACAGTCTACGACCTACGCATGCATTAGATTTGAGAGTAATGGTAACGCGTATGTCTAAGCTACATGGGCTTTTCTTAGAGACTTTACATCTTATCATTATTTATTTACATGCAAGTATTATTTATATGCCATTTTTATATTTACTGTATCTAGTACGTAAATAAAGTTTTTTTTTTGCTAAAAACCAGTCACCTTTCTCTGTGGCTCCGACACTCACAGAGGGGAGCAGGTAGTACCAGTAGCCACTCCTCCGTGGGGTAAGTGACTACTGGGTCCTAGAATCGTGTGCCCTGAGTAGACGTAATGAACCGAGGATGACGGCCTTCAGCATTCTGCCGGCTAAGATCTCTGCCGAGTTTCGGCATGCCGGTATGATCTTCAGTTCCGAAAGCAGTGGGTGTCTCGCTCCATCGAGGGCTTCTATGATCAGTACCACCAACTTAACAGTATGTATGATCTGGATAAAGTCTGCGGAGTTCGAGGAGCAAATCTCGATATTTTGTCCGTTTTTCCTCCCCCTTCAAGACAATGTTGTTGAGAACTCCACGACAAACATTGTCTTAAGTTGGTGGTCGAGGAAGACTACGTCAGGCTTGTTGGCTTGTATTTGCCTGACGGTGGGAAACGAGTAGTTCCAATAAATTAGACACTGCTCATTTCCCACAACGGATTCAATATCCCCCCGGAGCGTAAGGCAGCACTAGCATATCGTCTATACCATACGAGTGCCTTAAATGGTAATAAAGCACTACTAATGCTCCATCGTGCCTTTGGATATAGGCCGAGACTGCATATGTCGGGCAAGCCGACAGCAAGTGCATCAGAATTTCTGGCGCCCTGCGGCAGGCCCTGCAGCTAACATCAGGGACCTTTATACCCATGACACAACTACGATAGACGAGGGTATTGAATACACCATCTTGGCAAGCCGTTATGAATCCCTCGGTCTCAGACTTCAGCCCGGCTGACCTTAGGAAGGCAAACGTCAGCCTTTCGAATAAGCCAAGGTTTTCTATATTTTTATAGAAAACTCTATGCATTGGCCTATTCGTGTGAAGCTACAGAAAGATGTTGTGTTCTGCAGCTTTAATTTGGGCTTTTCGCAGAGCAGGTTCCAACTCGGTGACAGAGTCGCGATTTACCCGCTCGACATCGAAGGAGAGACCAAGTTCATCGGCTGCTCTCTGTGCTGGGGTTAAACAAAAAGGCTGCATTTTCATGGTCCCGGACAATGCAGAGGAGGGGATCCGAACTCCTGATGACGTTACAGGCTCCATCCAGAACCATCCTGTTATGGATATTTAATAATAAATTTGCGCCGCCTATGGAGCAAATGGTACTGACATCCTTTAACAAATTAGTTCAGGCAAAATAGGATGATGACGTCAGTTCAAAGATCCCTTGCTCCGACTATAATATTATGTCTACCTGAAAGCCTTCAGCCTGCAGCCACTGAAAAAATGATAAACAACGATTTTGTTCAATATTACTAGACTTGACAACCACAATCATTTACGACTACATATTATTCTCGAGCGCCCGAACCAAAACAGACATTTGCTACGCGAAATTTGGCAACAGTCGACCATTTGCCGTCGAAAGCTACCGTAAATTTAATAACTTTCAACGCCAATTGTTATAGACTTCCAATATATTCCGCAAGA
This sequence comes from Rutpela maculata, assembly GCA_936432065.2. NCBI lineage: Eukaryota > Metazoa > Arthropoda > Insecta > Coleoptera > Cerambycidae > Rutpela > Rutpela maculata. The sequence goes on from OW386292.2 coordinate 5,274,269, forward strand.
ATGAAAACACCACTTCGTTCGAGCGAAATCCAATTAAGAGGTTTCAAGTAATGACCCTCATTCATTGGTACGACTAAATTTAATTCGTTTTAAATAGATTCAGTTATATTATTCATGAAGCCCGAGTATTGGTCGAGTATAATGGAAAGTAGGTAGGCACTCCATTATTACGATTTTTTTTTAAATAGAGATACTTTATTGTCCAGAAAAATAATTCTGAATGACAAAGTTTACTAAATATAACACAATACAATATTTGTTTAGTCAATATTACAAACAATACAAAAGTTACAAAGTTACAACGCATGCAACTAAAATAAAAGTATATTTTAGAAACAGTATATGGTTTATCAGTTGAGATATTTTTACAACTACTCTAAATTAGACAAGGCGAAAACCTCGCCTTCGTATGAAAAAAATTTCTCATTCGATTTTCTTGCATATTCACGTTCGGGACCTGCCCCTAAATAAGGATCAAGAGACTGCCTGACGAAAATCTGGTCCCAATTTGTTTAAACCATTTTTTTAAACAAATCGCAAAAATCGCTTTTTTTACCCGAGTTTTAAAAAAATGAGGACCTATTATCTGGCATTCAATAAAAGCACACCATACACCAATCCAAATCGTCCTTGATTCACTTTAGCGGTTACGTGTGGATTTTCATGAGTCCAATGGTGGTTATTATACCGATTAAAAATTCCGGCACTGCTTATATGGGCCTCGTCTGTCCATGGAGTATGGAGTATGGAATTAGCAGGAGGGTGGTCAAAAACCACAGCACTTAGGCCCCATTGGACCCCTTGTACATCCTCCCTCTAGGCAGACACTCGCCTAGGCCTCCAACCAATCTATTCTTTCGAAGTAGGTGGTGATGTTGCCTAGGGGCATCTCCCTTACATTGGCCAAGGTAGGTCAACGCTCTCCCAAGATGGATTCTCTAATTGATGAGACGGCTGAACAGTCACAGAGTACGTGTTGAACCGTCTCATCTTCTTGTTCACAACCTCTGCAAAGAGGTGTTTCGCTTAATCTCATATTGTATAGATGATGTTTCCTTAGCGGACAGTGTCCCGTGTAGATTCCTGTTATAAAACGTAGATTCCTTCTGGTCATTGCCAGGTAGTCCATTGCTGTTTTCTTGTTGGGATACGTGAGTAGTTCCCTAACAAGCTGGCAGCTGCTTGTTTCATTCCACATCTACAGCTTCTTAAATTCATTGTGGGTGTTCTCCTTAATTAATTGTATTATCGCCGTCCATATAATTGGGCCTCGTCTGTCCATATAATTGTTCCTTCAAATCCTGGCACTTTATTGCACTGACGCAAAAAACCCTGGCAAAAACCAAGACGCCTTTGAAAGTCGTTTGGGCATAGATGGTGACTAATTCTAATTTTGTAGGGTTTGAATTTATTTTTTTTTAAAACAACGCAACGCAATTGTTTTTGGGATTCTTAAATTTTCCTGTATTTCGCGAGACGATATATTAGGATTTTTCTTACAGTTTCTAAAACAATATTGTCTACAGCTTTGTTATATATTTTTGCTCGAGGTTTTACAAATTTAAATTTTGTTGTAGTCTTTTGAATATTTTTATGTCTGGCTGCCTCTTTTCTGGATATCTAAAAATATTGTTTAGGCGTCACTTTTGGCACAAAGTTTTGCTGTCTATAAAATAAAGCTCGGAAGCTAAATTTGAATCTTCTCCGCATTCTATAAAACACTTAATCATATCATATTTTTCATCATTACTAAATTGAACCATTTTTAACAATGCTCACTCACAATTAATTCACAAATTAGTTTTTCTTTTCTTTTTTTACCATAGCCTTCTCAATAAATATTAGAAATGCGATAAATATGCATAGATGTCAATGGAAGACAATTCGAACATTTATTGTAATTTAGTTTTTCCTATTTTTGGCAGAATTATTTTATATTATAAGAAGTGTTAATAGTTTTCCAGGAAGTTCGAATTGTGCTTTCCGAGCGAACGGATGCGTCCGAAAAACGCTGCCATTAAAACGTGAAAACGCCCGCTAAAAGTCCGCTAAATTTGATATTAGGTGAATTTGTAGAGTAAAGAATTCCGCGCAAATCGATATATCATAACAAAAGAACAAAATTGAAATAGAATTAATATTTGAAAATAACTAATACAGAGTATTTAGTGGCAGAACCGATAGTGCAGTGCTATGCATAAAGAAACAAGCTTAAAGGACCAGGTAATACACAAGAGGAATAGATAAGCTAACTTCTCATTTTGTAAAGTACCACCCAAGTTTATATATCTAAGTTTATTTATGTCTTAATGATTAACAAGTGTCTGCCGGATAAAACCATTGCAATGCTTTTTAGGTCCAAGTCCTAGCTAAATACAAAGTGTAAAAAATATAACTTTTGAGGTGTCAAGTGAATAAATAGAAATTTTGTACATAATTTATATTTGTATCAAAAAGAATGTGTTTTGTAGTGTTGTATGTTTTTTATGCAAAATTTTAAGGTGTCAAAAGTGAGTGATTGGTTTGGGGAATAATACATACCTGGGACGTGCGATTAGTGATTAATTTCGTACATAATTTGTGTTTGTATTAGAAAGAGTGTGATTTTGTGGTGTTGCATATTTTTTTGTCAAGTAAGCGACAGGTTTGAGGAATAATACATATCTTGGGAGGTGCAATTAGTGATTAATTACGTACATAATTTGTATTAAAAAGAGTGTGTTTTTGTGGTGCTGAATTCTGCATCATAAATGCTGTAATAAACTGGTGAGGGGCTGATTCAAACGACTTTCTTCGAAAATATGAGAAGTGATTAAGAAACCATCGACCGCTGTCACCGAAAATTTATAGCAAGGCAATAATGGTGTTATTCCTTAAGAAAAACAGAGTTTCTTAGATAAACAAGCGTTGACTTGGGTAATAAATGGACAATCTGATCAGTGGCGTACTATTGTAATACGCCGGAGGCTGAAATTCTTACAGTTCAATGGAAATGCATAGTTTTTCTCAGGAAATGGTATCTATACACAATAATGATGAATCGAATACAGAACATAGGACCACAAAATCAAAGAAACGGGGGAACGAGTTAGTGGCAGTAAAGCGGCGGCAGGGGGGCATACAGAAAGAGGTATACCACGGCAATAGTGGAGATAAACTGGAGGAAGAAGAGAAACCAAAACATGAATGAATCAAATTAATACAAGAAGACCCTTCAATAAGCCACCATCCAAGGAATAAATGTAGACATCACGATAGTGATAATAATTAAAATTAAACTCGAAATAATCAATGAGGTATTGTTGATATACTGCGTCAGGGCTGAGTTCGCACATCACTTTAGCGGAGGTATGCCTAGTGAAGGTTTCTTTCAGAAAAATGGTGTTCTCTAAGAAAACACACACATTCGTCGATAATCTCCTAATCGATGCAGAAGAAGAAGAAGAGTTGGACCAGCGGAGAGGAACACAAAATAGATGAATATTCCCTAAGAATACCGAACAAATTGAAGTACCTAGGAACAGACCGGACAAACCAGCTGGAGCGGAGAGAAACAGTAAAGGAGAGAATCAAAACGGCACAATGGTAACGTACCGTTCATTGAGAAAAATAAACTGTATGGGACCTTACCAAATGTATGTACATAGCCGTCATACGGACAACGATGATATATGGAGTCAAAAACGCGGCAACAACAAAAGCCAATAGAAGAAGTTTTTGAGAAGAGCAGAAAGGGCATCGTCCAACTAAAACAACAAGACGAAAACAGCGACACAAAACATCAACATAATAGAAATATACGCAATGAAGTATTGGGGACATACCCAAGGAAGGGACCCAACACATTTACTGAAGAAAGCGCTAGCACCGCACAGCAACAAACTAAAAATAGGGAGACCATGCTACAGTGGAGAACGACAATTGAAAGGATCAGGATCAACAAATGAACACCACTAACAAATCGCAAGGATATACTCTATTACAATTGGAAACCGAGGAATCAGAAGACTCAGAAAAAAGAAGATTCGAAGAAGCAAAAACGCAAAAAGAGGAGCAAAAACACTCCATATTACGACACAACACAACACGGCAACATATTTCACAAGAAGAGTCAGAATAGGAAGAAGTCCAGAACCAAACACACAAAAAAGGGAGCTTAAACGCTCCCTCATGACACAATGCGGTAACGCATCTCACAAATACCTACACCTCCCATCCCACATTCCTTTACCATGCGCCATGTGGTTCTCGCTGCTGGCAACAAGCATGACCTTAGTCCAACCCAGCGTGGACGTAGCAGGCCCAGCTGTATACCTGGGAGTGGCAGCAATGCCTACCGCACGCTGGTAAATCAATCAATCAATCAACCAATCATAAGAAGTGTTAATAGTTTTCCATGGCCTCTTCACAAGTAAATTTTTCGAAAATTAACCACTTTTCTAGAGATAAATATGACATATGATATATCGTTGCTAATTTAAGTTGTGATCGAATAATGAAACAATTTACAGGGTGTTCTATTTAAAAAACACAAGTTATGTCTATATCTCGAAAATTGAGGCATGCATAATTTTCTTCTTATCAGCAACGGATTCTACTCAAAAAGTGCCTTGAGAATGTGTTACTCAATTTTCGATTCGACACTTGGTAATTGAGACCATCCAAAAATACCAATTTTCCAAAAACGCTCTGTAACTCGGTAGTTGAAAAAGATAGACGATCGCGGTTTGCGCCACTGTTAGTTTCTCGAAAATCAAGCTCAGGACACCTATGATAGCTTTTGTCTATCTGCCACAGACAAAAAACTCCAAAACCCAATTCCCATCTGATTTGGTCCACCCTATATATTTCATATATAGGATGTATAAGTTAATCGCTGGAGTATCGGTATATACAGGATGATTCATTTTGATCATGTATTAGAAGTATGAAAAATAATATTGATATGAAAATTTGGCTATGTTTAACCGGAAGTCGATCCAAAATTTGTTATTTTAAATAGAATTCTCCCATTTTGTATTTTTTTCCTTGATTCTACAGAAAATTTAAAAGACATTCCTACAATTAATATTTAGTGATATAAAATAAAATATAATACCTTAGTAATAATAACTGATAGCACGCTGTTTTTTTAATGCGAGTAAGGCAAGGCATTCGAATTATCTATCATGTAAAAAATTATCGAAGTATTAAAAAAAGTTTTTAACACTAATAATATAGTCGACCACATAAAAACATCAAAAGTAGTTTTTTTAACGTGTTCTCAATTATTGTTACTTGTTACCAAGATCATTATAGCAACTTTTATAATCCACAATATTGATAATAACTAATTACTACGTAGGAGCAACAGGGGCAGAGAAAATTGTAAAAGCTTTCAGTAAAGCACAACTATTCGCTTTTCTGGCGGCTGTAAATCGTAAAATATTAACAATAAAGAAAAACTGTTTAAATAAAAGTTGCGGCTTTTTTTATTTTCTACAATATTGGTAATGCCTAATTTTACTTCCACATCCAGTGGAAGTATAGTAACGCAAAAAAAATTTATTGTTCAAATAGGCTTAAAGCCGGTTTTACAATCGCAAGTTAACTTTCATGTTAGTTGCAGGTTAACTACAACTTTACTGACACTTGCGTTTTTCAATATAAAGTTAAGTCAAGATTTGTAAACGAGAGGGTTGTGAATAAAATTTATAATGTTGGTAGTAGAAAAATGGATAATATACATAAAAGTATGAATTTTTGTCAAAGTCACACGTCACTTACTGTCAAATATAAAGTTCAGAAGCAATTTATGAGTTAGTGATTTATTATTAAATAAGTATGTAGTATTTAATGTTTACATTTTTTTACAAATAACATATTTATACAATTTATCCTATATTCTACTAGGTACAAAAGATAGAAACATTTATTTTAACAATAAAAATCTGTTTTATTTTAAGTATTACATAATGGATAATAAAAGGTGCACAAATTTTTCTATTTTTCTTCTCTAGGATATTCTCGTAAATTTAATAGAAAAAACCGCTGCCCGAGGAATCACTACTTCCACATCCAAATTTTTTATCCAAGTCACTCGCAACGAAAAAAATTTGTATGTGGAAATAATTGTTTATGGAACTTTAATAATATAATATTTGAAATCCTCTCCCCAAAAACCCATAAAACGATACCCCACATCGGTAGCGGGGTGGGGGTGGTGATGGGGGGTGGTAGTGGGGGTGGATGAAGTAAAAAAATATTTTGAGGTTTCTGGTTCTTGTACACACACTAAATCACATTTTTTTTTTCATCCCCTTTAATAATGGGGTGGGGGTGGTAATGGGGGTGGCTAATGCCAAAACTTTTTTTTGGGACCTTAGCTTCTCTTGTATATACTAAATACCAATTTTATGGACCCTTACCTGCTTGATTTACCTATTTTCCCCAAATTTACCCCAATTTACCCCCCAACCCTTCGACGGAACAAGATGAAAATATAATCTAGTTTTAGATCTCGTTAAAGTACATATGTGTACCAAATTTCAAGTCAATATCTCAAACGGTTCCAGAGTAAACGTGCGCACAAAAAAAGTTACAGACAGACCGACAGACAGAAATTTTTTTTCCGTTCAAACTTAAAATCTCGACGTTTCGTGACATTCTAAGCCTATTTGAACAATAAAAATTTTAAAAAATTTTTTTGTCGTTACTATAGTAACCACTGGATGTGGAAGTAATATATAAATATTATAGACTAAAAAATGTATTCTTCAAAAAAGTTAGGTCTATACCGGATTACCTTGGGACTTCTTGGCTCCTCATCACTACTATATGCGTTTACTTCCTATGTATCCATTTTTAAACGAAATATCAAAACATTATTTTGTACCAGTTATTTTATAGGTTATAAATTGCTAGTAAACTGCCAACTTCTAGTTTACTCACGCCTCATCTGCTAGTAAAGTTAACTTCTAGATAACTATGACCTTGAAAATGACCAGCTATTGTAAAACCCAATTTCTATAATAACCTGAAAGTTAACTCTGACTGGCAGTTAACCAGCGATTGTAAAACCGGGTGTTAGAATGTCATGAAACGTCGAGATTTTAAGTGCAAAAAAAATTTCTGTCTGTCTGTCTGTAACTTTTTTGTGCGCACGATTGCTCTGGAACCGTTTAAGATATTGACTTGAAATTTGGTACACATATGTATTTTAACGCGATCTGGAATTAAAATATATTTTGGTCTTATTCCGTTGAAGGGTTGGGAGGTAAATTGGGGTAAATGGTAAATAGGTAAATCAAGCAAGTAAGAGTCCATAAAACTGGTATTTAGTATATACAGGTCTCAAATACATTTTTGGCATTAGCCACCCCACTATCAAAGGGGGTGAAAAAAAAAAATAAAACTGAATTAGTGTGTGTACAAAAACCAAAGGCAATTTTTTTTTTACTTCATTCATATAGATTACTTTTATCGTGTAGTCCACGGCACATTATGATTTTTTATATTTTTGTCATGACATTTTCTACGTATTACTTCCATTTTCAGTGGAAGTAAAGTAACGCAAAAAAAAATTGAAAATTTTTATTGTTCAAATAGGCTTAGAATGTTATGAAACGTCGAGATTTTAAGTTTGAGCAAAAAAAAAATGTCTGTCGCGTCGGTCTGTGACTTTTTATGGGCACGATTACTCTGGAAGATATTGACTTGAAATTTGGTACACGTATGTATTTTAACGAGATGAGCTTATTCCGTTAAAGGGTTAAGTGGTAAATAGGTAAATTAAGCAAGTAAGGGTCCATAAAATTGGTATCTAGTATATATAAAAGAAGTTAAGGTCTCAAAAGAATTTTTGGCATTAGCCACCCCCACATCATTATTAAAAGGGGTGAAAAAAAAAAATTTGTGATTTAGTGTGTGTACATGAACCAAGGGCCTCAAGAATTTTTCACTTCATCCACGTCCCGCAATCAGATAATTGAAAAGTGAAAAGAGAAATGAAATGAAATAAAAACTGTTCACTTAACCACATTGCATAATTCCAGGATTTCTGGCCATCGTACACCATACAATGTCAGTCCCCACTCTGACCTAAAATATCGAATTTAATTATTTGTAGTGGGGCGTGTTAGAAAAGGAGCATCGCAAAAAGTGTATGTTAAAAAAAAACATTTTAAAAGTAAGCTTTTATTACTATTTAGGTGTACCAAAGCAGTTTGAAGTTTCTTAAAAAATTTTGAAAAATCAGGAACAAATATCGAAAATTTGGCTTGACAGATCGATGGACAAATTAAAAAACGATTACAAAAAAAAACTTTCCGATTGTTTAAGTATTAAGAGCTGCAGACTGATGACAAAGTGACTTTTTTTTTTAAATCAGCTCGAATTTCGCTATTTTCTTTTGTGAATTGTGCGAGTGTTTTCACGCTTAATTATCAATTAAGTTTTGATTTCTTTTTATTTAAAAAAAATATATTTAATCTAAAAAACATTACCTTGGACTAGTTTCAAACTTATGGCATATGGTAGGAGTTGAAATGGTGCATATTAGGTAATGTTTTCGAGAGACCACGCTCACTCTATCCAGCAAAATTAGTTTTTTGCAATTTTGAGTTGTGTACTGCCCTATTGAAGCTAAAGTTGCAGATCATTATATATACACAAAGCAAATTATTATTATTAAATTTATTTAATTATGAACAAAAATTATTTAGTTATCACTTTCAATTAAACAAGGATGCTAACTTATTAAAATGTTAAAGAAAATAACGCCGCAGTGCTCAGAATGTGTCTAATTCTATTGAAGAAATCGCTTGGTATTCGTGTTGTATTCTAAAGCATTTGTTCTTGTTCCTTCGATCTACCCACGCTTTGATTAACATTTTAATAGAGTTTCTGCGGAAAATCAGGCCTAAAGAAATACTTGGATTCAATTCGAGGTCAGTATTCTTCCAAAATTACATAAAACAATTGTTTCTGATAAAAATCTGAACGCAAATACAATTTAATTCGTTAGATCAATAATAAATATTTTGTTGATACACTCAAAAACTAGAAAAAAGAAGCAACTACAGGTTTTGCTGTTTCATCATTATTGTTCCTCATCACCCCAGCACAGCTTAATTAATGTGATTTAGTCTAGTCGACGGGGACTAATTTGAGTGCTAATGAATGAATTTTGATGAAACCTTGCGTAATGTGTTTGTAATAACGTTAATAAAAAAGTTGAAAAAAAAGATTAGACTAGGAAATGATCGGAAGGTGAATCGTGTTCCGTAACTTGTAGAATTAGGTCAAAAATGGAAAAAAGACAATATATTTACCTTCTTTGGCCCAAAATAAAATGTTTTTAGTAGTGGGAATTTTTTCGAAAAATGCATATTTTTCGAGATATGGGCACTCGAAAATTCCTAAAAGTGGGGGAGGTGAAATGTAAAAGTAGAAAAAAAAATCTGAAAAAATTCAGGTGAATGTATCATCGAAGTACAACACTTTTTTTTATTTGCAACGTTTCTGTAAAGTGCTTTTTCACCGAGTTTTTCCGGAAAACATTCTTTCAAAATGTAGTGCTCTAAAAATATGTAATTAAAAAATTTGAAAAAATTCAGACGTATGCATTGCGACCTTGGAGTATGGAATTAGCAGGAGGGTGGTCAAAAACCACAGCACTTAGGCCCCATTGGACCCCTTGTACATCCTCCCTCTAGGCAGACACTCGCCTAGGCCTCCAGCCAACCTATTCTTTCGAAGTAGGTGGTGATGTTGCCTAGGGGCATCTCCCTTACATTGGCCAAGGTAGGCCAACGCTCTCCCAAGATGGATTCTCTAATTGATGAGACGGCTGAACAGTCACAGAGTATGTGTTGAACCGTCTCATCTTCTTGTTCACAACCTCTGCAAAGAGGTGTTTCGCTTAATCTCATATTGTATAGATGTTTCCTTAGCGGACAGTGTCCAGTCTGGATTCCTGTTATAAAACGTAGATTCCTTCTGGCCATTGCCAGGTAGTCCATTGCTGTTTTCTTGTTGGGATACGTGAGTAGTTCCCTAGCAAGCTGCCAGCTGCTTGTTTCATCCCACAGCTTCTTAAATTCGTTGTGGGTGTTCTCCTTAATTAATTGTATTATCGCCGTAATCGGTAACAGACTGGCCGGGCCTGGTCCAAAAATAAGTTGGCCTGCTGCCTTCTTGGCCAGTTTGTCGGCTTTTTTGTTGCCACTGCACTGTGCGTGTCCTTTCACCCAGCATACCGAGATGTTGTTCGTACTGGAGGCACCCACAAGTGCTTGATGACATTCCCATACTGCTCCTGTGGTTATTTTGTAACTTCTCAGGGCTAGTAGTGATTGTCTACAGTCTGTGTAGATCCTGATTGTTTTGCCCGTAGTTTGTCTGCGGACAATCTCTTTTGCGGCTATGGTTATGCCCGCCAGTTCAGTTTGTACTATGCTGGCTCGCTCATCCATAGTCCATTTATATTGGATTTGCAGGCTTCTGGAATATATTCCACATCCTGCCCCCTCCTTCTTCCTTGATCCGTCTGTGAAAATGTTAATCACACCTTCACCAGCGGTCTCGTTTTCACTGTTTGTCTGTATTGTGTAGGGTCTATCAAAGACAAATCGGGGAGAGATGCCATCTGTGCATGCCTGTAGGAGAGGCGTCTTCCTGACAGCCTCGTTCCACAGGCGACTTCTGGTCTCCCCACAGCCTACATTTGGTTGTAGGCCAACGGACTTGAGGCGTGCCATTGTTATTAAGGCCACTTCTCCTAGATGTAAATCCAGTGGTGGCAAACACAGCATTACCTCCATTGCTCTCGTCGGCGTTGTTCGCATAGCTCCTGTTATGCTTAGGCAGGCAACTCTCTGCACTTGGCTGAGCTTGGCTCTCGCTGTAGTCTGTTTACTCTTAGGCCACCAGACCACAGCTCCATAGGTTATCATTGGTCTTATGATGGCAGTGTATATCCACATGACCACTTTGGGTTTCATTCCCCAGGTTTTCCCCACGGTCCTGCGGCACTGCTCATAAGAAATGTAAGCCTTTTTTAGTCTCCTGTCTAAGTGAAGATTCCATGTTAGTTTGGCGTCGAAGGTTACCCCAAGGTATTTCACTTCTGATGCGAAACTTAGTGTTGTGTCCAGGAGAACTGGTGCTTCCAGTGCTCCTGGTTTCCTTTTTCTTGTGAAGAGAACCATCTCCGTCTTCCTGGGATTAACAGACAGCGAGTGTTCTCTGCACCATTTTTCAATAATTCTTAGAGCCCCCTGCATCCTTTCACAGAGGACTCCTTCAAATTTTCCGTTGAGCAGTATTGTTACATCATCTGCGTAGGCGATTGTGTGGAAACCCTCTGAGTTGAGGTGGCGCAAGAGGCTGTCGAGAACTAAGTTCCATAGCAGTGGTGATATTACACCTCCCTGCGGGCAGCCTCTCGCGACCATTCCTCGTACAGAAGCGTCTCCCACACTGATTTGTACAGCTCTTTTGGAGAGCATGTTGGATATCCAGCTTCCCATAATCGTGGGGACGTTTCTCTCCACTAGGGCTGCCGTGATTTTTGGGAAGGTGGTTTTATCAAACGCACCTTCTATGTCTATGAATACACCTAGGGTGGACTCTTTATTGTCCAAGGATTTCTCAATCCGACTCGCGACCGCATGGAGGGCGGTGTCGGTGGATCTTCCCAATGTGTATGCATGTTGGTTGGGATGCAGAGGGTTGTCTTTCACTACGACATCCCTTATGTATCGTTCACATAGCTTCTCCATCGTCTTGAGGAGAAACGAGGTTAGGCTGACAGGCCTATATGCTTTGGGGGTGGTATAATCCATCCGCCCTGTCTTTGGAATGAACACAACTTTCACTTCTCTCCATATCTCTGGAATATGAAGGTGTGCCAAGCTCGCCCTAAATACTCCGACCAGGTGCGGCAGTAGTTCATCCAGTCCCCATTGCAGTAGGGCGGGATAGATGCCGTCAATGCCTGGTGATTTGAAAGGAGAGAAGCTCTGTATTGCCCATCTTATCCTGTCTTCGCTCACTACTTGGTTGGCCATTTGCCAATCCAGGTCTGAGGGCTGAGTGTCGACTTCGTTTGGCCATTCCTTCCATTCTGTTATCACAGATTCCGGGAAGTGAGTTTCCATAAGTAACTCTAGGCTTCCACGAAGGTCGGTAGTTCTTGTGCCATCGTCCTTTTTAAGTAGGCAAAGGTCATGGTCTTTATCTTTGGCGATGATTTTGCAAAGCCTAGCGGTCTGTGAGTAGTCTTCGATTTCCTCACAGTAGGTTCTCCACGCTTCTCTTTGTCTTTGTCTGACTAGTTTCTTAAACTCTTTCAGGTTGGTTTTGTATGACTCCCAATCTGATTCCTGTCTAGTTAATTTTGCTTTGTTGAACGAGGCCCTAGCCTTCTTCTTGAGGTCAGTCAGCCCCTGACACCACCACTTGGTGGCCTCGTTGGACTGTTGCGAAGACCTCAAGGGGCAGGATGTCTCAAAAGCTTGTCTCATCGCATTCCGAGTTACAGGCTGTTTTTCACGATAAATAATGTACTACATTTTTTGCACATTAAAAAATACATGAATTTTAATGTGCAAAAAATGTAGTACATTATTTACCGTGAAAAACTGCCTGTAACTCGGAAAATTAACAAGTTACAAAAAAATTCCAAGAGACAAAAAATGTTTAGGCCTCAATGCACACGTTTTTTCAAATTTTTAAAGGGCTACAATTTCAAAAAAGGGGTTGTTTTTCATGTTCTTCCGAAAAAACTCGGTGAAAACGCACTTTACAAAAAAGTTGCAAATAAAAAAATTCTTGTATTTTGATGATACATTTACCTTAATTTTTTTCAGATTTTTTTTCCTACTTTTACATTTCCCCTCCGCCACTTTTAGGAATTTTCCAGTGGCCATATCTCGAAAAATATGCATTTTTCGAAAAAAATTCACAAGAGTAAAAACATCTTATTTTGGGCCAAAAAAGGTAAATAAATTGTTTCCCATTTTTGACCTAATTCTACAAGTTACGAACCCGTGATAAAAGAGGTGTTTTCTATTCCTTCCTATCATATCCTACTCTAATCTTTTTTCAACTTTTTTATTAACGTCATTACCAACATATTGCATAATACCTAAATAATATTCTCTAATCATGATAAAAGCAAATAAATAAAAAATAATTAATTGTAAAAATATTGCACAAGGTTTCATCAAAATCCATTCATCAGCACTCAAATTAGAGATTTTGGTCATTTTAGCGCTCCGTTGACTGGACTAATTATAATTTGTTTACAATGTCATATTATACTTTCTCACAGTAAACTTACGTGTAGGGTCGAAGTGTATTGTGTGCTCATCATCTTCTTGTCTTAGATCTAGGCTATTCTGAAGCCACACTTTTTTCGGGGAAGTGGGTAAATTTCAGTGCGTTTTATTCTTAAAGTTCAAAAACAGTAATCGCGAACTAACTACAGGCATGTAATGAATTGTGGCTCGTGTGTTTTACATAACAAAGCAATTCCAAACAATTTTCTTCATTAACACGATATCTAAGCTTATGAACCAACCTGTCAGCACTCAGTATGAGTATGTTTATAACAGCTTTAGATAACTTTGGACTTATACAAGTAATTGGTAAAAAATGCATACATAAGTATAAGGGCACTTGATAACTGATAGCTTGACGTACAATAATTGCTTTTAATCTATTTCCGTTTTCTGTAAAATAATGCGTATTTACAATACAATGCATATAAGTCCTCTCTGTAGACCGCGTCATTACGGGGTGCTAAGATCGGAGGCACAAATCCGTTGAAAATTTATATACAAAACAAATTTTTGTTTATATTGAAAATGACGATGAAACATCTGAAGAATTGCTTCATCAGTTTAATCAAAAGCTGAGAGAATATGAAGAACGAGGACCTACGGTTAAACTATGGATACAATATTTTCACATGGTGTCAATTGCAAAAGGGTTTATAAGAGCCGAACGTATGGGAGATTGGCAAGTTCACTTGAACACTGTTAAAGAAATGCTTCCTTATTTCCACGCATCAGGACATTTCCCATACGCTAAGTCTGCGCACTTATATCTGCAAGACATGCTAAAATTAAATGAGTCTATGGATCCTACTGTTTACCAACGATTTACAGGAGGATTTTTACGGTTAGAAGTTCTAACAAGTTAAGTTGTGGGACTTCAGCGGATATGGTGATAGAACAGTCGATGATGAAATCTATGAAGACAGATGGAGGTATTGCTCGAGGAAGAAGTACTAAAGAGAGTGTCATCAGCAAATGGGTTTATAGTATGCATGCAATGAATACCGTTTGTGAAGCATTGGAAGATCTCGCGAATGTAAGAATGGATACAACACATCAGCATGTTGATGCAAGCGACTTACGAGTAAAGAAAGATGCTAAGGATGCACAAAAACTTCATCGGAATTCGCTTTCTTCTTTCTGTATATGGAGCTCCAAAAAAAATTACTTCCATAGATAAGTTACGTTACGTATCTTTTGCAAAACATACACGTAATAAAAACAGGGTTCAATTAGCTTGTCTTCCTCCAACCTCGGCTTCTGCTCATCAACATTTTTATCGAGTATATTACCAGGTTCAAGTGTGGCTTGGTAATCAACTGGACCCAGAAGAATGGGATTGGAAGCAAATTAATAATGTACTGGAACCAATCCACACTCTACTGCAAAAAGTAGGCTTTACTTTGTTCACTAGCATGCACCAGCTGTCAAGGCCAGTCGTGTTCAAATACTGAATCTCCAACAGAAGATGATCCTTACATCAACGACGAAACAACTGATGTATCGCTGTTTGAACAATTTACGTCAACTCAGGAAGATGAAGATGAAGAAGAAGAAGAAGGTGGAGGAAGAGAAGAAGAAGAAGAAGTTGAATAAGAAGACCTAATATTATATTAAACTTCAATAAAAAGACCGTGGAGTAAGCCTACCGGGGAAACCACAATAAAAAAGACGCGCCAAGCACTCTACCTAATACGAGGCGTTTAAACGTGTGCATATTATGGAGAATATAACTTTAGAATGGCTTTTTCTCAAAAAAGGTGAATTTTAGGAAAAAAAGTGTAAGGATAATTTTTGTAGAGAATTGAAAGATCTACAATTTTGGTCTAAGCTATTTTTATCATAAAAGCAAGCGACTTACGAGTAAAGAAAGATGCTAAGGATGCACAAAAACTTCATCGGAATTCGCTTTCTTCTTTCTGTATATGGAGCTCCAAAAAAAATTACTTCCATAGATAAGTTACGTTACGTATCTTTTGCAAAACATACACGTAATAAAAACAGGGTTCAATTAGCTTGTCTTCCTCCAACCTCGGCTTCTGCTCATCAACATTTTTATCGAGTATATTACCAGGTTCAAGTGTGGCTTGGTAATCAACTGGACCCAGAAGAATGGGATTGGAAGCAAATTAATAATGTACTGGAACCAATCCACACTCTACTGCAAAAAGTAGGCTTTACTTTGTTCACTAGCATGCACCAGCTGTCAAGGCCAGTCGTGTTCAAATACTGAATCTCCAACAGAAGATGATCCTTACATCAACGACGAAACAACTGATGTATCGCTGTTTGAACAATTTACGTCAACTCAGGAAGATGAAGATGAAGAAGAAGAAGAAGGTGGAGGAAGAGAAGAAGAAGAAGAAGAAGTTGAATAAGAAGACCTAATATTATATTAAACTTCAATAAAAAGACCGTGGAGTAAGCCTACCGGGGAAACCACAATAAAAAAGACGCGCCAAGCACTCTACCTAATACGAGGCGTTTAAACGTGTGCATATTATGGAGAATATAACTTTAGAATGGCTTTTTCTCAAAAAAAGGTGAATTTTAGGAAAAAAAGTGTAAGGATAATTTTTGTAGAGAATTGAAAGATCTACAATTTTGGTCTAAGCTATTTTTATCATAAAACTAACCGTTTCGCTAAAAAATTCAAAGAACTCATTTTTGCGAACTTTGACCTCTCATAAAAATTTTTGCACACACGGGATCAATGGGGACTCTTCACAACTTCATTATAATGGTATCCCTAACGTTCATGTAAATTTTCAGCTTGTTGGGAATTTATGCAAGGGTACCTCCATTTTTCGGGCTACCTTGACCGGATTATTACAGCCTATACACCAAATGGAGGCTAACTAGATGTTTTTGGATATGCTGAGTCACAACCCCAAGTTCAGTTTTGCTCTCTTTTCAGCACTTGTAAGGAGGTATTTATTGCAATAAACAAAACCAACACAGTGGAATTTGTTAGTCGGAAGGAGAAAAAGCCTATCCCAACTAGCATTAAGGCGTTAATATTCAGCTGAATTGGGTTATAATTATTTTATAGTGGTGGAAAAATGTTCTTTTATGTTTTTTTAAAGTTCTATTGTGAACTAATTGGATCTCTGTGGCAATTTGGTGATATGGAAACGCCCTAAGAATGTTCTTACAACATAATTATAAAACTATTTTATAGAGGCTCTATTATGTCCTTGTAAATGTTCCCGACATATCCCTTATAGAGCTTCAAGTAATTATACGAACCTTTTTATTTTATAACGATTACATACATCTTGATTACAGAGCTATTATAAAATTTGGTCTTTTAATGTCGTAGTTGTATAATGGCTCCGAAAGAAGCTAAATTGTTCTCTAAACTAAACCGCAGCCTGTCTCGATAGACTAAAGGTGCTTGCAGTTGCATATTTACTGCATAACGAGTTGAATTGATCCATATGATAATCCACAGTAGCTCATACGCTACATAAAAACTTTGTCGCTATATAATGGTTACATAACGAGTTAAATAGTTCTATAAAACAATCTGTCACAGTATTTATATAACAAAAAAATGGAATATGTGTAATTACTGTCAATTGAACCAAATTGTTCTTTAAGACACTTCGCAACAGTCTCTAAGCAACTAAAAGAGCTTCATAACAGCTATTATAAAACAAATAGTGTTGTAAAATCTGTTTAATTGGACTTGAAATTGTATTATTTTAGACGCCATATTTTTTAAAGATGTAAGGTTTTAGATGTGGTATCCATATTGAAAAAAATTCATATAAGAAAAAACCGCTGCCCAAGGAATCACTACTTCCACATCCAGATTTTCAACCCAAGTCACTCACAACGAAAAAAATTTTTGTGGAAATAATTGTTTATGGAACTTTAATAACATAATATTTGAAATCCTCTACCCCAAAAACCCATAAAACGATACCCCACATCGGTAGTGGTAGTGGGGGTGGTGATAGGGGGTGGTAGTGAGGAGGGTGGATGAAGTAAAAAAATATTTTGAGGTTTCTGGTTCTTGTACACACACTAAATTACAATTTTTTTTTCATCCCTTTTAATAATGGGGTGGGGGTGGTAATGGGGGTGGCTAATGCCAAAAATTTTTTTGAGACCTTAGCTTTCTTGTATATGCTAAATACCAATTTTATGGACTTTTACCTGCTTGATTTACCTATTTACCCCAAATTTACCCCAATTTACCCCCCAAACCTTCGACGGAACAAGATGAAAATATAATCTAGTTCTAGATCTCTTTAAAGTACATACGTGTACCAAATTTCAAGTCAATATGTCAAACGGTTCCAGAGTAAACGTGCGCACAAAAAAAAGTTACAGACAGACCGACAGAAATTTTTTTTTCGCTCAAACTTAAAATCTCGACGTTTCATGACATGCTAAGCCTATTGGAACAATAAAATTTTTTTTGCCGTTACTATACTTCCACTGGATGTGGAAGTAATTAAATGTTCCCTTTGCACACATTAAAATACTCCACATGTACTTTTAATTACGTAGAAGTCAATGTTTTGAAGAACAATTTTTTCGATAAATCTTGATCAGTCAGTTAATATGAAGAATTTCGGTGTCGTATTGTTTATTCATGGACTATCGAATCGTATATCGACAGTAAAATTTAAATAGCAAGTTAATTTTAGTTTTAGTAATATAAAATTGAAATTTCAATCTACATGTATTTAGTCACAAAACGAATAAGTCAAAACAACGATTGAATGTTTCCATATTTTATAAGTTCGTAGATACAACTGTTATAAAATGAGAAAGCTCTTTAAACTATTCAACCAAGAAGAGTTATACAGTAACATTGCATCGACAATGAAAACCTGCAACAAAATCAAAATTTCTAATCTGGGGAGCTTTATAAAATAGTTTTTTAAGAGCTTCTTAAGATACTTTATAGATGCCATGAGAATGTTACTAAGAGGTACTAAATAGTTGCATAATTATTGTTTTCATGGCCGTTAAACGATAAAAAGGTTTTATAAACCTGTGCCTATTGTGGGTATATAGAGGTTGCATAAATGCTGAGAGAACGTTCTCAGACCTTCACTATAAAGTTTTTATTCTTAAACAAAGGTGATATAGCTATTAAAAATTAATTAGTGTTAGTTTTGATATATGATCATATTTTGTGAAACGCTTCCTCGTCTTAAATTTTGCAGCTCTCCTTAAAACCACGAGATCTTCATCCTTCTCTTCTGACGAACTTGAGCATGCACTGACTAGGTGCCGGTATTCACCCATTTTAACTTTTTATTATGTGTTTTTTATATTGCGTTTACGTTTATTATAATATGCCAAATTAGATCCAAACGGCTTTGACAAACACAAAGAGAATTTTGATTAAGATTTGCAATACAGGGCCAAATTCAAAATTTTACGATAAAGAAAGATTTTCGTAATGTCTTCTTTAAAAAT
Source organism: Rutpela maculata (assembly GCA_936432065.2). Lineage (NCBI taxonomy): Eukaryota > Metazoa > Arthropoda > Insecta > Coleoptera > Cerambycidae > Rutpela > Rutpela maculata. Next base: position 5,293,033 of record OW386292.2, read on the forward strand.
AGATTATGAAACGGCGCGCGGCGTTTGCAAGTTAAATGGGTCTTTTGAGATTAAAGGGATTTTACTTCGATTATAAAACTGGCTGTATTTTTATCGGAACTATTTTTGTGGTGCATTATAGTTTTCTGCATTTTTTTTAATTTGGCCAAATATAGCTTGGTCTACTATACCTTAATTGATTTCCTTGGAATTATTTGAATTTTGAAACGGGTGAATATAAATAGACTCTTACGTTTCGGCAAGGCGCTAATGATTAGCCAGTTAAGCTAATTAGAGAGGGTTAATATGCGAAAACGGTAGCGAACTGCCTAAATAAAGTTGTGAGCCGCTGAAATTCCACCTGAACGCGATCTAGATACGATCCCGGCCACCTGTACATCAATTTTCGTGAGCGCTCCCCCAGACCCTGCCTTAAAAAATGTACGAACCGTCCAAACAGCCGCTTTCCAAGTAAAATCGATAGAATCCAAACAGCCGACCTTTTGTTCCTTGACCTACATTAAATATAGAAAAATCCGAATAATTATTGCTCCATTATTCATGGCGAATCGTTGCTATCCACCCCTCAACCCAAAATCGTTTATGTCCAAATATTTCTGTCGTTAGGGGTGGATTTTATACACGCACCGGGCCCACCAAGGCCTACTAATGCCAGACGTGTCTCACCCCGTCTCGCCTTAAAGGGAATGGCATCACAACTTTTTTTAAAGTGGCCCTGTCCGCCGAAAAAATAGCGGCGCGACGCCGCCGACGCAGCTCGGGTGGGCGAGTAATCGAACAAGACGTCGCGGGACAAGTACACATGCGAAACGAAAGGCCAATTATGTACCTTGCTGGGTTGAGCGCGGCGTTTTTTTCACGCTTAAGCCTTGGGTAAGCATATCTAGGACTGTTTAAGGATCCAAGTTAATTAGGATGCTCGAGACAATGCTGGATATTTAAATTGAAACAATCTCGCGCTTGTTAGGGCGCGAGTAAAAGTGGTTTCTTATACGCTGACTGGGACGTTCTCAAGCGAGCTTACACATTTTAATGTTTGATATGTTCATACAGGGTGTTTGGTGAGTGACTGACCATACGCTAGTGAGGAGTACAGTATCCCGAGAAGATTTCAAAATAGCCTTTACTATATTCTTAGTGCGTTTTATTTCTGATATACAGCGCGTTTTCTATTTTTTGCCAAAATTTCGATCGGTCATATTTTTTGATTGGCTTCACCAAATCGAACCAAAAGTAGGCATGTTTCATTAATGGAAGTCTTCACAATTCAGCACCGCAAACGAAAAAAAAAAAAAATGTCAGGAACGGGTTCAATTTTTTTTCCTTCTGACATTTGCCTAAAATATTACCCTGTATGTGGATTTTTGCAATTTTGCAAGTTTCACTTATGGGCAGAGGAAAATCCTCGTGGCATATGACAAAAAAATACACAATATAAATTTTCTATACATGTTTGGTGTGGGCTGTTAGATAATAATTTAATTGGTCCCCATTTCTTTGATGGTACAGGGTGCACCAAATTAAATGGGAGTTAGGGTTTTCTCTAAAACTATGGCAGATAGACAAAAACCAATATAGGTGTCCTGAGCTCGATTTTCGAGATGCAAACAATGGCGTAAACGGCGATCGTCTATCTTTTTCGACTACCGAGCTACAGAGCGTTTTTGGAAAATTGGCATTTTTGGATGATCTCTACATCTCAATTACCAAGTGTCGAATCGAAAATCGAGTAATACGTCCTTAAGGCACTTTTTTCAGTAGAATCCGTTGCTGATAAGAAGAACATTATATATGCCTCAGTTTTCGAGACATAGACATACATTGTGTTTTTTTAAATAGAACACCCTGTAAATTATTTCATTATTCGATCACAACTTAAATTACGGAGACTCCAAAAATTTAATATATTTACGAGGAGGTCATGGAAAACTATTAACAACAACACTTCTTTATTTTTAGATATTCAGAAAAGAGACAGCCAGACATAAAAATTTTCAAAAGATTACAACAAAATTTAAAAGAGTTTGGATCATTTGTAAAACCTCGAACAAAATTATATAATAAAGCAGGTAGAGAAGCTGTAGAAAATATTGTTTTAGAAACTGTAAGAGAAAATCTTAATATATCGTCTCTCGAAATACAGGAAAACTTAGGAATCCCAAAAACAACTGCGTTGCGTTGATTAAAAAAAAAAAAAATTAGGATTAGTCACCACCTATACGAAAACGGCTTTCAAAGGCGTCTCGATTTTTGCCAGTGGTTTTTATGTCAGTGCCAGGATTTGAAGGAACAATTATATGGACAGTCGAGGCCCATATAGGCTGTGCCGGAATTTTTAATGAGCATAATAACCACCATTGGACTCATGAAAATCCACATATAACCGCTACAGTTAATCGTCAAGGACGATTTGGATTTGGTGTATGGTGTGGTTTTATTGGATACCAAATAATAGGTCCTCATTTATTTCACGGTAGTTTGAATACCGAAAATTTTATTAACATTCTACGACGAGAAATAGAGCCCTTTGTAGACAATATGCCTGTAAGACAATTTCAAAGATTAATTTACCAACACGATGCCGCCCCAGATTATATGTCAAATGAAACACGAAATTATTTAAATGCTCAATTTGGGGAGGATTGGACTGGATATCAGTCAAGACTAGTTTATCAATGTCTAGTCAGCTAAGTTAACTAAATTGATAACTTACAATTAATTTAACTAACTGGACTGGACATTAATAAACAACAAAGTAGCTTAGATATTGTTTAATTCTTAGGAAATAATGGTCCCATTTTGTGGCCAGCTAGATCTCCCGATATAACTCCCGCCGACTTTTGGCTTTGAGAACGTTCCAGTAACAGGAGAATGCATAGATGTCAATGGAAGACAATTCGTAGTTTAGTTTTTCCTATTTTTGGCAAAATTATTTTATATTATACGAAGTGTTGTTGTTAATAGTTTCCCATGGCCTTCTCACAAATATATTAAATTTTTCGAATTTTAACCAATTCTTCTAGAGATAAATATGACGGTTTATTCAGCCATCGTCAGAGAACTACAAAGTACGTAAAACTGAAATTAAGTACTGCCTGTCTGCGATGAACTTAGCGGTTTCTTTATGTTACTGTAGATAAGATAAGATTCAATGTATTTTTTCTACGACTGGCTTCGAAAACGACAAATAACGCACAGTAACTCGAAACTGTCTTTTTTTTCACACGATGTGTGCAAAAATCCAAAAAAACGCAGTACTGTCATGTTCTTCACATAGTCCTGTCGAAAACAGAAACGACAATATTTGTATTTTTTGAAGTAGACTAGCCTATTCAGGTCCTTAGCAACTGACTTGTTTAACTGCTCCCATTTTACATTAAATTTTAATTTTTAGTATTTTGTTAAATAGATAATAGCTGTTTACTTATGAAATTGTTTCTTTTCCTTGCAGTCGTAGAAAAAATATTGGAAACAACACGTTTGAAAACTTCTTTTCACACTCATTCGACTTGTGGAACTTGCCGGCTCGTTCCACCAAAACTGTAACACTTCTGTAAAAAGACTCGTTTTCGAAACTGATTGTTTAAAATACTATTAAATTTCAAGTTTTTGTTAATGAGTGGTGTGAAATTTTACGATTTTTAGTAAACTTGGTGGTAAGATGTAAAAATATTTAAGTTATATAATAATAATATCCTTTTATAGTTAATTCAATAAACTGAAATATGTAAGACTTAAAGCCTCGATATCATTGCTGTAGTTTTAAAACATCCATACCGGGTGACAACTATATCACTAGCAATCCCCTTTTGTCCCTTGTTTTCCAAAATATCAAAATGAAACTCGGCATAGTTAATATGTTTTGTTCTGAATCTAGAGTGCTACAATTAATTTTAAATCATGACAAAAAATAACGTAAAATAAAAAGGACAATATTAAAAATAGCTGATTTTTGGCCCAAGAGCCAGAGAAAATGGTTGGAAAATGCTCAAAATTAATAAAAATACGTCTTCGTGGTATCAAAAGGCTGGGGAAAATTCTATTTTACCCCTAAAAACATAAAAGCAACCCCCAAAATTGTGAAAATTATATTTACTTTATGATAACTATTAGGTATCGATTCAATAGAGATAATAAAGGGGTGTGTGTGTAAAAACCTATTCACGCCCTATTCACCTAATATTAAAAAAATAGGTACCAAGGTGATTAAAAAAACTCGGAATGTAGGTTGAGGTGAGGTATTTGGCGTCAAGCATAGAGTGCTCCTTCGCCACAAAATTAGATAACTGGGAATGTAAAAAGGATCGCTTTCTCGTGATGCATTCTGGAAAACACAAAAAGTGGCCAAATGATCCTCCTTTGCAAGTATCCATTTGAATATTTACTGTACCCTTTTCTCCAACAAATGAAGTTCTATAGTTTGCCCAGAAGTACCTTTAGATGGAATAATATAACAGATTATTTCACTCATTAATGCTATAGCCAATGAGAGCCCGTTTTTTCACAACACTGCACCAATCAAATGTCATTATTAGTGGTAATTCAAGCTAGATCGGCTTTTGACAGTACCAACATGCAAAATTTATCGCTCTAATTTTTTATGTCGCTGCAGCGGCAAATACTGCGGTAATTTTTTGACGTTTTTTTTCGTGAAATATTTTCCGCAAATAAGGCAATTCAAATTTTATCTATAAATATCTTCTCTAGCTTATTACTAATTGTTAACTTACCTTGTAAATTGTAATATTGTATTATGTACTAGCAAACATAAACACACCACATATATAGTAAATAATCGTCAGTTCCAAAGAGAAGCCTGTCTGAAATATATAGGCTATAACCCTTGCCTATCTGTAACTATTTCAATTTGCCTACTTTTCAATCAGGTAACAATAATATACAAAGATTGTACTTAATATACCTAGCTCATAATACAGGAACATGTTAAGCAAATCATTTATTATAAATGTCAAGTAAACACATTCGCTCTGGAAACAAACTAAAAATGTACCATAGGTACCTACTTACATACGGTAATCTATCAAAAAGTAACTAGTTGAAACAAAGCTGTGCAATATTTTAATTTGTTGTATTTAAAATTCACTCTGCCTAACGAAGCAAACCTCAACATAATTTGTAAACTTCGTAAGTTAAAAATAAGGATTAAATACGTAAATATGAATCAATGAACAATTATTATGGAATATAACTCTAGTAGCGGTAGCGCTAGATGGCGCTCTCTGTGTCAATCTCGGAACCATGAGTGTATAGTAATAAATAGGTGGGATATCGGGAATAAAGTAGTGCTCTCTCTATCGTTCCTTGTCATATTGCACCTCAGAAACGCCTGAAAGGTGTTAAGTCAGTCTATATATTGTGATGTGTTGCCACCCCTAGAATGAATTCAATTAATTCAGATGTATTTATTTGCACCTACTCGAGAAAGAACCTACCAGAAGTTAGTTCTAAAATGACATCTGGAATTATCTAGAGAATGGTGGCGTCATCACAGAAAAATCGAGATCTGTCATTTTTAAGTATAAAAGACCGACCGCATTCCCGGCGGGTAGTTCAGAAAGTATAGAAGTAGTTTTGAAGTTTGATGAACAAGTGAGGTTAAGAGTACAAAGTGAAATATTGTTATTTTTATTCAGTAAACTACATTAAGTTAATAAATATCAGTATTGTGAAGTATACAGTAAATTATTTAATAAAGTGTGTTAGTGGACAATCTCTTGTTATAATTTTTGGAACCCACGGAATTTGCGAGGGTGGTTTTCTAGGGGTGGAAACATGTTACAATATTATAATATCTAAGGTTTCAACTCGTCTTATTTACTAGTCGCCATAGAAACGTCAATAGATTATTTTAAAATATAGGGAATCTCCGTTGTTTCTACTGCGTTTGTTTCAGATTTGCTGTTTTGACAATATGAGTCGGTTTGGAAATATTTCTGTATATCAAATTAATGAGGAAATTGAAAATAAAGGTCAGTAAACTCTAAAAAGTGACAAAAAAACGTCTGAAGGCAATTAATGAGAAAACATAATATTGAAGATGTACTTAATGAATTATTTATTCGTGAAATATTCTCCTCAAATACCACTCGTGCTTTAAATTTTATCTAAAAATTTTTTCTCAAGCTAAGTTGCCCCTAGTTAATATAACTCGTGCAAATTGGCAGTTTATTATCAAAGATTAAATCCCTCCCGCTAAAGCGGTCGGGATTTAATCAGATAATAAACTGCCAATTTGCACTCTTTATATTATCAGACAACACGCTTTCGAAAAAATTTTCGATAAAATTTTAAGCATTAGTGATATTACATACGAGAATAAACTAACCTTACACCTTACAGTGATTAGCGTGATTAGCCATCTTTAGTATCTATTAAATGCAGACCAATAGAAACTTTTCATTTTATTTTAATTTGTTCTGTAAATATTCTGTTCTAATATATCTAACTAACGGCAGTTTTTCTTTATAGGAATAGTACTATTAAGTAATCAGTGTAGGTGTTGATAATATGATAATATTTTATTATGCTTCCATATATTTGATAAAGTGAAAATCTTTTTTTTTAATATTTACATTATCTAAAGTGCTTGCCATCCCTAAAATGGAGTAGATTTTGATTCATTTTAATCATCTTGTTTCCTATTTTTTAGTATTTGAAGCGGTGAGAATACGATTCCCGAATAGGGTAGTTTGGTTGTTTTCGAGGTTGCTAAATAACTCGCTAGTTGTTCTTTATTAAAAAAAACGTGTTGACAAATCCATACAGATCTATTGTAATATTACGGGCTGTAGATGTTTTTCATATTCACATAGAGGTAGTGTTTCGTAATAAGGATACTCACGTCAAGACAAAGTGGATGTCTGTCCCTTTTATTAGTAGAAAATAATTTGGTGCATTACTAAGTGCCGTGGCATTTTTTTTAGTATTCGAGACTGTGAATAGAATGGAAATTGGTAGTTTGGTGGTTTCCAGGGTCGCTAACAGGGGCGGCTCAAGGTAAATTTTCCACCCGGGCGGGAGCACTTGTTGGCGCCCCTCCTTGAGATAATCAAAAAAATTTTACGGATTAAAAGTATCAGTTTTTCGGCAATAACTTCTGATCGCTTTAAAATATATGTCATATTTTAAATTTAGATATGAGCATCAATTTACAGTACCAGTCAAACCCTCTCCTCTGCTTGAGGGGTAATTTTAGGGCTATCAATATTTTACCCCTGCCTTTTTTATTTTTACATATTTATAAAAATTCTCGTAAAAAAAATATGTTCATATCACTAGAAATAAAATAATAAAAAGATGTTCTTGTTGCATTTCGATAAACCATTCTCAAGTAATTCATGTTCACACATCAATGTACATTTACAACATATTATTAATAACAATTAATTTGTAATAAGTATACATATTTTTGTTTACTCCATCTGAACGTTATTATAATGAGAGGACCCCCGAATTTACTTAGAGGAAACTTCCTTTTTATTGTTTTAATATTTCATACAAAACAAATTGCCATTTATTTATTTATAAACTGTAAATTATGTATGATATGAAATACATACAACTAATGTTGATATAACAATTTCCTGAATATTCTAATTTTTTTCTGAATGAAAAGTGCACGTTGCCTGCCTTCAATTATGCAAAATCTTTAATGATCAACTCCGTGTCAGTCAATAATAGGGTATGAAGCTTAAGGTATGAGTAGTGAGATATCTCATAGCTAAACAAACATATTTGCATTACATTTTGGAATTATTTAGACGGTTTTAATGTTATTCGACTGTTCTGCATTACTACAATTTAAACTGATATAGATTCTATTATTTGGTATTATTTTCCAAGGAAAACTATTATTAAATTAAAAAAGGCACATAAAAAAAAATAAGAATTTTTGCTCTCAGTTTGGCGCCCCGCCGAGCTGGCGCCCCGGGCAGCCGCTCGGGTTGCCCGGCCCTTAAGCCGCCCCTGGTCGCTAACTAAAGCAGTTTTTTGTGATAATACTTGCGAATATTATTTCATACCCTTATAGAGGTTGTTTTTGAAAATAGGGAGGTCAGGATCAGTTGAAGGTCTGGCTCAACTAGTATTAAAAAATCATTTTGTACATTTTTAATAACCTTGGTATCTATTTTTTTAATATTAGGTGCAATATTAGGTGCCGTGTATGGCATTTTACCCCCTGAATAGGATGTGAATAGGGGTAGTTTTTACCCTATCATTATCTCTATTGAATCGATACCTAATAGTAATTTTGTGTTTTTTTATGTTTTTATGCCTTTTGATACCACGAAGACGTATTTTTAGTAATTTTGAGCCTTTTCCAAACATTTTCCCTGGGTTTATGCGTTCCGTGATGGGGGCCAAAAACCAGCTATTTTTAACATTGTCCTTTATCTTTTAACCAACAAATGGCACCAGCGACACTCGCTACCGATGCGGGATATCATGTTTTGGGTTTTTTTGGATAGACGATTTCAAATATTATATTATTAAAGCTTAATGAACAATTATTTTCACATAGTGGAGTACAAATATAGTATCGACATTTTTTCGTGGGATAGGAAATCTAGATGGGAAACTGGTGATTCCTTAGGCAGCGGTATATACTACAATAGACCTTATAGGTCGCAGTGGGGGGAATCGCCCGCTCCTTCAGAGTAATCTAGGCAGCGGTTTTTTAAACAAAACTTAGCAAAATTAAATGAAACTCACAATAGTTTGAATTTTATTGAAATGACCCGTGGCTTCAGCTCGATTTAGCGGAGCAGAAAATAATAACAGTGACATTGCGAGATACTCAATATTATTTTTTTGTTGTCACATCGTCACCCCTTATAAAATTCATTAAGAAATAACTCTAGTAGGCGGTGCGAAACAAAAGATCACCAGCTGTCAAAATAAAAACAAAAGGACATCGCCGATACATAATACCGAAAAACGAAATAAAACGAAAAAAAACCTGAAAGCTAGTCTTCCCAAATAACTGTCTGGCAGTTGTGCGCGACTCTAAGTATTTCTAAAATTCGAACCCTAAATATAAATGGCTGAATTATAAGATCAGAAATATTTAAGCGTCCAAAAAGGCAAAAACAAAGGACCGTCGGTAGAGGAACAAAGGAATTTTTGAAGAACTGACGACGTTGACGAACTACTGTCAAACCGGGTAAAAAGTGGCCACTCGATTAAATTTTTAAATTTTCACCGATGAGATGCGTATACACATATAAGTCTAGAGAGCTGCGGATCCTCACCGCACGACAAAAGACAATCGTTTCCATCAACGTTTAATTGATTGTATAAGTAAGTCATTAATTAATATAATTATCACATAAATGTAACTTTTCTTAATTATAACTTGTTTTTTCAACAGAGTTCATTAATAATAATTGCAGTTTGTTGGATAATTTGATGTTTTTATGAATGTTGTTAATAAACAACGTCCCAGGAGAAAAAATCGGACCGTTTAAATAAATTAAGATGTTTACATTCCTTGTAGAACATTGCTACTTTTTTTGAAATATTGTTGTAAGGAAGAAAATAGCATTTGTGGGAATAATACAGTGTGCAAAGGCAGATTTGCAGCACAAATTAACAGTCCACAGTACAGCGCCCCTTTTTTTTAATGGTTACTAATAGGCTGAATTTTCGTGAGTAGCTTCGTTTTGACGAGACGCCCAACTTTTCTCTCTGTCAAAATTCTCGGTAGTGATAGCTAATAAACTGCGTTTGCGTGTATATACGTCGATTGGGTGATTGTTCAAATTTTTTTACTAACAGTTAGTTTTTTAGTTAAATCTTGAGATAATTTGAGAAAAAACACGAAAAACGTTTGTCCTACAAAATCGATGGTTTGACCGAAGCGTCCCCCACCCCCAACATGTCCAAATAACGGGATCACAAAAAATGATTACTAACCAGCTGATTTTTTTACTACTGCTTAATAAATGTTTTTAAAATTAAATGGCCACATTGTCCTACAAATTGAATGTTAGGTTTTTCCAGTTCTTCGCTCGGAAATTGTCCGTTCCACGGTAATACTTTTCTAATTACTAACAACCTAATTTTCGTTTTTTTCCCTTGGGAACAAAGTGTGAAACGATTTTACTAATGTCCTACAAAAAAGTGATATACAGGGTGTTATTTAAGTATGAGGCCAAACTTCAAGTGGCGATTCATTGAATGATTCTGAGACGAAAACTTTATATAAACATATGTCCGGTGATGATTCCTTTTCAAGATACAGAGTGTCAAACTTTTTTAAAAAATCGTTTTTTCGTAAAAATCTTAATAATACTTTAGCCGATTTGTTGAAATCTGGCAGTGTTATTTATGGTAGAAAGGTACTAATTTATTCCTAAGTAGATTAAAAATATTAAGTCTAGTGGCGACATACTTAAATAACACCCTGTATATATTGATAAGAAATTAAAAGAACTTATTTTGAAATTTGTAGCACTACCGTAAAGGAACAAGAGGCCATTTAATATAAAAAAAAACACAAAATTTCAAGAGGCGTTTATGGAATTCCTACAAAGTGGACGTACTGAATTAACATCGAGCGAGGTGAAATACCTGTGAAAAATGTGTGTGTGTGTGTGTGTGTGTGCAGGATGTATGCATTAAAAATGAAAAATGACATTAATAAACGACGGTACGAACTGTTTGAAAAAGGCTATAAATGCAGAAATAAAAACGAAGAAATTGAAAAAAAAATCGTAGGATACGATGCCTCTAGTTTACCACCAACGAAACAAGAATTGTTGCAGCAAATCAAGAGAACACAGTACATCTGCAGTGTATGGTGTAAGCCCCACCGAAAAAACGCCAGAAAATTATGGATGGACAATAATTGATGGCAAATATGAATATAATTCTGTGGCTTGGTTCTAAAAAGGTCAATGTTACATTTGTTTTATTAATGACTTTGGTCCTTTTAGCACCAAGCCACAGAATTGGTTCGGTGGTCCTCAAAGTCCATCTTTTGAAGAATTATCTTCTGACTGCCAAGGTACCCTTTTAATACTTTTTTTACTTATCGATTATTCTGCAATTTATTAATTTCTTAAACAATTTTATTACAGAGTTAGATAACATAAATGATGAAAATGATAGTTGCCAAGAAGATAAAGATGAAGAGAAAGATGTTCGTAGCGACGAAGATGAAGGATGACGGATGAATCTGTGAAGATTGATTTAATTTTTTATATGAATAAATATATATATTTTTTATTACTTTTTATACAATAAAAAAATATGAAAACTATGTATATCTCTTTTTTTTTGGTATTCAAAAAAGATATATTTTTTATATACATTTTTTTAGTAATTTTCCTATTTTTTTCATAAACTTTTCATATAAATTATGTTATTTTTGAATTAAACAAACAATTAAACATTAAAAATAATATTACATTAGAAAGAAAATTTTTCGGTCTTGAAAGCAAACATTTAATAAAACCTATAAAAGTGCATGAAAAATTCAAAAGTTCGCAACGAATGTAAATTTGCAAATTAGGGTTTAAAATCAAGGGAAATATTGTTTTTTGATAATCTGAATCTATGCGCTTAAGTAATAAAAGTATATTAATTAACAAAACCGCAATTATAAGATAATTCGTTATTTAAAATAATTTTTGTCAGACTAGCGATAGATACCAATTTTTTTGTAGGGCAGAGAATACACTAATACACTAACCTATCATGTGTTATCTTTGTCGTACAATTTCTAATGAGAAAAGTGTTACCGTGGAACTGACAATTTCCGATACTATTCAATTTGTAAGACAATGTGGCCATTTAATTTTAAAAACATTTATTAAGCAATTGTAAAAAAATCAGCTGGTTAGTAATCATTTTTTGTGACCTCGTTATTTAGACATTTTGGGGGTGGGGGACGCTTCGGTCAAACCATCGATTTTGTAGGACAAACGTTTTTCGAGTTTTTTTATCAAATTATTTCAAGATTTAACTAAAAAACTAACTGTTAATAATAAAATTTGAACAATCGCTCAATCGACATACAGTATCGGAAAGCGTTAGTTTTGGGATGGCAATAAGAGCAAGAGAGAGCGGCAAGCAATCGTGTACATGCTTCTCTTGATGGGCGTGTTGTTTACTTCTGCTAGAGTACTGGTAGACGTCTTTATTGTGGGCGGTCGGTTAAATCGTTGAAACTAGTGCAATACCAAAACAAACGCTTTCCGATTCTGTATATACACCCAAGCGCAGTTTATTAGCTACCACTGCCGAGAATTTTCTCAGGGAGAAAAGTTGGGCGTCTCGTCAAAACGAAGCTACTCACGAAAATTCAGCCTGTTAGTAATCATTAAAAAAAAAAGGGCGATGTACTGTACACTATGACTAAATCCAATTAATCTACATAATTTTCCATGCAAGAAGAATTTTGTATACAAAATAGTAACAAACTGTTTATTAAACAATTTCACTTCAGTAAAAAAAAATATACCTGAGTAGTATTTAATAAAATTTTGCAAAGTAGTAGTAGGGGATGTTTGATCTCGACATCGGCAAGGGGGAGAGATCGAAAAATTTCCTGCCGGATTTGAATTTCGGGTTCGCCAATTCTATTTTATTATCTCTCACTCAATATATCTCTTGCTATTACAAGTTAATCTAGCGTACCATAGATGGCGACCACTAGACTTGTTCTGACATTTTTTAGTCTGGTATTATACTCTACACTTTTAAGTGCAGCAAACCATATAACAATAAATGTCAGGAGAGCTGGTTGAAGCCCATTGTATAGCCGTTCATTTCTCAACATTGGCAGACGCGTTTCGCCTTCCCAGGCTCCTCAGTGCCACAAGGTAGAGAAAGAACGAAAATTTTCTTGCTATTACAGGTATCGAATTTCAAGAACAATGTTAAAAAAAGGTCTTTTTTGGCACATCCATGGTAAGGTGTGGAAACCTTTTTTACTATTTTTGGGGTGCTGAATACGAATCTGTCATCCCAATTGGCTAAAAACATCGGGAAGATAGTAAAAAACAGCCCTTATTTGGGGGTGGCATTGAAATTGATATTAGAACTTGCAACAAAAAGTTATTCTTTAGTGCAGGAAATTCTTTCAAAATACTCAGTTTCGTTAGGTAAGTAGAAAAAGAAGCAAACATTTTAAATTCTCTTCGCATGATATATTTTTTACATAAAATATAAAAACCGAACATCGTAAAATACAACATGCGACAAACTTTTTTGTTAGTAACGTTAGAAGGGTGGTGCACCGAAGTAAAATGGGGTTTAAAATTCAAATAATTTTTTTTCTGTGATTGTTAGTTTGACCACACTGGAGTTGGTAACAGAGTGTACGCTGTAACACTGGTAGTAACGTAGTTGTTGCAGGTAGTCAACAAATAATTTTCTCAAGTTTTTATTTGTGTTGATATTATTTTTTATATTCATATAGGAATGTCTAATATTTTCGATGACAGTTGAAGGCAAATTTTGAAATGGTTCAATTGAACATAGTTGCGCTTAGTTTTACTTTCACATGATGTATAATAGTCATCATAAAAATTTTTTTTTGTTCAAATCAGTTACACAGAATATTACATAACAGCCATGGGGGTAGTCATAAAATCTTCAGTTTTATAGAAAAAAAATTTTAAGATATGGTTTCTAAAGATAGTTTCAAATTTGTGAAAATGCTGTTTTATATATTCAAGTAATTTATTATTATATAAGTTCAAGTTTAATAGGTTTTTAGTTAATTTTGTTACGCGATATTTAGAAGGTTTTAATAAATTGGCTGACCTCGTGTTGTAATTATGTAGCTGAGATGGAGTTATATACACATTCTTATTTTTATGAATCTCTAAAAGAGAGTAGTAAATATATAGGCTAAGAATGAGCATTATACCATATTTAATAAATAATGGTTGACAGTATTCTCTGAAACTGCTCTTGTTATAATTCTTCTTTCTGTTGTCGAAATATTTTTACAGCGCTGCTCGTGTTCCCCCAGAGTATAACCACGTAGCTTATTTGGGAGTGGATTAATGAATAGTATAAACTGACAGCAAAGATATATACTTTGCAGTTAAAACCCTAAAGCATGCATAAAATGCAAGAACTTCAATCACTGAAAAATGTATAGTGACCAAAAATAAAGTAAAATGTATAAAAACCTCAATGGAAAATATTAAAATGATACACTTTCCAGAAGTTTCCCAAAAAAAGATACGTAGTTGTCATTGTTTTTTCGCAGGGCATATATTTTTTTCCAGTTTGAGTTAAAATTACCTACCCATTTGCTGTTTTGCAACTTTTAAATAAGTTGGATACATATAAGCCAAACTACTATCTCCAGCAAGACCCTGCAAAAAGCGAATTTCAACCTTGCCCCAGCCTCAGCACGCCCCCTTTCTTGTACCGTTGTGCAATACCACCTTGGTAACAACCCCAAACTGGCTCGATACACATAAAAACTTTCAACCCCCGCACAAAAACATTTCATCCAAATAATTTCATACTGCAATCGATATAGCCCGCCCAGGTACAAGTGGCGCACCGTCGCGGCCACCCCTTAAAACTACCCCTAAATTGCAGCATCATCCAGCAGATGACTGAAATGGCCGGGATGAACGCTGCCGAAATTCATGTAGAAACGCCGGCGCCCTCTAACGGAGGGTAGTTGAAGTAAATTTGGGGTGTCGAATTTCACCGAATTTCGAGAAGGGTGCACGTTAAGTAGTTTTAGTCATGGTTCGGAGCTTTGCTAGAAGTTCGGGGTTGAAAGGGGGAGTGGGACAAATTTTACAGCGGCGAGAGGGAGAACGGGGCAAATTAGTTTTTAGGTACAGAGCAAGTGTAAGTAACAGTTTTGCGACAAAATGTTCTAAAAATCTGCACAGTAGATATTGAAACTTTACCTATTACTTTCTTTAACTTGTTTTACGAAGCTAAGCCTCAGTTGTTTATTTTACAATTGTCTCTATATTTTTCCCAACTATTTAATTATGTAGAGTACGCTAAAATTTTGTTTTGCTGGCTAATAAAAATATTGTTTTATTTGGAGTATATTAGAATTAATCAAGTTGTCATTATACTGAATATTTGATAGAAAAACTTATTGTTTAAGCTGAAAAGAACAAAAAATTGAACACCTGTTCCCATTGACAATGAAATAAATATTCTTTCTGGTGTTCTACTAGACGTTGATTCACATTTCGGAGTTAAGCAATATTTAAATTAATCTCAAAACCATTGTCGAACTCGAATTGTAGACTGTGCAGTACTTTACCTAACTTTAATTTATCTTACTGAGCAAGACTTTCTTTTTATAGCAACCAGTAAAGTAAAAAATTATTAAAAATGGTTAGCATGTAGATTACCAACAAGTGCGTTCATTATTAATACAAATAAAATGGCTAAAACTTATCTTCGACGTTTGTTTCCTTTTCAGGTTATTTGCACTGATTTCTTCTTGTCTTTGTTTTCGCCAGCAGGTAGGCAATGTCACTACACACCACTGTAATTTCAGAATGTGCAGGACATTCGTCTTGTCGAAAAAATGTTCTAAATTCTAAAATTTCGACCTGCGGTTTACGGAAAACTAAATTATTTAAAATGTCATAATTATTTTGATTCAAATTTGTCATACCTCCGAGTACACCGGTTGCTCCAGGACAAACATTCCGAAGTTTTTTTGAAGTTTTGTTCCAAGTTTTTGACATTTTAATTGTGTTTCTTTGCGTTAATTATATACATTGGGCAGACTACAACATTTCCCTTCACTCGAATGAGCGTTTACTTCTTGGAAATTCATCGTTCAATTAGCAATTAATTATCGCCTATTCATAAATTAGACAAAACAAGTCTTATAGGGGTAATTGAGATAAAGTCGTAAAAACAAATTATTATTTTTTACCCGAGGCGCAGCAATTAAGTGTTTCGTATCCTGCATCTTTTACTTAATTAGAATAAATATGAAATAACCGACAACGGTATTATAGACCCTGTTGTATCTGCTGAGTAGTCACGAGACCACGCACGGGAGACACCAAGACACTGCAGAATAGGCATGTTAGACTTTATTTTGATATGAGTAAAATAAGACGTGAGTGTGAGTGTCTCGAAATTACCCAAAACATGTTAGACGCTAAGAACCTCCGATTAAATAACTTATATCTAGATACATAATGGCATTGATTTATTTGTTGCTGAAAGACTCACAATCTAAGGCACTTCTTCCCATAAGTTTCTGATTTGGCCCATCGGCCTATTCGCGGCTGTTTTCTACACGTTCGGTTCAGTTTGAATATCATAATCTCAGTTTGACAGTGTCCGCCATTAATGTTAATAAATGTTTTTCGTGTTCTCCGACCAAAAAGTGATGAAAAAGTAATTTTATTTTAAGTTGTGATTTGCTTAATACCTAGTAATATTCTCTATTCATATTTACATAGTTTAGTGAAAATTTAATGCTACATGTTGAAGTGCTGTGCCGTTTGCAGAAGGCAGTTTAGAAAAGAAGAAAATCGGTCGTTTCATAAGTAAGTAGGTCATAGTCGTAACATGATGACGTTCAGTTTACAGTTGTAATAATAATATTATAAATAATATCCTTTCAATACATATTTCCCTTGAATAAAACATCTCTACCTATTATATTTTTTAAACCCGCGGTTATGTTCATGGAGGTTAACCAACAATTATTACACAAAATATGTTCAATATTGTACATTTTCCCGTCTACACATACCCGCCACTGTTGCCTATAGGATGTGATGTTCATCTATCCATTTTAATGGACATATAATGTGACTATGTTAGGAGCAAATAAGGTATATGAAGAAAATATAGCCATTATGTATCTAGATATAAGTCCTTTAATCGGAGCTAAGAACATTAATATAATCATGTTATGTTTTGCAATAAAACATATAAATTCTTGTTTGTATTAAGATATTTTAATTGCATGTTAGAAGTCACAGACTTAAATAGACATTGGCATATAGAAAACACAACATATTATTATTCTAAAATTGCACCAGGTAGTGTTATCATCCAAACACCACCTTGCAGTATTAATAGCGAGACATGACTATCTCAGATTACTACAAGTAAGCCCGCAAACACTGTTAGCGTCCACAAGAGAACGTTTTTGGTCGTGATTTAGTGCGAAAAGTAGTGCACGATTGTGTCGGCTGTTTTGGATTTAATCCGGCTCGAAGGACCAAATGTTACGTTGGGTATTTGAACTATGCAAAGTGAAAACTGTTTTCACTTTGACAACAGATTTTATAACCAAAAACAAGGCCTAGCAATGGTTTCCCCACTGAGTCCTCTTATGGCAGAACTTTTTATGGAAGATATTGAGAAAACTATTTTTAAATCCCCTTTATCACAAGAAATCGTCTTTTGATATAGATATTGTAGATGATATTCTGATTTCAGAAATCAGAATATTAAATTTTATTAACAGTTTACACCCAAACATTTCATTCACCACAGAAATTACAGAATAATTAAACAAAGAAATTTAAATTAATTACTTCCACATCCAGTGGAAGAATAGTAACGACAAAAAAAATTTTATTGTTCAAATAGGCTTAGAATGTCATGAAACGTCGAAATTTTAAGTTTGAGCGAAAAAAATTTCTGTCTGTCTGTCTGGAACCGTTTGAGATATTGACTTGAAATTTGGTACACATATGTACTTTAACGAGATCTAGAACTAAATTATATATTCATCTCGTTCCGTCGAAGGGTTGGGGGGTAAATTGGGGGTAAATAGGTAAATCAAGCAGGTACGAGTCCATAAAATTGGTATTGAGTATATACAAGAGAAACTAAGGTCTCAAACAATTGACCCCCATGACCACCCCCACCCTATTATTAATGGGGATGAAAAAAAAATTGTGATTTAGTGTGAGTACAAGAACCAGAAACCTCAAAATATTTTTTTACTTCATCCACCCCCACTACCACCCCCACCTCACTACCGATGTGGGGTATCGTTTTATGGATTTAAAATATTATATTATTAAAGTTCCATAAACAATTATTTCCACATACAAAATTTTTTCGTTGTGAGTGACTTGGATAAAAAATCTGAATGTGGAAGTAGTGATTCCTTGGGCAGCGGTTTTTTTGTTGTGGTTTAATGGAAGACAATTTTATTACTTATTTTTCAGAGTTTTGTTTAATTTGTGTTGTATTTTGTAGTTTGATATAAAAATACATTTTGCTACTTTAATTTTTGGAGAGGTATAATATAAAATTACTACATAAATTTTGGACTGAAATATCAAACAGAATTAATAGTAGTACTCCTATACTTTTTCGCACTCGTCATAGGTTCGACCGAACAAAGTTGTTCATTAACACAGGTCTACAAAAAAAAAAAAAAATTCTGCTCCGCGAACTAAACCTATCATGCCTTAAGTATTTTTATCTGCTGAATCCGAATTTTCAATTTAAAAAATTTCCTACCACGTAGATTTCGAGTAAATGTCAAAAATTGCCAAAAAACCGTATTTTGACGATAAAAACCGGGATTTACTCAAAATCTACGCGGTAGAAATTTTTTTTTTTTTTGTAGACCTATGTTATTAATGACAATACAACTGTAAAAATTGTTTTTATTATCTCTTGATAATAGCAACAGTGTTGTCAAATAGGCTTCGAATGCGACAAGTGTCATTTTAGGTGCTACTAATTATTCTTAAAATTACTGGGTTTTTGGAAATTACCTGGCAAAATTCATTCTTGTATAAAAATTACACAATTTATGCAATTTTCACTTGTATTACTCAGTTACATTTGATGTAAATTAATAATGTTATATTCAGTAATAATATGGTAATTTTACACATGAATATTACAAAATTATGTAAAATTACAGAGGGTGCTGAATATTAAGGTCCCAATCGTTGGTACTAAAACTGCCATATATCCGCACCTGAAATTCTTTTATCAGTGCAGAAACCTAGGTCTTTTTGGCACAGCTTAATATGTCTGTTAAAAAAATACCTTTCGACCGTAGAACGCTGTACCACTAACGATGACGATATTGTAACAGTATCCACTCAATTCAAAGGTGACGCGATGTTTAAAAGTTGTTGCCAATTAATTTGCATAATTTAATAAATATCATGAGCTCAGGGCATCATTAGACTCGTTTATTCATTATAACTAGCCGCACTCCTGCATGCCCGTCTATTCTTAATTCGCGTTACATGTAAATTAGAATAAAAAATGAGCGGGCCAAATATTAACATAGTAGAGAATTAAATTAATTTTGCGATCGCACTAGTAGATATTTTCATATGGGATAAACTAGTTATTTTCTACCCCAGTGCCCACGACATGAAAGTACGTTGCATCTTTTTGCCAAGAAAATAATCATTCATAGTTATTACTGTTGATCTAACCAATATAGGTGTCAAGAACTGTAAAAATAAAAATATTTATTATTATAAACATATAAAAAAAATAATAAATTAAGGTAAATTCTTTGGAACTGGAAAAAAATGTGCAATGGAAATACAAATTCAAATTCTCAAGACTTTAAACTTAAGAAAAATTCTTAGCGATTTTGATTTTGCACATAATTTTAATCATTTATCACATCAGAGATCAGAATGTTCAGATCAGCGTAACAGTATTCAGAGTCCGAGTCTGATGAATTATTCGGATTATTCCCCGATTCATCATCAGTCTCCTCTTCCTCTTCTAAAACTGGTATTCTGATTGTCTCTCTTTCTCCTCCTTCCTCAATTTCACTTTCACTCTCACACTCATCGTCAGAAGAACTAACATTGGCATTAATGTTGTCTTCACTTATTTCTTCGTTAGAATCAATCAGTAAAATCGTAAACATTTGTGTAATTTCAAATTATGTTTTAAATAAGCAAGTTTCATTGCACGTTCGTTGATTAAACGGTTTCGCTTTTGTGTGTGTATTAATAATAATAATAATAATAATAATAATATTTATTCATGTAAGCCGTATAAAATACAGATATGAAAAGTCATAAAAGGTATACACACATAAAAAAATAAAATAAATAAATAAAATAGTGACAAGCAACAAAATAAAATAACAGGGTAAATAATAGGGTTGATGTCGAAAAAGACCTTTCTGTGGGAGCTGTTGCACACGCAATTTTTGACAAAGCGGTGGAACCACATATTCCTTGCCACCAAGTCAGGGGACTTATTTTGCTTTTATCTGATCTAGACTTAAGACTATTCCAAACAAAGGAGTTTGTCCAAAGTCCTTTTGACTCCCGATACATGGCAATCTCTGAAGCAATATCATTTTTTTCGCGATCTGATAATATTGCATCTGACAATCGTGCTATGAACGACATAGCCCTTACACTTTCTTGCGGAGTAAGATGCCTTCCTTTGGAGCGTGGTTCAAGCAGATTCGCTGCTAGGTGAATATCAGTAACAGCTGTTTGTCGTCTTTTCTTCAACAACTTAAGTATATTCTTTTTCTGAGATTTGATAGACTCTGCACAATGCTTTAATTTATTTTTAATGTTTGTCTCTATGTCCCGAAAAGCTTCAATCACGTATGGTAAACGACACTGGTCAGCTTCCAAAACACTAATCCACCGCAATACTGGTTGAAGCAGGTCGGTTGTTGTGCATATGGATTCCCAAAAATCGTTATTCAAAATATTGTCAATAACCTCGTTAGGAAGATTACCCTCAGCATCCTCACAAATAGCCAGTCTTTGAAGTGGACGTTTGTTTTTTAATAAACTTTTGAAGCAATGCACTATTGATGTCCAGCGGGTTGCAACAGGTAACTTGAGCGTTTTCTTACAATTTTCCTCCTGTTGATAATGCTTAAATTTAGTAGACATAGCATGACAATACTTGACTTTTTTTATAATTGTTTTTGCTCCTTGTTGAACATTTCCAAAAAAATTCAGTTTCAATACATCTTTAATAAATAAATTTAGAAGATGATCAACGCAGCCGTACATAGAGACTGGCTGCTCCTGATATCTTGGATTATTTTTCGTGTTTTCATCATATTTTTGGCGTTATGAGTTACGATTGAAATAACCTTCTCTTTTCCAACTTCCTCAACCACTTCTTGAACTATTTTAGCTATATATTCTCCTGTATGTCTATTGATGTCAGATGCAATTATTTTGTAAACTACTGGCTTGGGTGTAGTTATAACCACATTAATTAAGGGCTCAGACCTAAAATAATAAGTATACACTTAACATTAATTTGAAATTGAAAGTAAATAATTCAGTAATATTACGGTTCAAATTGCGATATATCCGACAAAATTCATAGTTTTGAAAATTGGTGGAAATAATCAGGACAGCATATGTAATAATAAACCGAAAAGTTCCCACCCCTAAATTGTGTGCTTCATCCCCTACGACATTTTCGCTTTTTTAAAATTATCCATGAAATGGTGCATTTTACGACAAAAATACCTATGTACAAAAGTGTTCTACAGGAAATTCTCTACAAAAAAGGTTTTTAGACCATTTCTCCTCAAACGAATAGTACGTTGGTAAATCAGGGCCGTAATTAGCGCAAGTCATATAATTCGTTATCTATTTACCATCACCGAAATGTTCGGTGTTACTATGCAGCACATCATTCCGTGACGCTCAAAGCTACCGATTGGGGGTGGAAAAAAGTTGGCGGTATATTAATTCCAATAATGACTATAAAAGAACCAGCTCCCGAATCTGTTTTAACGCTTATTTCATGTTCATGTAAATTAGGGTGCGAATACAGGTGTAGTTGCAGAAGAGCAGGCTTGCGTTGCTCTACAATGTGTTATCATTGCCATGGACAATCATGCTTGAATGTTAAATCTGTGGAAGACGACCAAGATTTATAATTAACATTTGATAATTAGTGGATTAGGCCTACAGGGGATACCACTTTAAAAAAAACGCGCTAAGTACTTTACCTCTAGGGTGGTGTGGAAATAAGTACAACGGTCTTTTTATAGAGGTGAGGGGGTGGAAGTTGTATTTTTATTAAAATTGTAAATAAATTTTAGTGCCTACTGCTATTTTAAGCGTTAAACGTTAAACTTTAAGGTAGATCGTACTGTAGAGAGTGCTAGTCGGAACCAACCCTTATGTTTGCGCCATATTTCCCACGTTATTATTAATTTTAGGATAGAGAATTTTCCAAGGAACAATTTTGTATATAGGTATTTTTATCGAAAATTACACCGTTGCCGAGATAATCTAGAAAAACTCAAAATGGGGGTAGAAAGGACGTCCTGGGGGATGAAGCACACTATTTAGGGATGGGAACTTTTTGGTTTAGTAATCCTTATACTATTCCCAACATACCCACCAATTTTCAAATCTTTATGAATTTTGTCGGAATAAAAACGTAATATTCCTGAACTAAAAATAATAAAAACTGATTTACCTTATATTAGACCAACGATCCAACTGTATTGAAAGATATTTAGCAGATACTATTTGTGATCCGACTGCTTCTTCCATTTTACGATACTCTGCGTTCAGAAGTGGTTTTGATAACTGATATCTGTTTGGAAGTTCTAGACTCGGACGAATATTCTTAAAAAGTTGTATCCAGTAATGATTTTCTGTAAAACTGAGTGGTGTGGCAGTTGCGTAGCAGCTTTTAGCAAATAGACTCCAAATCAATTTCTGAAATTTTACAAACTTTATTCTTATACTAATTAAATATTTGACTTAATAAATACCTTTTCCTCAGTCGCCATCCAGTCAAGATAATTTGTCAAACAACTGTTTGCTTTTGTTAAATTTACAGCCGTGGATGAATCTGATGAACAAGCAGAGACAGCAGTGTTGTTAGTTTGTTTTTCCTTACTCTTCCTACCGCAACTGGACAAGGTTGAACTGGCAAAGGACAGGCTATTTTCATTTTTATTGTGATTCTCATCTCTATCTCTATCTAATTCGGATTCTGAAGAACCACCAGTACTATCACTATTAGTAGCAGGTTTAGGTTTATACTTTTTAGTTTTAGCAGCTGAGAGGGCAGAGAGGGAACATTTTGTCACATTTTCCTGACATTCCTTGGGCTCAAACAGCTTTACAATCGCTTGACGATCAATTCTATTAAAGGAAGCATCTGTTTTCTCACATTTCAACAAATGCTTCACCATTCTAAACTAGTTTTTTGCAAATGAACATTGACAAAATGTGCATCTGTACGTTTGACACTTCCCTTTGTTTGACTTTGGATTCAGCAGGGTAAAAAATCTCAAAACATACTTATCAAACTTTGAAGGTCTTCCCATTTTGAAGATAAAGATATTCCAATCTTGTAATTGAAGTAAAAAATGCAGCAAACAAAATAATACACATCAATTCATCAACTTACCTATTTTTCAGTCCTAGCTTCCATTAATAACCGGATGCAGAACCAGTCGAAATAAATAATACTTAATAAATATGAGTTGAAATAACATAACCTAACTTTTATTTAATATCAGTGGTATTAAAAAGTTTTATACCGTACAATAAAATATGTTTTGTACCGGATATTATACAACTGTATTATACACTTTTACATCTCTAGTCCTTGACGATTAACTGTAGCGGTTACGTGCGGATTTTCATGAGCCCACTGCTTATATGGGCCTCGTCTGTCCATGTAACTGTTCGTTCAAATCTTGGCACTTCATTGCACTGACGCAAAAACCACTTGAAAGTCGTTTTGGTACAGATAGTGACTAATCCTAATTTTGTAGGGTTTGAATTTATATTTTTTTTTTAAGCAACGCAACGCAGTTGTTTTTGGGATTTCTACTTTTTTTCTGTATTTCGCGAGACGATATATTAGGATTTTCTCTTACAGTTTCTAAAACAATATTTTCTACAGCTTCTCTACCTGCTTTATTATATGTTTTTGCTCGAGGTTTTACAAATGATCCAAACTCTTTTAAATTTTGTTGTAACCTTTTGAATATTTTTATGTGTGGCTGTCCCTTTTTTGGATATCTAAAAATATTGTTTAGGCGGCACTTTTGGCAAAGTTTTTCTGTCTATGACTTACCTATTAAAATAAAGCTCGGAAGCTAAATTTGAATCTTCTCTGCATTCTATAAAACACTTAATCATATATTTTTCACCGTTACTAAATTAAACCATTTTTAACAATGCTCACTCACAATTAACTCACAAATTAGTTTTTGATATTTATGATTATTTCGATTCTTTTTTTTTTTACCATGGCCTTCTCAATAAATATTAGAAATGCGGTAAATATGCATAGATGTCAATGGAAGACAATTCGAACATTCATTGTAGTTTATTTTTGGCAAAACTATTTTATATTATGGTGTTGTTGTCGTTAATAGTTTTCCATGGCCTCTTCGCAAATATATTAAATTTTTCGAAAATTAACCACTTTTTCTAGAGATAAATATGACATATTTCAAATGACCGTATTAATTATTTGTCCTACCTTTACAACAAAACCCAATATTTTATGCTGTGACCTTATGCCTGTCGGAGTTTTGCCAACCTCAGGTGTCCCACAGGGACCTAATCTGAGAGCACTTTTGTTAATTATGTTTATTAATAATATTGTTACTGATATCGCCCTGAACTGTGTTCTATATGCTGATGATTTGAAAACATTTGGTATCGAGAACTGTTTGACTTTGCAACACAATTTAGATATAATTAACGACTGGTATATAAGAAACTAATTATTCCTTAATTCGTCAAATTAAAATGTCAATAACAACTAAACAAAATATGATTAGACGCTTGAAAATAACGTACTTTCTAGAACAGAAACATTCACTGATGTGTGTGTTTATGTGTAGTGTTTGATGAAAAGTTGTCATTCATTCATCATATTAATCAAGTAGTTGCAAAATCTTATAAATCTCTTGGATTTCTCTGAAGTGAAAAAAAAATTGAGGCCTTTGGTTCTTGTACACATACTAAATCACATTTTATTTTCACCTCCTTTTATAATTTATCCCCCAACCCTTCAATGGAATAGGATAAAAATATAATCTAGTTCCAAATCTCGTAAGAATACATACATGTATCAATTTTCAAGTCAATATTCCAGAGTAATCGTGCGCACAAAAAAGTTACAGGCAGACCGACAGACAGAGACAGACATTTTTTTGATCAAACTTAAAATCTCGACGTTTCATGACATTCTAAGCCTATTTGAACAATAAAAAGTTTTAAATTTTTTTTTTCATTTCTATACTTCCACTGGTAATGGAAGTAATATCTGCGATTTTTAGGTTAAGTTAACCCAAAGCCAATTTGCCGCAGCACTACTCTAAAGCACAATGTCTCAAGGGTATTTGGCATTTTTTTCATTTAATTTGATTGAAATCTCTACTGTCGGCAGATTTCTGTCCAAAAAAGGGCATATTTTTCACACTGTGCGCCGCTGCAACCCGGATTGCTATGAGCGACTACACACGTTCAGAGAATGACTTGATAAGCATCCCCACCAATTTTTGACTCTCTTATGTGTTCCATTTTTGAAAGTGGGCTCTCGTGCTATTAAGTAAAGATTCTAAAATGACTAAAATTATATTTTTTGCAAGGGGCCCTAATGCAAGTACCTACGTATCCTAGCGATGTATAAATCGACGTCGTCAAAGAGATCCGGGATTTGGGAGTGACATTTGATAAAACCATTGAGCGTTACGTTGAAAATATTGTTCAGAAATATTCCATAGTAACATGAACTGTCAATATAACCAACAAAAATCGATGCCATACTTCAATTTTATTTAATATTTATGTTTTTATTCCGGCTAATATTATTCTTTGACAAGAAATCTATGAGTATAAAAAATGCCTCTGCCTACCATATTACAGTTTGATCTGCCCATGTTCTTTTTGTTTAAATATTTACTCTTCAACGTCATTATTGGCCCACCATCATCTGCGTTCGAAGAACAACAAAAAAGGTTTTTCTTCAACTTTTACGTTCTCCTGGTTGGATGTTACACAGTGCTATATTTACGAATAAGGATGAACCGTAACAATAATAATAACTACAATAATCCCGGCAACAACCAATGAAATGGAGTATTGATACGACAACTTACTGATTCGATATTAACGTAATCTATCTTGGCGTACGTGCTTTATTGATTAAATTACAATGTCTATAAATATCTATTATATGTAAAATTTATGTTTTGTACTTGTATACCATGAATAAATAAAAAACTGAAAATGTATTAATAGTACAGGAAAGATTGAAAAAAATGACTGTATCTCGAAAAAACTTTGTACAGACTTTAAACTTTGGTTATAAGTTTTAAATAGGCCAAAGTTCAAACAAAAAAGTTTAGGAGTTTTATGGATCCACGGAAACCTATAGGGGGAAAAGGGGTACTTTTAATAAAAACAATCGATTTCTCCATTTTTTCGGGCAATATCTCATTTACAAAGAAATAGTTCAAATAAGTTATTTCTGGCAAAATTATCTTTAATTTGGTGTTTTTAAATTAATTTTATAGCAATAATTAACAGAAAAACGGCATTTTTCGATTGGGGGGATGGCGGATGAAATTTTTTTCTAAAACAAGTGTTTTAAAGGGACAAAATAAATTGAGCATCTAGGTGATGCTATATATTAACGAAAAACAGCATTTTTGAAAGAAAAATTAATTTAATCATTTTAAAGATTGATTAATCACCTTTAATTTGATTTCTTAGAACTTTTGATGGAAGTGTCACTGTTTCTAAGCTATTCAACATTTTAAACTAAATACTTCATCCTAAAGAGGGTCGGATGCCATCTATAAAATTAAATATCTCCGACACAATCAACTCTACACAAATATATTAACAAAATAAACTTATTCTCAGTTTATATGCTTCATTTTTGATGTCCACCATATTTTCTCTTAAACTAATATTTATTGAGATATTTGCAGGAAAATAAGCAGGTCCCTCACGTCAAATCATGGGCCCTGGTACCAAATTCACTGGCGGGCCCCCGCGCCTAATAATTGATGAGCGGGATTTTTTTTTTTATCAAAATCTCTCAGCTCCAATGTTTTTTTTTTGGGTGGTATCCACTCCCTATAAATTAGCAAGCCCTCGCATAATATAGAAACTTCTGCATTTACTTTACTTTTTTGCATTTACTATTAAGCTGCAAAAATGAACGAGATCTAATTCATACATTATTCCGAAGTTAAAACGTAAAAAATTATTGCTATAAAATTAAATATAAAAACACCAAATTAAAGATAATCTTGTCATAAACAACTTTTATTTGAACTATTTTTTTGTAAATGCCATTTCCCGAGAAAATAGAGAAAAATAGAATTTTTAATTAAAAATATCCCTTTTCCCGCGGATTTGTAAAACTCAGACTTTTTTGTTTCGTGAACTTTGGCTTCTTTTGAACCTATAACCAAAGTTTAAG
The DNA here is from genome assembly GCA_936432065.2 of Rutpela maculata. Taxonomy (NCBI): domain Eukaryota; kingdom Metazoa; phylum Arthropoda; class Insecta; order Coleoptera; family Cerambycidae; genus Rutpela; species Rutpela maculata. The sequence continues at coordinate 5,320,447 of OW386292.2, forward strand.
GTCTGCACAAGTAAAGTTCTCCTGTACTATAAGGGCTTTAGTCATTATTATACTCTTCGCAAAAACGAAGAGTATATTGCATTGCAATTATTTTTCAAATATTTTTTCAACTTCTTTTTTTAATTGTAATTTGTAAGTCATGCTGCTTTTCTCAACATCAAAGTTAATTCCCTATTTATTTTAATGTAAGTGTAACAAAAACATAAAATACTGTTGACTGCACATTGAAGGTTTTATCAATTATTTAAAGTCTAGGGGTATATTTTTTTTTACCTACCTTGTAAGGCAGAGAAAACTGTCGGTCTAAAGATCGCCAAACCAAACCTATGCATCATACTCACTATTTTCCTGTTTCCGTCACATAATGATTTATTTTTAATTATATTATTGAAGTGGCTTATGTGTTAATTAAGAATGAAAATAAGTGTTTTAATGACAGTAATTAACTGAAATAATAATTAGTACAAGCTTGGAAAAAACGAAATTGTGTGATATGTAATTGGTATTAAAAAATTATTAATTCACTATGATAATTGCAAATTGTATTACCTTTAAATACAAAGTAGACGTAGGCGAAATATGGCAGATTTTCACTAAATAATCTCCTCTATTTTTGGGTGAGAATTGACTTTAATAAATAATCTGTTTTTTACAAAGTCCCAAAAAATCCCACGTGAGCTAGTCACCAGACCAGAACCGTTTTCTTTAAAATTACATCAGTAACTCAGTAACGTCGCTCTGATTTTAAATAGATTTTTTTTATTCTATTCCCTTTTTTATGTACTACAGATACGCAAATTGGGGGGTTGCAAAAGCTGTTTGACAACTTGAAAATATTTGCCATAAATCCTTAATCCATAAATCAGTATACTTAAATTGCAACGAATCGTACGGCTAGAATACTTCGAAAAAACAATTTACTAACGGATGCCCAATTCGGCTATAGACAGAAGGGATCCACTATTGACGCAATCTGTGAAACATTATAGAAGCTCTTGAGAAATGTGTAATTTTACGATATGTCTAAAGCATTTGATACAGTTAACCATAGTGTTCTAATACAAAAGTTGGAATATTACGGGATCAGAGGAAACGCCTTAAATCTATTTTTTTCTTATCTTGCGGACCGTCGACAGTGTGTTAATTTTAATGATATAGTATTACAACTTTCTAGTGTTGATTATGGAGTGCCACAAGGGTCAGTTCTGGGTCCTGTGCTGTTTAATAATATACATTAATGATATATCATTCAATTGTGCTACTGAACTGTCTCCAATAATGTATGCTGACATGACATTTTTTCTAAGCAACGAGCTGTTTTCCAACCTATGCACTAAGGAAGAAGAAGCTGATAGTTTAATAAAAAACTGGACAAGGAGCAATTATCTTACCATAAATAATGGCAAAACAAAAACTCTAAAAAGAGAAATAAACTAGTGGAAGCATTATACTCTTTGCCGATTTACTGAGCTTTTTACATAATTGTTACACATACTATAGGATACTCTTCGCATTTTTCTTGTAAATAATGTTAGTTTTTGGACATTCTAAATTTTGTGATACCAACTTTGTTGTGAAAAAAAAAATATATGAAAAAAAATCGCCATGTGAGGGATCGAACACGAGACCTTTGGATTGAAAGGCAAGCAAGCAAGCAAGCAAGCAAGAACAAATTTATACACTCATCCGGAGCCAGCCATACATCCATGGTGCGAATCGCCATGGTAATTGATTGACTGGACGGAGCGAGGCGGGATTGGATAAAAATAAAATGAAAATATAAACACAATCTCCGGATTGAAAGGCAAATGCTTTAGCCATTGGGCTATCTCATCTTATATATAATTATATTTCAACGGATTAGATACATTATTATGAAATATATATATTGGTAAAATATAAAAACAAAAAAAAATTATAGAGAATAACATTTCGCAAGATTTCTATTTAAATACAAATGACAGAAATTATGAATTTTTTTTTTTTATTTAAATGATTAATAACTTTTTTATTTACCGATTGATTTTTTTCAAAAACAATAGCTAACGCTAACTCACTTTCCAATTTCAATACAATCTTAAGTTATCGTGCTTACAAGAAACGTGACGGACGGACAGACGGACATTTTGAAGGTTGTTCAGAATTCGTTCATTAACATAATGATATGAAAATTTTTTCTCTACGAGCGATATTTACTGATTTAGAAATGTGCCGATCAAATACAATATACTCTTCGTTTTTGCGAAGAGTATAATAACTGTTTAAGGGGCTATTTAAGGGATTAAACTTCTAAACTTTCAGTTCCAAATTCACAGCTTATCAAAAGGGTTGTCGACTTGTATTTATATAAGACAACTCAACAACAAAATTACAGCAGATTGCTTAAGAGGGAGCAAGGCGATCAAATCTGAGGGGAGCAGGCGGCAATGAGCCAATGTGAAGAGAGATCTTCCTAATAAACAAATTTTAGCTAAAAACTTTCTTCAATAGAAGTGTAGTATTCATTTACTTACAAGAATATCTTTTTTCAGTTTAATAACGTTTAATAACGCCAGGCGTTTGGCTAAAAACTGCTTTTTCCCAATCAAGACTTTTATTACAGTGCTTTTTAATAGATGGTGCCACCTACAGCACTACAATAGGGCATCTGCAACATATAACCAACATAACCTTAAATTTTAAGTTTTTCAAGTTTATTCTCATTTTTAATGTTGTATACGCATTTTTAGCTTGGCTCCAAGCAAATACTTAAAAATTCACGTAAATAATTTTTCAATATTGTTGATTAATAAAAATAGACTGCTAATTACAGGTTAGATTTCCAACCTACAAAAATTGTCCTATTTTATTAGGACAAAGTATTTAGAACTTCATAAACATTACACTGAACTAGATTTTAGTTGAAAATACGAGAACCAGGCAGAAATTTTAATAATAGCTGCGTAATACTCTTAATCTTAAGTAACACATATTTTTGAGGTTAGCTGTGACGTCACGTGCAGATGCCCTGTAATAGCTACACTGCCTACCCTTCACCCCACTTCAGCTTCAGCTTTACCGATGAAACTTTGTGATTGGCGTTGTCTCCTCTTAAGAGTAGCCCATTTTTCCATTTTTCACAGCGTAATGACGTACGGAGTGATAGTATGGGAAAAATGTAGAGAAGAAAGTTGTAGATAATTAAATTTTCTAGAGAAAATTCAGTGAGAGTTTATGTCTATCTTTTATAGTATATGCAAATAACTGTCCCCAATTACTCAACCCATTTTACACAGATGCCTAGAAAGGGTGAAAAAACCGCCTCTAAAGAAAGTCGCCAAAAATTATAAAATGAAATTTGGCAAAAAGTCAAAAATCAAAAATGTTAAATATATTTCTTTTGGCAGACAAGTTTAAAGTCCTCTGCGTTATATTGCGTTAACAAAAAGACGTCGCTTCTCGCCACATTGTTCGAAACTTATACTTTCTTAACTGACTACTATACCTCAAGTCACATGTTAATAAAATGCTGTATATTTTTATTAAATGGAAATCGTTATTTTCTTAAAGTAAATTGTTAACAAGATGATCCTTCTTGCATCTTGATCATGACTATTTAATCAAACAATTCTAAATAAAAAAAAAAATAATACAATAAATAGTCTTATACATGCTGCAAAAGGAATCTTGCTAATAATTTATTATAAAAAGAAGCAATGTTTTTATTTAAGGATAGAATTTTCCAGAGTGAGGGGGGGATATTTTAAAAATCATAAATTGTATAAGCTTTAAAATAGTTTCAGATACTTCCCATTGCTCTAAACAATACAACCATATACAGTTTTCATCATAAATTTTGTATATAATTAAATGCCATGCTCTAATAATGAAATTAGTAACTACTGTTTCACACAAATAAATAAATATGATATTAGAGACAACCTAAATAAGTGGATTGTACCATACTTCACTGATAGGAAAATCAGAGTTAAAATAGAAAACTCTCTTTCATATAAATATGAGCTAAATATTGTAACACCCCAGGGTAGTGTGCTAGGTCCTCTGATATTCCTGCTATATGTAAATGATCTACCACACTATATAAACTCTGCAAATGTTTATATGTATGCGGATGACACATCTTTTATAGTTACGGCAAAAACTCCTGAACAACTAGAGAAAAATGTCAACAAGCTTTTACATTTGTTTAGTGATTGGTGCTTTAGAAATAGGCTTATAATAAATTATGGAAAAACAGTTTGCATTCTTTTTACTACAAAACAAAAAAGAACGGAGTACAATTTTAATATGAATTTACATAGTCATTCTGTATCGCTTCAACCAGAAATAAAGTTTCTGGGAACTATAATTGATGCAAATCTTCAACTTTACAAGTCAGATGAAACATTTATATACAAAATTGGGGCAATCCTGTTTCGATATCACAAATTTAAAAAATAGTTTGGAGAAAAAATCGATCCTAAATGTCTATTATGCCCTAGTATAGCTTCAAATTTCCTATAACATAATTTCATATGGAAACAGTACAGACATGCAAAGAGTATTTATAATGCAAAAAAGAATCATAAGATCAATATTTAATTTAGGTTATGTAGAATCATGTAGGGATACTTTAAAAGAGAGAAAATATTGACTCTGGCATGTATATATCTCTATAAGTTGTTAATTTACATATATATGTATAAACAAAAATAAATTAAAAACTTACAATCACCGTTATCAAACTCGCAACAAAGACGAGATATATATAAGTCGATATAACCTCTCTCTATATAAGAAGTTCCCATTACGTGCAGGGAGTTAATTATTCAATAATTTGCCCTCAAATATAAAAAATTGCATGCCAATACAAAAGTTCAAATAAAAACTAAGAACGTTTCTAGTCGAGAGTTGCTTTTATTCTGTGGAAGAGTTTTTGGAACTGTAAATTACAGTAGTTGCTTATTTTTTATATATTTTTACTTGAAATGTGCTGTAATGTTTTTTTCTAATGTTTTTATTTGAAATTTTAATGCATTAAATTAATTAAAGTTAGGTAGTTTAACTTACATTTGTCCATATTTATGTTATCTTGTTTTAGAATTAACACCATGACAATATCTTCTATACTTATGTAAATAAGTCACAGAAATAAATCTATTTTCATTGACAAACTACAATATTCAATTACAACAGAAATTTACATTTAAAAAATATATAATTGCATACGTTAGAACAATATCAAGTATCAAAAACAGTTTTAAAGATTATATTACGTTTGGTTCTTTAAATATTTATCATAAATCGAAAATAAACGCATATTTCCCTCTCTCTCTTAAAGGAAACATTATTCCCCTCTCGAGGCGGGGAAATCTCCAAGCATGATATATTATGCTTATATGACACCAACTACTACAATTTTTCGCAAGTAGGTACAATAAAACCTTCCTTGTCCGAGTTCAAACCGATCAAAGCGTTCATCAACAATGCGCCGTGGCTTTCACGTTCCCGCTTGATTTACAATTTTTTCTCGACAATAAACGCCCATCACATCACGCATGATAGATTTGTTAACTGTCAGAATGTAAATGTGACATTAATTTTGTTATAATGAATGATACACAATGCAACGTTTAGGTGTCACTTAATGATAGGTGAATATTTAATAGCCCCATTGTTCGCTAGATAAGGAACATTAATAACTGTTAGGAAGTAACATGTTTATTTTATTGCTGAATGCATGATGAGATAATCCACCGTACAATCTTCGTAATGGTCGTATTTCACAAAAAGGATATCGTCTGTTTTCATTCCTGTTGTAAATATTGCATTCATTCGAATAGATGGAAAGTGCCACGATCACGTTGATAGATTGTAGATTGTAAGGGGTCGCTTGGCCCTGAGTTGGCCTTCTTCACTTCGACCTAAAAGCTCTTTTGTGAGTTACCCTACAACTAGTTGTTGCCCAAGATTCCAAGACTTTTTGCAAAGCTTGTGATTTCCCTGGTAGCTAATTTCCCTATGTCTTCAGGCGTTAATTCCGCCTGTTCTAGGTACTTTAGCCTAACGCGGATTAGTACCTTGTATTCACAAAGTATATGTTCCGCAGCCTCAGTTGCAGCTTCACAGTATCTGCATTTGTCATCTTTTGCCATGCCCATGTTCTTGAGATGATATCTCAAAGGGCAATGGCCACTTAGAAGGCCTATGATCAGTCTTAGGTCGGACTTTTCAAGTTCGACAAGCCTTGTGGCATTCTTTGTTGAATAGGTTATAAACCTTTTCGCCTGGAGCATTCCGGGTCCAAAAAATGGGGCTTCAGCCCCTTTTCTTGCGAGGCTATCGGCCAATTCGTTGCCTTCTATTCCCTCATGCCCTGGCACCAACATCAAGGTAACCTTCTTATTTTTTGCCAGTTGCTTCAAGGATTGCCTGCATTCCCAGGTAATTTTAGACTCGGTATAGGGCCTGAGAGCCTTTAGTGCTGCCTGGCTATCTGAAAGTATATAGATCTTTGCCCTTCGAGTGCCTCTATTTAGGTAATCCTGGGCACACTGATCTATAGCATAGATTTCTGCTTGGAATGGTTGGGGTGTTACCAAGAGCTTCAGATAGCCTGCCTTTAGGCCCTGCTACGCCCACACCAACCCCTTCGTCCATCTTGGATCCATCTGTGTACCAGATGTGTGACTCTTTCTCCAACCGCAGTACTTCGACCCTGCTCACTTGCCGGCTTTCAATCAGCACATCAAACGGGCAGTCAAAGTCATGCTTGATTGGCAAAAAGTCAGTGGGCTTGGTCCTTAAGTGATCAACCAGGTCGCCTGGTCTGAATCTAAGTGCCTGATGCAGCCTTAAGGCACTAAGTGCTGGCTCCTTCCTTACATGCAAATGCAGAGGAAGTAAGTCCAGCATTGCCTCCATAGCTGCTGTGGGACAGGAGCGCATTGCTCCTGTAGTCCCTAGACAGGCAAGGCGTTGCAATTTCTGTAACTTTCCTTGTGCTATTTTCTCTTGTTTTTGGCCACGTTACACATCATGCGTAGGTAACCATATGGGCCTGACAACCGAAAGGTAGGACCAATGTATCATTTTTGGCTTCAGACCCCAAGTCTTACCAAATAGCCTACGGCACGTCCAAATAGCCATCGTTGCTTTGGTAAGACTCTTTTCTAAGTGTGAGTTCCAGGTAAGTTTTTGGTCTAGGATTACTCCTAGATACTTGACTTCGCTGGAAAAATTCAGTACTGTTCCATTCCACATAGGAGATCTCAAATTTATTTTTTCCTTTTGGTGAATGAAACAATAACTGTTTTGCTCGGATTGACACTAAGGCCCTCTGACGAGCACCATTTAGATATTATGTTTAAGGCAACTTGCATGTGGTTTGAGATCAAAACATCATGTTGATAAATTTCTAGTTTCATCTCTTGAACATTGCCCAACTAGCATAATTAGTTGGTGGTCACAAGAATGGGAAATAATATTTGTGTGACCGCCATGTTCGGACCATTTTCTGGTACTTGCGTCCGGCTATCTTCTAACGACGTTGTAGTTACGTACTGGCGATGTCGTGGCGTAGAAGTCGCGACTTTCAGGAACCTTTACCACTCCCTACTCTTTCAAATCAATGTTGCTTGCTTTATCTTGCAGCTTATTATATTTATGTTCCCTACCTGCATGATTCTGGTTCATTTGCCTAACTCAGACACTTAATAGAATACCAGAAAGCAAAACTTTTACTATCAAAATGGCGCATTTAAGAGAAAAATCACTTTGAAGTCGTTTTCACTAAGAAATGCAACTGAAAGTAATGATATTTGAGGATAGTGAAGGAATTGCAAATACGTAACTTTAAAGTGGCAGCAAAGTTGTGACTACCACAAAGTTGCGACATTGTATCTTTGCATATTATGTAGCTATGTACGTATATAGTTTTTTATAATTATTCATCTGTTTTTTTTAAATATTTTATGTTTTATATATATCTTAATGTTATGTTATGTACCAATTATCATACACTTTATTATAATTTTTCTAAACACTGACGTGTCTGATTGTGTATTTACACTGAAAAGGCCAATAGAGAATTTGAATTGCCTGTTTAAAGTCCCGCTGCCACTTCATAGTTACGTTTTGGATTCTGAACGCCTTGGTGTGTTGCTAGCCGAACGTCCGACGTCTAAACTGAACGCGCCCATAGTTTTAACTTCTGTCCAGTGTCTAACTAACTTCACATTTACAGACCTAGGCTGTATTTTGATTTGCTGTATGTACAGTTTATAAAACTAAAAAAAGTAGGTGTAAGGTAGTAAATATATAGAGGTTATGTTTGTTGCGTCAACATAGGGAACTAGATGGTGACATTTATACCGTGGATTTAAAAGGTGACACGCATTCTGTAGTAGCCATGCACAGTGAAGTTCATTTCTGGAAGCAGCTGCAAGATCATTAACACCAATAAATATTACTTAAAAGTTCCACGACTTTAAACAGACAGTGGGGGTTTCCAGAACTTCGCGGCAACTATCAAGGCTACTTCAAAGTGATTGCAACTTTGCAGTCATATTTATTAGCCGCTGCTATCATCGGTTGCCATCTTCAAGTTCTAAAAAACACGAAGGTCTCCGGTAACCACGATGTCCCCGTGTGCCGGAAAAGTTATACAGTAGTCATTAGTGGTAGAAACTATGAGGCAGAGATTGTTGATTTGCCAAATACAGTTATTTATACATCAAAGTCGCAGCAGGTCTTGGAAAACACCCAGATGTAAGAAAACTTTATTTTTCAATAACGCTACTACTTTTCTTCTTGAATTTAAGGACGTATTCATATATATACCTATTAGGCGCAATCTAGAACAGGTATATACCTGTCGTTTATACGAGTATAACCAACTATCTCTGCAGGAAAAATGTGGTATAAGTTACAGCAGGATCAGCAACCAGCGTCCACCCAAACGAAATTATACTTCTGATGGCGCTGCTAGTTTTTTCATCTAAGTCTGTCAGGGAATATCTTAATTCCTGCTGCAACTAATTAATTTACGCGTAGTGGAGATATCTGGGCAGAAAAAACGAAGTATACGTTACAGCAGAACGAACAGACTACCCAGATGTAAAACAATTATATTTCTGACAACGCTACATCTTCTTGAATTAAAGGATGTATCCAAGTCTATACTTATTAGGCGCCATTCCAGAACATGTATATAACTGAGTGTTTCTGAAAAGAAAAAATATGGTATACGTTACAACAGGACTAGCACCCGCCCAAATGAAATTATACTTATATATTTTCTCCAATAATTTACCATTTTTATGGCATTCAGAAAGTATATGCAACTACTTTTTCCCCTTTAAGTATGTCAGGCCGTATTTTAATTCCTGCTGCAGCTAACAGCAAACATATCATTGCAGGAAAAACGAAGTGTAAGAAAATTATAGTTTTAATAACGCTACCATTTTTCTTCTTGAATTAAAGGACGAATCCACATAGATACTTATTTGCCGGCATCCAGAGCATGTTTATAACCGACTATTTCTGCAGAAGAAATGAGGCATACATTATAGTAGGACCAACGCCCACCCAAATGAAATTATATTCAGGACGCATACATGTATATACAACTATTTTTTTCATCTAAGTCTGTCCGGTCGTATCTTAATTCCTGCTGAAGTTAATTAACTTATGTACAGCGGATATGTCTGTGCAGGAAAAACAAAGTATACGTTATATCAGGCCTTAAAGATCACCCAGATGCAAGAAAATTATACAGGTTTCCCACTAACACTGACTTTCCAGGAACAAAATATTATTTTTCAGTACCAAAATAAGAATATATATACTAGTAAAACCTATATTAAGTTAATATTAAAATTATTATAAAAACTTGCTTCAGATCAGCATGGGAAAAATATTGGAAAAGTAATTTTTTTCATTACATTTTTTTATAAGAGCTTACTTTAAATACTAATTAAAATGTTACCTGCATTTTCTAACTAGTGAAGGGAAAATCATCTAGCTATAACTAAAGATGGCATACAAAACGTAAAATTAAGTTTAAAACTTTACCTTACCTAATTGAACACAACATATATCTGATATAAAAAAAAACACAATATCCTAGTTTTATAATTTTTATACAATAGAAATTTAAAGTATTTTATAAATGATCAATGAAGTTGAAGGATTTTACTCAAATTCCTTGGACTCCCTGACTTCACGTTTCCAGGACCACTTTTAAGATTTCCTGACCTTTCCAGATTTCCAGGTTGGTGGGAACTCTGTAACTTACGTATAACGGGCGTATTTTTCATCATTTTTTGCTGACGTATCTTTGCAGGAGAAACGAGGTATACGTTACAGCAGGATTCGTAGACCACGCAGATGGAAGAAAATAATATTTCAGACAACACGGAACGTATCTTAATTCCTGCTGCAACTAATAGCAGACGTACCCTTGCAGGAGAAACGAGGTATACATTGCAGCAGGATTCGTAGACCACGCAGATGAAAGAAAATTATATTTTAGATAACACTATCATTTTATCCGTTCACTTATTATTTCCCAAGGCTTTCAGGAGACATCACATATGCAATCCTGCGGTTCTGTTTGAAAATGCTGCGAGTACAGCAGTACAGCGAGAGCAAGCGAGAAGGAATCGACGCCCTGACGTTCCTGCGATCATCGACTCCTCGAGACGATAACTCTACCGAAGTTGTAACCTCCATCAGGTCAGCACAGGTAGTGCAGTGCACCTGTGCTTACGTCACCGGTGGGCTGTGCGAAGGATGTGGGCGGTGCCGAGCTTTTCATTCATTGGATGCGTGGGTGGGTTGCGGGCGCGGAGCACACCCATTTTTTACACACCCACTATTCATAATCTTTACTATTTACTAGTTCATTTTACTATTGTCTGATATCGATTGCAGGATTCTGGGTGGAGGGAGAGCTTCGTGAGCGGTTGTGGGAAGTATTTTTGACAAACGGGGGGTTTTGATAGGTTTAAAATTAGTTATGAAGTTATGCAGAAGCTGACCATTGCAGCAGGAGAAGTCGGCGAATTTGTTTTTAGAGTTTGTGTTCATTTGGACTCGTTTGTTACTTTCGATCGCTGTTACTGTTGGGTACGATTACTCAGATTATACTTATTGACTTAGTCGCAGGACTGCAGATTTCTTTTGCTTTTGAATATTATAACCATCTTTGTTGAATTGCAACTACGTGGATAGAATTTTTATTACACCATCTGTATAATCAGTGACTATCAGAAAATTAAGTAAAGATTGGATGTGACTGAAGTCCCAAACGTTAAAAAATAAACGAAAACTGAAGAATAAGTACGCAAAAAATTGCATCTACATCTGTGTCGTCATAATAAATTTGCAAAATCAGAGATCCACGTTTTCGTGCTATATCAATGTTTTAATCGTGGTTTCCGAGAATTCTAGACGTCGGAAAAAATATTTTCTATAACTTCGAAGCATGCACAATATGTACGGAAAAAATTGCATTCATGTTAGTCCTCATTTTTCTATAATTAATTCACAAATTTAGAAAAAAATCACGTTTTTCTTCAAACGTCAGAAAACATGACACTTCTTAACTCATTTCATGACATTAAAGTTTGACTTTTTAAACGGCTGTGTGTTGCCATTAACAATGGAGGTAAAAGTACATTTTCTACGATTGTGTTAAAAGCCAAATTTTTTAACTTCAAAATGATTGCGAAAAGTGTCACTCAAGAATTTTTTGTACAATGTTGTATGTTGTTAAAATTCAAATGTTCTAACTTCATAATGAGTGCAGAAAATGTCATTTTGCCACACGCCATGCGACAAAGAATTTGCCACACGCCTCGATTACATCTTCACAAATTTAAAATTTTGAAAGACTTTAAGGGAAATAACTTCACAACCGTAGAAAAAAATAGTATGTAACACACATGTGGCAAGCTTCACTGCAAAACTCGTATGATACATCGTTTTGCAATGTAGCCCTTGCCACACTTGTATTACAATGTACTATTTTCTGACGCTGTAAGCGGCAGAAAAAGAAATAATAATAATAAATATCCATAGCAACTCCTCCGAAACGGCTTGACCGATTTTTGGTGTATATTTGGTAGGTCTGAGAATAGGTCGTAGGCTATTTTTTATACCCCTAGGTGATATCCAGATATCCTATCCAGAAATTTTCTTTTTATTATTTGGACAAAAATTTATAATTTATATGGCAAAACAACGTTGGCTGGGTCAGCTAGCCTAATATATAAAAATCTCGTGTCACAGTGTTTGTTATCGAACTCCTCCGAAACGGCTTGACCGATTTTTATGAAATTTTTTGCGTATATTTGGTAGGTCTGAGAATAGGTCGTAGGCTATTTTTTTATACCCCTAGGTGATGAGGGTGGCCCTATCCAGAAATTTTCTTTTTATTTTTTGGACAAAAATTTATAATTTATATGGCAAAACAACGTTTGCTGGGTCAGCTAGTTTTTCTATGATAAATTCACAAATTTAGAAAAAATCACGTTTTCGCATGTTCTCGATGATCGGGAACCTCTAGGGGTTGGAAAAAATATTTCAAATAACTTCGAGGTATCCATAATAATTATGCAGAAAACTGCATCCCGGTTACGCCTTATTTTTTTTATATAATAAATTCGGGAATTTAAAAAAAAACACGTTTTCTTATGTTCTCGGAAACCACCCTCGTTCTGAGAGTGGTTTCCGGAACACTAGGGGTTGGAAAAAATACTATATTCTTTCTTCAGTACATGCACAATAAGCACACAAAAACGCAGCTGTGTTGCATCTCATTTTTTAACAAAAAATTCACAAAGTGTGAAAATAGCTATTTGTGCAACAAGTAAGGAAAAGTTTTTTTTTTTCTTCGGTATTAGGCGTAGGCAAAAATAAGCCGCATACGAAAATAGTATAATTATTTTATTAGGAGTAAAAGTGACGAGTCTGTTGATGAGTCACTTCGTTCGTCCGGCACAGCGTCAAAAAAAGTACTTTTTTCTACTCATATATATGAAAATAACTATTTTTCCACTGTCTACTCTATATGAAAATGACATTTTTTTACTCTAGAGGTGAAAATATTTTCATCTGTACATGGTGCACATTAGGTATAGGGTATATTATCTTTTTAAATAGGTAAATGTATCACCTTTCCGAATCAGTAATAATATACAGGGCATTCCGTTTAAAAAAATTGACCTTGTATTTTTCTAAGTCACTTATAGAAAGCGTTCTCTAACTCATCCTGTATGATATTCGAAACATTTGATTAATGGAGGAGATGCCCCCAGGCCTTGCCTAGTCGCAACTAAAAAATTATCTTTTAATTGCTACGTAGGTAGGAGAAAACGCGATTTACTGAAAGTCAAATTTTTGGCAATAAATTCAGAAAAGAATTATTATCTAGAAAACGGCTTGAGATAGGTATAGGAAAATATTAACAAAAGTTACTCAGAAAGAGAGGACGATCCAAAAAATGTAAAAATATACAAGGTATTCCATTTAAAATAACGAAGATGTTGCCAGTTTTACGTATAAGTGGCAACACCGCACTTTCTAAAATATTTTAGTTGGAGATTATCTTGGTAACCGAAATTTCAAAGCAATCGGCTGATCCGTTCTCCATATACTTTTAATACTCCACCCACCGTGGCTCATCCTGTATGTATGAGTAAAAAAAATACAATTTCCTACTCGAGATGAGTAGGGAAATGTCATGTTTTTTTGACGTTTTAAGAAAAAACAGTTCCCTATGTGCTGCACACATGATTTTTTCTACTGATGTTTGGAAAAATGATTAAACCGAGATTTTTTAAATTTTATATTTGACATTTATATACTTATTATATTTATTACGTTTTTTGACATTAAATTGTCATTTTGTTCTAATAACATTGATTTTTAACTTCTTTAGTGTGGAAATATCTTTTCCACTCTGTTAGGAAAAGTTCAACTTTTCCTAACTCAAATTAGTACTTACTGTGATATAGAACATTTCTAAACGTTAGTAGAAATAGTATATTGTGTATTTAGGTCTGAAAGCAATACATTCCCGGACGACGATGCAATTGCATCGAAGTTCGGGAATGTGCTTTCACACCGAAGTACACATACTATTTTTTCTGAAATCACAATCAATATTATTATAAATTAAAAAATTTGTATTAATACATACCATTTCTTCATTACAATCTAACTGCTTACTAATAAATGCAATTTCAATGGGAGTGGGTTTGTCTCCGTGTATTTATTTACTGTCTGAAATATGCATAAAAAACCGTACGGGAATGTTACTTTCCCGGCCTAGGCCAGGAAAGTAACATTCCCGTACGGTTTTGTTGATCGCTGCTTGCCAACGGATTTTTTCCGGTCTGTTCTCTGATAGTTTCTTAGCACGGACTAAAATACTGAAATTGTGCATTTTTCGATCTGAAATCGCGTCGAAAAAAGTGTTTTGCGTTAACAACTTGCTATGAGGTTGTTATCAGCCCTTAAGTTTAGAAATATTAGCCGCTAATTCGTACAGTGTGTCGATAAATATCCATTCTAAAGCATCTCTACCACTTATTTTTTTCAATTTTCGCATACTTTTCAACGTTTGGAACTTCAGTCAAATAAAATTTGACCTGTTTCCAAAAACAATCTCTAAAAAGATACAAAATAAAATTTTACTAAATATTACAAATAGCTGTGTATCCATTAAAAGAGGCGGTCTGTATTTAACGAAATTATCCCACAATCACCATCATAGGTCAAAGGCAAAAGAGTTATAAAGATTACTCAAATTCGGGGTATTTAAATAAAGGTTTCCCTTAATTCGGCAGTATTTTACATTATTTCTGTGAAATGTAAATAAGCTTTCAATGGCATTACGAAAAATTATTCTGTGTTGTCCTCTTACTTCTACGTTCTATGTTTCAATATGTTCTCGAAATTTGCCGTACACCAAATTAATGGTATCCTCATGTATGTCAACTATTACTTCATAATTTTTTTTTTAAAAGGTTTACGTTATCTTGAAGGTCAAGCCCATAAACTTTTTGCTTAGGTGTCCCCATAAAAAAAAATCAAGTGGGGTAATTTCTGGGCAGCCTGCAGGACCAAACCGTCCAGTTTGTTTAATATGGAAATACCTACTTTGAAGTACAACGTTCAGATTTCACATTTGAACATTCACGGACATTATATAAACATTTCTTTCCTCTAACATTTATAATCTCTCAATTTTACTTTTCACTTGGCATAATTTCACGTTTCCTTATTTTTTAAACCACCCTCTACATTATTTCGAAATTCTGATGATGGCTAAACACTTTTGAGAATAAGCAATATTTTTATGAAGAGTGATTTTTCCTCTCAGAATGTGAAATAAGAAGGACACACTGTATATCGTGTGTATTGTTAACTTAATAAATTTGTTCTTTATCTTTAAATTTGTTGTTGTTTGTTAATTATTGTTATTATTATTTAACATGTATACAAGGGATGAAAAATTGAAAATAAATTTTGTTTGGTATAATTACTATATTTGTAATTTATTTATCTCTTGATGATACCATCTTGATTGATGTTAGTATTTTTATGTTTATAGAATCTTATCAAAAGTTACAACACTCCTCATGTGCATCTTTTCTAAAAGTTTCATAAGTTTTATACTGATCATTTTTTTTATTAAACAAGAAGATTCATCTTCTAATTGACATCAATTTGCTGTTTAAATTTCAATAAAAAGGGAATTTTTCTCTTAAGTTATGTTGCCTACAAAAAAAGCAGACCGGCAGATAAACGGACAGACGACAGACATTTTGAAAGTTGTTGAGAATTCAATGACTAACACAATGCTATGGAAATTTTGCCTCCACAAGAGATATTTACGGTTTTAGAAATGTGTCGCTCAAATGCAATTCACCTACTTCTATATACAGGGTGTTTCGAAAAGATTGGGACAACGCTTAGCCGTAGATACTTGACATCAAAACAAGTCGATTTAACTCAAAAAGTAGTAGTCTAACTCTTTTCATTTTCAAGATACAGGGTGGCAAAGTAAAAAAATTGTATTCGTAATTTGTCTCTATCTTGGAAACTATTATACGTATCTACTTCAAATTTGGTAGCGACATGTTCTTCAGGTTGCTAATTACAATGGTGATCTATAAAATATGGCATCGGCAATATCACCATTGTAATTAGCGACCTGAAGAACCTGTCGTTACCAACTTTGAACTAGATACGTATAATAGTCTCCAAGATAGAGACAAATTACGAATAATTTGCCTCCCTGTAACTTGAAAACGAAAAGAGTTAGACCACTACTTTTTAAGTTAAATCGACTTGTTTTGAATGTCAAGAATCTACGGCTAAGCGTTGTCCCAATCTTTTCGAAATGTATATAGTGTAGGAAAAATACATTTTGACCTTGAAAAAATTAATACAAGCAAGGAATTTGGTGGAGATGTTCCACTTGCCATCCTAATGAATATACTAAAAGTTCCCTAAAATCGAAGCTGTGCTTCGCCCGCCTTATTGAAAAATGGCGGCTCATTTTCAGATTTCTGTATATAAATCCTTTACCGTTACAGATAGGAAAAAAGTTTCAAATAAAATATGTAGGCAATAATAAAACAAACGATTTCTCATATTAATATTTTTTCTCTAAATCGAACATTTTTTGGAATTATGAGGTGCAGATTGTTAGTGAAGTTTCAAAAATCAGAATTGTGTACAAAATACACAAAAATCCGAAGCAAAAAAATATACGACATTTTTTTTGCACCTTGTATATTTTAGTCACTATTTTGCTTTAAATAACTGGCAACTTTTTCTCTTCACTTTCAGTAAACATTGCTCGACACCGGCCACAAATTTTACTCAGTAAAAATATAAATTCACGAAACTGCCGATCGACTACCCGCTTCCTCAATCTCCCTGAATCTGTTTACGAAGTCCACCAAGATACACTCCGACCTCTTTACGATCTCCTAATGCATTTATCGGGTCTAGCTCGACGATACGATGGCCCGGACGTGGACAAATGATGTGGGGGTGGTTCCCACCATTATCGTTAAGCCCGGGGCAACCCCCCGCGTGGATGGGTGTATCCTCTACCAGCAGTCATCAGCATCAGTCATTAGAAGGAGAATTCAGGACCACAACACATCTTTTAAACGATCTGACAGAAAATAGAGCGGACGCGTTTCGGGATTTCTATCTCATCTGTCCTTGTGTTGTTGTGGCGTGGCCTTCGGGCGAAATATTGAAAGGAAAGGAAAATTGTCGTATCGATTGTCGATTAACAGCGAAAGACAGATACACCGGTCAGGGAAAATACGCAAAATGATACTTACTTAACGTCAAAATAATTTATGCTCATTTAGACTTATCGAGAACTGGCTCTGCGTCTGACAAATGTGCGAGTAAAAACTGTATTTGTTCTTGAAATAAAGAGAAACAAACTAGACAACTTTTTTTTTTAAATTTATTTGTCGCTTAAATGATGGACTTCATTAAGGTTACAAAAGAAATATGGATACAAAAGTAGGTATGTACTGTACGTAAGTTGTCATTAGTATAAAAATAATCCGATCATTTAAAATAGAGTAAGTATTAAGCATTAATTGAATATTTTAATTATGTAAACTATTTGTATGTACAGTATAATACCAGAGTTTCAGAAACTGTGCTAAACCTATTTTAATACATATAATTATTATCAAATGTGGCACAGTCCTGCTTTCAAAATCACCCTAACAAAATAAAGTACAGTAGACGAAGGGAGAGCTGGTGATTAAGTTTTATCCTTGGGAGAAATATGTTTTTATCTGTAAAAAGATGCAAAGTGATCATTGGTGATGTCCAAATTTGTCTACAGTGTGTGCTACCTTTTTAAAATACTCTCCCTCCTGAGCGATTTCCCAATATAAATTTTCTGAAAAGTGTAAAACTTTGATTTTCATATTTTCTCCGTATGGAAAAAATGATATCAAACACCTTTTATTCTTACCAGTTTTTTTTTTCAGAAAATTGCAAGTAAAAGAAATAATTAACATTATACATAATGAGCAATTTTTGAGCTTTCCGAAAATATTTCACAAGGGCCCATTTATGAAAAATTTGGACATGACCATCGTGATCGGCACACTTTTTACATTGAATGAAGGTCTCCACAAAAAACAGCTTTCTCGTAATTTTTTCTAGTCGAAATGTCTTCATTTACTGGGCTGCTTGTGCATTATCTAAAATTTCCAATTTCGGATTAATTATTTTAGAAGGTAACTCTGCTTATTTTTATTACCAACGTTTGTGTTTTCTCTAACTATATCCCACATAATTTTTTATTTATTAGTAGAATTTAGAATTTTATTTTGATGATGGTTCTTTTTAGAAATTTTAATATTATCCTCATGATTCTTTTTTAGTATAGTATACCTTAAGATCAAGATTATTATTAGATAGTTTGATTTGTTTATGGAGGTCTCTAATAAATATACCTTCCTCAATAATATTACTAGTAATCCAGGGTTTCTTTTTGGTTATTCTAGAGTTTCTTTTTAATTTCAAAGGAAAAGCCATATTAAATAAACTAAAAAATGTATCATGAAACTTATCAAACTTTTATTTACATCAGATAAACCCCTTGCCACACTTCTTTTCCAAGCAAGAATTTAAAATAGTTTTTATTTTCATCTGAAAATTCTCGTTTCCTAATATTACCAAATATTGCTTACGAACTGAGGTAAATTAAAAGATAACAATTGTGCATTATGATCAGAAATTATATTGTCAATAGTTTTTGCTGCATGGGATTAAATTTGTATCAGTGTCAGAAAAAACATTATTACTCAGTTTTTGAATCTTTCTGAACACGGGAATATTCAGCAAAGCATCTACTGTATCCAAATGACGATAGTAAATTTAATAAACCATATATTCTGGTTATTTGAGAGAAAATTGCAAGTGAAATCAGATAAATTTATTAGAGATTTTAAAAGTTTTTGATAATAACTTTTCTAGTAAAACCATAAAATTTTCAAGATTGGCATTAGGAGATCTGTATAAACAACTGACATTTACATTAATATTTTTAAAATTAACCACGACAGATGTTCCTTCAAATATTTGTTCACTAACACCAACATTCGTGATGTCCCTCGCACTATAAGAAAGATCTTCTCTCACTAGTATAGCGACACCGCCTCCTCTGGTATTTTACTTCCACATCCAGTGGAAGTATAGTAACGACAAAAAAAATTTTTATTGTTCAAATAGGCTTAAAATGTCATGAAACGTCGAGATTTTAAGTTTGAGCGAAAACAAAATTTCTGTGTCTGTCTGTAACTTTTTTTTTGAGCGCACGTTTACTCTGAAACCGTTTGAGATATTGACTTGAAATTTGGTACACATATGTACTTTAACGAGATCTAGAACTAGATTATATTTTCATCTTGTTCCGTCGAAGGGTTGGGGGGTAAACTTGGGAAAAATAGGTAAATCAAGCAGGTAAGAGTCCATAAAATTGGTATTTAGTATATACAAGAGAAGCTGAGGTCTCAAAAAAAATTTTGGCATTAGCCACCCCCATTACCACCCCCAACCTATTATTAAAGGGGATGAAAAAAAATTTGATTCAGGGTGTGTACAAGAACCAGAAACCTCGAAATGTTTTTTTACTTCATCCACCCCCTATCACCACCCCCACCCCGCTACCGATGTGGGGTATCATTTTATGGGTTTTTGGGGTAGAGGATTTCAAATATTATATTATTAATGCTCCATAAACAATTATTTCCACATACAAAATTTTTTCGTTGTGAGTGACTTAGATAAAAAATCTGGATGTGGAAGTAGTGATTCCTTGGGCAGCGGTTTTTAGGGTATTCAAAAATACATTTAGTAGGTCACTTTTTACTTCCACATCAAGTATAGTAACGACAAAATTTTTTTTCAAAATTGTTATTGTTCAAATAGGCTTAAAATGTCATGAAACGTCGAGATTTCAAGTTTGAGCAAAAAAAAAAATTTCTGTCTGTCTGTCTGTCTGTAACTTTTTTTTGTGCGCACGTTTACTCTGGAACCGTTTAAGATATTGACTTGAACACATGTTGTTCCGGCGAAGGGTTGGGGAGTAAATTGTGGTAAATCAAGCAGGTAAGAGTCCATAAAATTGGTATTTAGTATACACAAGAGAAGCTAAGGTCTCAAAAAAAATTTTGGCATTAGCCACCCCCACCCCCTTATTAAAGGGGATGAAAAAAAATGTGATTTAGTGTATGTACAAGAACCAGAAACCTCAAAATATTTTTTTACTTCATCCACCTTCACTACCCCCCCCCCCCCCCACTATCGATGTGGGGTATCGTTTTCTGGGTTTTTGGGGTAGAGGATTTCAAATATTATATTATTAAAGTTCCATAAACAATTATTTCCACATACAAAGTTTTTTCGCTGTGAGTGACTTGGATAGAGAATTTGGATGTGGAAGTAGTGATTCCTGGGCAGCGGTTTTTTCCTAATGCTACGTACGTTTAGATCTATAATTCGATGATCTCCAGTTTCTGTTTGCAATTTTTGGGTCTAGGACCTGGTACTATGGGAGTAGTTCCATTTGTGTTAGGCGAGGGTATAAAAAAACTTCATTTGGTTCATTACTACCTGGGCTGCTTTTTTCCATTACTGTGTCATCTTTGGTATTTCCTTTCCTGAAAATCTTGGGGATTATAGTGAAGAACAGCAAGAAAGATTCTATCGGGACATCGTGGAAATGGAGAGGCGTTATCAAGGAAGA
Organism: Rutpela maculata; assembly: GCA_936432065.2. Lineage (NCBI taxonomy): Eukaryota > Metazoa > Arthropoda > Insecta > Coleoptera > Cerambycidae > Rutpela > Rutpela maculata. The sequence goes on from OW386292.2 coordinate 5,341,238, forward strand.
TGGGATACAAATACGATGGCAGATTTTTGTTGGACGTTAAAACTGAAGTCAAAGAAAAAGGAGTAAAACGAGTGCGAAATCCACTGCATAGAACTTTTGATAGTAAAAGGGTTCGTTACCAGAAAAAGGAATAAGATCTTTAACCCTCTGACACCCAAACCCTCTCAATGCTTTTAAAAACTTTAAAAGGTATCTTGAATTACTACTTTAAGTGTTAAGATGTAGTCGTTTGCATAGGACTTCTTTCATTTTTTTTTGACAATATTGTAGATTTAAAGCTATTATTTTGAGGTTAGAAAATGCTGGTGATTTGCTGAGGGAAATCTGACATCAAATTAATATTTAGTGTCTCAAATTACAATGTTTTAGACGTTTTCATATGTATTTATTTTCTTTTTTCTTACAATATTGTAGATTTTAAGCTATTTTTGAGGTTAGAAAATTCTAGTAATTTTCTAGGGGAATTCCGACATTGATTTCATATTCAACGCTTCAAAATTTACAGGAACACAATATTGTAGTCATTTACCTAAGTGTTTCTTTTCTTCTTTCCATAATATTGACGATTTTAAGAGGTTTTCTGAGGTTAGAAAATTCTGGTGATTTGCTGGGGGAATTTCGACATCGGGCTCGTATTCAGCGACCCAAAATACACTGGAGTACTATATTTTGGTCGTTTGCACAGAACTTTTTTTTTATTTTGTGTGGCTGTGTTATACATTGTTTGGGGATTATCCTAATATAAATTCCACAAATGTCGTTATTCCTTAGATGTGAAAGTGCTTCACGTCTGACCTACTCTTGTTTTAATTATATAAACACGGACAGTTATTTCAATAAGGTGCACTTCCACGCACTTGATTTCATGAAAGTGCGTTCATTAAATATGATATATATAAATGGAACACGCAGAATTTTAATAAATGATATAGACGTACCTAGGTAATTGGATTATTTAAATTATGTGGTACTGTAATGTGGTTTTTGCACGAAACGACGCGAAACGGTTGTTTGTATGATTTTAATATTTCAAATGAATGCCTCACGTGATACACAGGGTATTAAATAATTGCTAGGCATGATTTTCAGAACGAATCGTTATCAAAATAGGACAAAAAAAATTCACAAAACATGGACCGAAAAAGCAGCGCTTGAGATACAGAGCGTTACGATATGATAACAATTAGCCAGATATTTTATTGAGAAGGTGACTTGTAACTCCGTTGGGGCGCCACTGGTTATTGAATGACAAATTTAATACCAGGCGGACGCCTTCACTCAGAGGAAATCAGCATAGTATAAATTTTATTTAAATATCTCAAGCCGGTTTCTCAATATAAAAAAACAAAAAACAAAAAACATTTTTTTATGCTCTGTATCTTAGCGATGCATTTCCAAACCCAAACTTTTGCTGACAGTGCACTGTAATCGAAAAAACTAAACTCAATAAAAAATAATCCAAGAACTGTAATGAAAATCTGACTTAGTTTTTATGGTAACGTTTGACAGGTATAGACCAGAAGGTGTTAGGAAAAGAATTTTTTAAATAGTCGACGTTTCGTCAAAATCTACTGACATCCTCAGGATGACGAAACGTTGATTATTAAAAAAGTCTCTTCCTAATACCCTCTGGTATATACCCGTCAACCGTTACCAGCATTAGAGCACAAACATCAACCAATAATAAAAATTAGTTCTTAGTCTCAAAAGATGTTTTCCGTCCGTAGACGTAAAATTTTGAAAAGTGCCCTAAAATCCGACTTTCCAAAAAATTTCTCATTTGATTGCAACAACCATTATATTTTATTACATAAATTGGAGGAATACGGTGTTAGAGGAGTAGCTCAAGAATGGTTTGCTTCATATCTTTCAGAACGTATGCAGCAAGTTAAGTTTCGCAGCAATACATTCAGTTTGAGGAGTGCTGATATTGGAGTACCACAAGGTTCCATTTTGAGACCAAGTGTGTTCGTGCTTTATATCAATGACTTGCTCCAATATATCAAGCATTCCTCAAGTTTGATTGTAATTAGGTACAGTATCTTTGGAAATGCTGAAAATACCGCCAGGGAAATATTTCATAGGCTTACTTTTTGGGTAAACAAAAATAAACTGTGTATTAATTCTGATAAAACAACTTGTATTTTGTTTAAACATCCACAATCAAAATTGCCTAATATCGAAGTTATAACATTAAAGTCAAACATGTGAAATTAATTATAGTGAAAACACAAAAATGTTAGGTATTACATTAGATTATAAACTTACGTGGTTAGAGCATACTGATACGGTCTGTTCTAAATTGTCAAAGAATTATTATGCACTGGATGTATGTTCAAAACAGTGTAATCTTTATATTATTATATTATATTTCGGATATCTTTACAGTACATTGAAATATGAGCATGCAATGAGGTGTGAATCTAATGAATTATTTCTACTGCAAAAGCGGCAGTACGTATTTTTGCAACCCTCAATCGCTTTTATTCATGCAGGGAGGCTTTCAAAAATTTAACACTACCATGTAACCTACATCTATGAAACTGTTTGCGTTGTATAGAAAAACAAGCATATTTTTACAGTGAATCATGTACATCAGTATAATACCCGTAATAAAAACTATATTTTACCCAAAAACATGGATCAGCACCAAGAGGCAATAAAGCATATTTCATATTAATATACAGTCCACACAGCAGAAAGGTTTCTTCGAACATACTTGTGATAGGCGCCTTCTATAATTAATTACATGCCAACAAGTCATAGCATTTGACTCGCCCTGTCGCATTCATTACATTTCAGACGATATTGTTTTCAAATTAAAAAAAATTATACTGCAGAAAAATTAAAAAAAATGCATTTCACGTTGGAAACCATTTTGTTACGTTAACTGTACAAATGAATGACATATAGGTATAATACAAAAATGTGAACTGCGTAATAAAGTTAAACTTAAAACACCCTGTACATCTCCTAAACAAAGATCTGCGTTTGATTTCCATATAAATCGCAGAAGGCAGGACGCGGATGGAAAACAAATGCCGCACACGCATTAACCGACTGGATATCTAGATCTGTCACAGATAGTTAGGTGGCCGGGACGCCGGGGACGCTGCACTGCACCGGAAGTGACAGCACTGATGTCATGACAAATGAACCGGCGCCACCGTCTTTTGTCCTCGGCCGCCAGATAGCTTTTTTCCTTCCACTGCCAGCTAAGATCGTTTATTTTTAAAACAGTTTCCGAGCATCCGCGGCTAAACGACCGCCCTTTGATTGTTTTTAAAAATTGGCGATCGACGTCTTCGGAGGCTCTGGATGAAATTAAGTGGCGCTGTTATTGTTCGACATTAAAGCTCTTTGCGCATTACCCTGGATGTACTGTACAGGGTGGGCCAAATTAGAGGGGATTTGGGGTTTTCTCTAAAACTATAACAGATAGACAAGAACCAATATAGGTGTCCTGAGCTCGATTTTCGAGATACAAACAATGGCGTAAACGGCGATCGTCTATCTTTTTCGACTACCGAGCTACAGAGAGTTTTTGGAAAACTGGTATTTTTGGATGACCTCCATGTCTTAATTACCCCATCTAATTTGGTCCACCCTGTACCAATTAACGAAATGTTTCAAATAGACAATCGTTAATGATGTGAATTTATTATGGTTAAAATGTTTACAAGTGCAGTGGAAGCATAGTACATCTGAAAATAAAGTCATAAATGCTATAAAAAAATTAAAAAATAAGATAACCTCAAGTCCAGATAAGATATCATCCTTTATTGTTAAAGATTGTGCTTGTGTTTTAGCTGAAGAATTTTTTTATAGAATTTCTTAAATCCTATCTATGCAAGAGACAGCAATTTGTTCCGTGCAATGGTTACAATTCTCTTCAATATTTTGTTACCTCTGGTGTCCCTCAAGGGTCTAATCTTGTCCCTCTTCTGTTTCTTCTATTTATTAATGATTTAGATGACGTTATCGACTGTCCTAAACTTCTCTATGCTGATGATTTCAAAATATTTTCAGTTATAACTGGTATTGATGACTGTAAGAAGTTGCAATGCGAATTGGATCATGTCCAATCTTGATGCAGAGATAATAAATTACATCTTATTATTTTGAAATTCAAGATCATGAGATAAAAAAATTAAAATTGTGATTTAACGTGTATGTACAATAACCAATGGTCTCAAAAAATTGTTTGGCATCAGCCACCCCTTCTACCACCCCTCTTTAATAATGAGTGGGATGGGAGTGGATAGTGGTTTGGGATTTGGATAGAAAATCTGGACGTGGAAGTAGTGATTCCTTAGAGAGCGGTATTTATTTCATATCTTCATAAAATTTTATCCATTTCGAATTCAACTTGTATAATAGTTGGTTGTTTAGTGACGCCGTCAAGCAAAACAAGTTACCAACTCAAAGACTCGTTTTATACAATATTTATTACATTCTGTTAATATTTTATTACCATGATATTTAAACATAGTAATTATTATTAATAAAACAATCCAACAATTTGCGTGTCGTTTTTATCAAGTCTCGTGTTCATTAACAATTTAAGAACAACCACAATTAATATTTCTTTATTTATTACATATGTACTTTACGACCAGGTAAATTAAAATTTAATTAACTCCGTGATGGACGCGATAAAAAAATCAAAACAAACGTAATTATATTAATTGAAGCGGTAATAATAAAGAGTTGGAGCAACAAATTAAATAATTTTATGGCGAGACCAATAATCAAAGATGTTCCACCGAACCAAGGATGTTTTTCTAAGGTGTATACATCCTGCATCGTAATTAGCAAAAAAAGTCCTTGTAGACATCAAGGATCTTTTGCAAATAAAGTTAATTCAATAGGGCTAATGTCGGTAACTGAAACGATACTTTTAATAGGTAGTCTGCACCTCTCTATTTACAACATGGAGGTTTCAAAAAAAAAAACATGTAATGTTGGTCTAATATCGTAGAATACTAATACGGAAAAAAATTAATTAATTAAGAATTATGTAGCAGACTGATCTCAGAGAGTGATATTGAGGGAGAAATGTCAACCAGTTGTAGGATTGCTAGAGGTATTCCACAAGGACCAATTTTGGGACCACTTATTTACATAATTTATACACTAAACTTTGCCTCTGTATTGAACATGTATAAAGTTCACATGTACATTGATAATATCGTAACAAAATTTTCATTTCGAATTTGCAACATATGTAAAATAGCTTGGTAGAATACTTCCTACTGAAATTGGATTATATCCGTCATAAACTATATAATATATAATTTATACACTAAACTTTGCCTCTGTATTACAAATGTATAAAGTACACATGTACACTGATAATATCTTAACAAAATTTTCATTTCGAATTTGCAACATATGTAAAATAGCATGGTAGAATACTTTCTACTGAAATTGGATTATATCCGTCATAAACTATATTTTATTACTTTAGAGGCCAAAGGTTTTTGATTAAGAACATAAATTAAAAAGTATGCAAGACATCTAAACTGCAATACGTATTTCAAGTTCAAGTGAACTGCACGCAAGTTAGACGATATATTAGTTTTATCTTAAAATGTTATTGAGGTATTTTTAATAAGACTACTATGAAAAGAATAATAGTTGCAGATACATATGCAAAATACAAAACATATACAAAATAGCATGGTAGAACACTTCCTAGTCAAAGTGGGTCATCTCCGTCAGACAAGAAGATCATCAGATCATTTTATATAAGTGTGATTATGACTTGAGAAAAAGGTTCCAAATATTTTTAACTAAGAACATAAAAATGCAAGACATATAAACTGCAATATACAGTGCGTCTTTCAGGTTCGAGCGATATAACAATTTGACCTTACAATGTTATTCGAAGTACTGGGACTATTTTAACCCCATCTACCCATCTCTTAATTATTGGCATGAAGTCCTGGAACACCCTGTATAATAGAAATTTGATTTTAACGGGCGACAAAAGGCAAACATATCGTGGACGTCACAACGCGACATTTGATCTAGCACAAAGGGTGGCCAACGGAAAAACTGCCCAATCACCAGTCTCCAGTTTATAGGAAGTTCATATGGAACAAAAGCGAAGGCAATTACTTTTATAATGGCTCGAGTAAATTGGGTAAAATCGAGCATTGTTTGAGACAACGCCGCAACAGTCGATCAGAAACACCGTGAAATTCCGTAATTTAAATGACAATAACCTGTAGGTAAGGCATTACCTCGACTACATTTTTTTTTTGTCGATCGATCGACTATTACTAACTCATTCTTCCCCAGAAAAGTAATCTAATAATAATCAATTGTTTATAGGTGTAACACAGTGAAAAATAAGAATCATTTTTCTTTCATAAAAACGAATTAAAAAATAATTGGTATCATAGAGCTTTCAGTATGACTTGTCGTTCAAATAAAAGTTGGATATTGATGCCGAACAAAATAATCAGAGGTAAATATTATAGTCTTCGATGATTTAGTTTTCATACAATTGTTGGACATTCTATAGGATCTCTTCGCATTTTTTAAAGAATTTCTTAGGTATAATTACTATAGCTGTAAGTTGAACCATCGATGATGATCAACAGATCACTTTTCACTTTTTTTTTTTTTTGGTGTCTGTAATATATATGCATACGCGACTTTCTAGAAAATGGCATAGGATCCGGTGATATTCATATATTACACAGACACACACAAAAAAAAACCGGTCTATTCCTGGGACTCCATTGGGCAACCCCCATGTATTTCGACAACTCAAATTAAGAGTTTTTCTTTAGGTTATTTTGGCCAATGGAGCAAAACGGACACCCGATTCGTGTTCATCACGTCGAAATACATATGGCCCAAGTAACAAATTAAGTTTTATCACAATCTACAAGAGGTTATTAAGTCTATATAATAAAACTGATGGTAAAACTGTTTATACTAGATAACCTCTTAAAAGCTACAATAAACCCGGCATAAAACAAAAAAAGAGCTTTTATAAAGGTTATAAATATCCTCCTTAAAACTATCAATAAAACCAACAGTACCTACTTTAGAACCCAAATCTGCAAGATGTTTTCAAGTCTACCATAAAACCATTTATAAAATCTTCTTAAAACCGTTAGTACTTGCAACCAAATTTTAAGCCTGCTTTGAGAACATCATAAATAATTGTGTCTTTAATAATCCTTTGTCGAAAACTTGTTGCACTAACTGTCTAAATCAGAAAATGTCGCCAAGTAATAAAATATGTCTGCCTCGATTGAAATATCTGCATGTGCTAACGTTTTAAAATTTGATATTAATAAACAACCTAGTATCAAAAAATTGTCAACGCAGACCACTTTATTGATAAAGTATATCAAAAAACTTTTAAAAAATCACGCGCCTTGCATTTGTCAGCTTATTAATTATTATTTATATTTAATAAAAAAAATAGTAACCCTAGTTTTAGCTTACTCTGTATGATTTTGGGCTATTTAGGGGTTTATCTGACATATTAACATATTTTAGATAGTTGCAGGCTAAATGTAAACAGTAAGAATAAGGAAAATATAACTAAACACTGTTGCCCCAAATTTGTTCTGCCATAGTTAACAGAAAAAAACATGGCTGAAAAATTAATAAAACCGTTTATTTTAATAGAATACCCTATTAGAGTTTGTGGCTTTAGGAAATATTTTTATAAAACAAAAGGTTTTGTTAAATTCCAATTGCTCCACTTTATTACTATTTTAAAGCCGGTAAGACTTTACCCAGTCTTACTACTCTTCTTTAAAACCTTTAAGATTTGTCTCTGACAATCTCTAATCCAAATGTACTTAGCTTAGATAACATAACCTAAAAAAACATTATTTATTTCGTGTGTTTTTGAGTGTGCGATCACAAAATGGCGTTTACTATGCGTTATATGTCCCCTCTCTCAAAGTTTAAAGGCGTAAGGAGTGGGGACCAAAGCATTTATAAGTGCTGTATAAAAACCAAAAAGTTTTAACGTAGCTTAATAAAACTACCAAAAAACTATTAGGTTTTAAACCAATTATCGTTAAAAATAAATAGTATTTTTGATAACATATATTAAGGGTAAGACAAATTAAGAGTTATTAGTTTTATTGCTTGATCATAAGTAGTACTTAAAGACCATATTTTAAAACTCCCATAAAACCTAAAGATGATTTATAGATGTCTACCACAAAACTTAAAATATTTAAAATCCACTATAAAACTTAATGAGTTTATTATGGTTTTGAATAATGCAGCAATTAAGTGGCTAGAAAACCAATAGGTCTTAAAGAGCAAAGATGTTTAACAAATTGCTTTAAAGATAACTTGAAGGCCTTTTTTAAGTACATATTATCTGCAGATAAATTGGTATGCATAAAAGAAATAATAAAACCCAGTTCGGTTTATTTACCTTCTTAAATCTATGATAAAACCCGATAAATACTTGTTAGCATTTAAATTGTTACTTGGGGGGGTTACCCAATGGAGTACCAGAAAAAGAGACCACTTTTTTAATTTCGTGTGCCTGTGTAATTTTTCTTCATGGGTTATTATTGTACTAAAAGGGATCGTCTTCAGTTTATATATGGTCCATATGGTCCTAATACTTGCTCTTACCCTCAAGGGGCGAAAATCACCCCTCAATTCAAATATTCAACATTTGAGAAAGTATTACTAATTAATTTTTGAAACAGGAGAGAGGAGAGTTAAATTTTTGGGATCGCTGATTACGATCCTGAAATAAAATTAAAAAAATTCAAAATGGCGACTCTAATATGACGGAGAGAATTTTTTTATTTAAAACAAGGGTTTTAAACGGATAAAAAGAATTGAGCATCTAGGGGATGCTATATATTAACAAAAAACAACATTAAAAAAAAATATATTACTGAACAATTACAAATAACAAAACGGTGACATTTTGTTTAAAAAAATGTGAAAACGCACATTGTATGGGCCATAACTTCTTTACTTTTTGTGATGTAGAAGCAGTCAAAAAATCATTTTAAAGATTTATTACTCATCTTTTGTTCCTTATAATTTTTGATGGAATTGTCACAGTTTCTAAAATATTCAACATTTAAACTAAATACTTCATCCTAAAAACGATCGGATGCCATCTAATTAAATATCGCCGAAACTATCAGTCCTACACAAATATATACAAAAACAAATTCATTCTGTTTATAGGCTTCATTTTTGATAACCACCATTTTCTTTTCTCAGAAACTAATATTTATTGACATGTTTGCAAAGAAACAAAAACATTACGTTTTTTCTAAAACCCCTTTATAGTTTAAAATGCAATTTTTTTCTAAAGCAAACGTCTAGGTCCTACTATATATTAACAAAAAACAGTACACGGGGATATATTTTTTTAATTACTTTAACAAAATGGGGACGTTTTTATTTAAAAAATATGAAAAACTACATTGTTTCTGTAATAACTTTTTTGTTTCTTATGCTAGAGAAATAACCAAAAAATCATTTGTGAGACTAATTAATGGACTTTCATTTTGATTGTTAGCATTTTTAACGGAAGTGCTATAGTTTTTAAAATATTCAACATTTAAACTAAATACTTCGTCTTCTAGACGTTTGGACGCTGCCTTTGTACTTCCAGATCTCCGAAACCATTAACTACAGAAATTAGAAAAAACTAGATTCATCCTCAATTTAGTAGCTTTCTTATCTGTCTCAAGCATGCTTTCGTAGTACCTTTTGAGTTATTTGACGAAAACCTATTTGAAATAATTCTTTTTCATGCTAAAATCCCAATTTTCAAGTCTTTATAACTTAAAGACTATCAATTTTGATGAAAAGTTGCATAGAACCTTTTCTTCTCAATATTTGATTTTCTTTCAGCTCTAATGTTTTTTTTAGTTGCCACCCCTTGGCATCCACCCCTCTACTATCCGGGGACTTGCTAAGTCCCCGGATAATATAGAAACTTTTCTTTGATGCATTTATTATTAAGTTGCCAAAAATAAAAGATCTAATTCATATGACATTCATATGAAGTTGAAAAATCTAGTTACTGTACTATATGGTGAATATCGCACAGATATTTTTTTGTTAATAGTACGGCAACCAATTATTTTTTGCTTACGTTATCGGAACAAGGCTGAAAAGTGATTTATGTATTTCATTGTCAGGTGGTAGATAAAAACAGAAAAAACGCTATAAATATAAGCAAAGTGACATAATTAGGGCAAAGTTAAATTCCCCGTTACTTTGTAGATATTTTAATGTATATAATCATAATCTTATCGACAGATATTTTTATTGCAGCGGAAAAGAAGACGTGTTAAATGTTAAATGTGTCAAAAATTCGGTCATTCGGCTAAGCATTTTTCCTGGCTAAATCGTTAATTTTTAACTTCAAGAATACGGGGAAATTATTGGCAGATAAACACTGTGCAAGCGTTGGCACAGTACCTGATAATATTTGATGGTCCTCAAGGATCGGTCCTCGGGCCCCTGATTTCTCACCTATTTATAAATGTGGAAGTTATTCAAGTCAATTGCTTACGCTACGTCGATGACACTCAAACTCTTTATGACTGTTGGCTCCAGATGAGATTCCAATCTATTGCAAAATAGCCTCTTTAACTAAATGGTTGGTTTAAAAATGTTTATCTTAAATGTATCCAAATGCAACGTTATATACCCTACACAGCAAAACTCGCACCTGTTAAGTTTAATTATAACATAGTTAACGATGTTCTTTAAAGATTTGAAACTTATAAGGATCTTATGTAGAAGCCTCTAGAACTTTTTTATTTCTATTCAGATCAAGCAGAGAGTCTATAACGCTACTTTGTTTGTATTCGGTCTAAAGTTGAATCCGCGGAACTCGTCTGGAATCCTGATTATGACTCAAAGTTATTATGGTTCAATAGCACACACTGCAAAAATGCGTCGAAGTCGATATGATCACATACAGTTCATCTCAAAGTTATAGCAACCTAAGGGCCGGTTTTTCAATGCAAGGTTAAGCACTTTATCATACAGAAAAACTAGTTTAGACTGTGCTTCTATTAAACATTTTAAACATTTTAATATCGCAACTTCACATTCTAAATTTCTAGTTAGTTTATCTGTATGATAAAGTGCTTAACCTTGCGTTGAAAAACCGGCCCTTAGGTTGCTATAACTTTGAGATGAACTGTAGGTATTATTATAACCAAACACAAATTTCTAATTACCATCTTAGAAAACAAATTTTTGTACATCAGTTTCATAACAGGTCAAATTCAAGTATCGAATAAAGAAGCCTGTAAGTGTCTGTGGATCGTTTCTTTCTAAACACGGTCACTTCTTTTAGGCTTAATAGACTAGACGATATATAATTTTTTTTTAATTCGTAGATAAGTGGTTTAAAAAAGATTTAATGACGCTCAAAACAAAATCGAATAGAAAGAAATATATGGGGCGAGCGTAGAGGCGACTTCAATGTGAATATCAGTCGATATTCCGTTGAAGCAACGTCGAGCGCGGTTAGTACTTGGATGGGGTCCCATCTTGGGAAATACAGCGTTCTCGTCCCACCTTCTAGCGGCTTGTATATCAGTGTATACGCGGAAGTTACGTAATTTCAGACGACGATTACGTAGTGGATATACCATCCTTCGGAGGGGATGTAAAGCAGGCGGTCCCTTGTCTATTAAATGTTAGGCAAGTAAAAGATCCCTACTCTTCTTAAGGGAAGAGGTTCGGCAAAATTTCTAGGTTGGGGGTAGCTCGTCTCCTGGCGTCGGTGATAGGCCCTGGTAGCGGAAATAGGTCGACGTTAAATAGTTAAAAAAAAAAAGGAAATATATTCGGATGTAACAATTATTCTGAGAACTTGCAGAAATATAAAAAGTTTGAAGTAACTTAATCAGAATCGCCTTACTTGGAATCTAATAATAGACTAGTTTCACCGTCATCTCTATGTTCCCAGGGACAGGGGTATTAATATTCATTGGTTCGAGGTACGCAACTAAAATTGCCACTAGATGTCGCATATGAAATAAAAAGGTAACGTATGGAGCATTTGGCTCCTTGGTGTCAAAATGAGTAAATATCAAAATATCATGATATATGTCAAATTATAAATATCGTGATATATATCATTTGATATATATCCTTGAAACTTGGATTTCATTATCAAATAAAAATTTATGAACTTTACGCCAAATTCCATCTTTCTCGAAATGAAGGTGTGCTTTGGTGACGTCTTAGTTCTGTTATTTACGTACAATTTCATTAGTTTGACATTTTGACAGACTCAAAGAATTCTTGCGGTTGGAATCATAAAGTTTTATCAAGTGTACCTTTTTTACGTAGAAATGACTCCTCCATGAGATTTTCTAGTCAAAAGTACCACAACGTTTCGTAAAAAAAAGAGAAAAAATATCCATCATCAGGTATATGTACTTTTGAGGCGCCCTCCATGGGCTAGCGTGACATAAATTATTGTTTCCTAGCTTAAAAAGTGTTTCCTTACCACAACAACAATTTACTAAATCATGTTTGGTTACATCCTCATATTTTGGTCCAAAGAATCTACCCTTGAACTATGGCCTATTATTAATGGTCCACCCTGTATATTAAAAAATAAATAACAGCCAAAACAAATTATGGAATTTGTCAAGCGCGTAAATTGTAAGGCCAATGGATCTTACTCTCAAGACTTTATGCTTTAAATCTTGCTCTTACGGAGGCAGAAACTGAATTGGAACAGAGTGACGGAGGAAAAACAAACAATCACACACCATGATATTAACCGGGCGCGAACAACTTATAATCAAGGAGTGATTCAAGATAAAATTGTCTTGAGGCCTGATCTGATGTAGAATAATCATCATTACCGCTCGAATTTCGACCGGCCGTACCGCAGGAAACGTAGATATTTAAACCTAATGACTTCGGATAAAACTACAAAAAAAGACTCGAATAATACCATTAAAATAATGCCTCCATATGAAGTGGTTAACCACACGGCAATCTTCACTTAAAACGGTGTAGAAGTCACTTCTACTGCTTTAGACTCGTTTTATTTGTCCACAAAATTGCTGCCGGCTATTATTATTATTTGTGAATAAACAAAGCGTAAGACAAAGGATGTTGCTCTAATTTATTGTTTTGAAATAAATAGTAGGCGCTACTGGTTTAACCCAAAGGACTAACTTTTCAAGGTGGTAAACCAAAGGTCGGCAGAGTTGTGTCGTGTTTTAAAATGCAGGATGTGCTTATACAGGGTGGACCAAATTAGATAGGATTGAGGTTTTCTCTAAAACTATGGGATATAGACAAAAACCAATATAGGTGTCCTGAGCTCGATTTTCGAGAAACAAACAAGGGCGCAAACCGCGATCGTCTATCTTTTTCGACTACTGAGCTACAGAACGTTTTTGGAAAATTGTCATTTTTGGATGACCTCTATATCTCAATTACCAAGTGTCGAATCGAAACACATTCTTGAGGCACTTTTTTGAGTGAAATCCGTTGCTGATAAGAAGAAAATTATGCATGCCTCAGATTTGGACGTAACTTTTTTTTTTTTAAATTATTTCATTATTCGATCACAACTTAAATTAGCTATCCAACGATATATATGTCATATTTATCACTAAAAAAGATGGTTAATTTTCAAAAAAAAAGAAAATAATGCTTGAATCATTTGTAAAACCTTGAGCAAAAATATATAATAAAGCAGGTAGAGAAGCTGTAGAAAATATTGTTTTAGAAACTCTCGATTTTTGCCAGTGGTTTTTGCGTCAGTGCAATGAAGGAACAATTATATGGACAGACGAGGCCCATATAAGCAGTCTCGGAATTTTTATTCGGCATAATAATCATCATTGGTCTCATGAAAATCCGCACGTAACCGCTACAATTAATTGTCAAGGACGATTTGGATTTGGTGTGGTTTTATTGGATACCAAATAATAGGTCCTCTTTTTTTCACGGTAATTTGAATACCGAGTCCTTTGTAGAAAATATGCCTGAAGACAATTTTAAAGATTAATTTACCAACACGATGGAGTCCCAGGTCTTATGTCATATGAAACACGAAATTATTTAAATGCTCAATTTGGGGAGGATTGGATAGGTATCTACATATCACTCAGGACTAGTTTATCAATGTCTAGTTAGCTAAGTCAACTACCACCTTAAGCACAATTGATCATATTACTTCCACGTCCAGTGGAAGTATAGTAACGACAAAAAAATTTTAAAAAATTTTTATTGTCCAAATAGGCTTAAAATGTCATGAAACGTCGAGATTTTAAGTTTGAGCGAAAAAAAAATTTCTGTCTGTCGGTCTGTCTGTAACTTTTTTTTGTGCGCACGTTTACTCTGGAACCGTTTAAGATATTGACTTGAAATTTGGTACACATATGTACTTTAACGAGATCTAGAACTAGATTATATTTTCATCGTGTTCCGTCGAAGGGTTGGGGGGTAAATTGGGGTAAATTTGGGGTAAATGGGTAAATCAAGCAGGTAAAAGTCCATGAAATTGGTATTTAGTATATACAAGAGAAGCTGAGGTCTCAAAAAAATTTTTGGCATTAGCCACCCCCATTACCACCCCCACCTCCTTATTAAAGGGGATGAAAAAAAAAAGTGATTTAGTGCATGTACAGGAACCAGAAACCTCAAAATATTTTTTTACTTCATCCACCCCCCACTACCAGCCCCCCCTATCACCACCCTCACCCCACTACCGATGTGGGGTATCGTTTTATGGGTTTTTGGGGTAGAGGATTTCAAATATTATATTATTAAAGTTCCATAAACAATTATTTTCACATACAAAGGTTTTTCGTTGTGAGTGACTTGGATAGAGAATCTGGATGTGGAAGTAGTGATTCCTTGGGCAGCGGTTTTTTAAAGATTAATTTACCAACACGGTGGAGCCCCAGGTCTTACGTCATATGAAACACGAAATTATTTAAATGCTCAATTTGGGGAGGATTGGATAGGTATCTATATATCACTCAGGACTAGTTTATCAATGTCTAGTTAGCTAAGTCAACTACCACCTTAAGCACAATTGATAATATTTTTGTTAATTATAGAAACGAAGAAGTGTGTTGTGCATCGAACTATTCTTTTTGAACATAACTTTGAAAATCGTAAAATAAATGCAAATAATACATTTGTTAAAAGAAGCTACAATGTAAACTCAATTGCTAATTTTGAACTAGCAATCAAAATGAAACTTGGGGAAATCTTTATAATATTTCTGATATTCATGATGCATTCACATATTTTAATGACATCCTTTTATATTATTATAATTTGTATTTTCCTCTGAAAAAATGTTATATCAATACATCTCTCAAAAAAAATGGGTAAATACCGAGGTGATAGAGTCCAGCGTAAATTTGAAAAATCTTTTTGTTCTAAAGACAATGTGTTCTAGTATGTCCGAAATTTATAAAAATGCAAAAAAGAACCACAAATTGTTGATAAGGAAAACTAAAAAATCTTATTATCAAAATAAAATTACAGAATCTGACAACCCTGCACGGTCTGCTTGGGATGTTATAGCGGAAATATCAAATAAAACACTTTAATAACATTAATATAAACGATGAAGGCGTGGTTCATGACGATCCCAAAATAGTTGCTTCACTTTTTAATAATTTCTTTCTACAAGCCCCAGAGAACATAGTCAAGCAAATCCCGAAGCTAAGTAATAATGTGCATATCCCTACTCTAGCTAATTTGTCTCAGTCGTTGTTCTTAAAACCGTTTACTACTGATGAAATGTTACATTTATTAACAAACAAATTCAAGGCCAAAAAATCATCTGGTCCTGATGATATTCCCTGTTTTCTGATAAAAAAAGTGGTAAATTTTATCCTTCGACCACTCACTTATATAATCAATTTATCATTCGAATCGGGGACATTTCCAAATAGTTTGAAAACTGGAAAAGTTGGTACCCATTTTTAAGAAGAAGGATAGAGACATTTTGGAAAATTATAGGCCTGTAACTGTGCCTTTTGGTCTATCTAAAATATTTGAATACTGTTATTTAGATTACTAAATTTCTTAGAGACTTACAAAATAATTACAGAGAATCAACATGACTTTACTAGTGGTATGTCAACCAATACGGCTACACATTCATTTTTATATAAAATATTAGAATTTGTCGACGCAGGAGAATCCCCTGTAGGGATATTTTGTGATCTAAGCAGAGTATTCGACTGTGTTAATCATGATTTACTAAAATCTAAACTGTTTGCCTATGCATTAAGTTTTGTTAGCACATTTCTGGATGGACGAAATCAGTATGTTAGTTTAGACATAAAACGCAAAATTCAGTTTACAGAGTTGATTCTGAATATTTAGAACTAAATATGGGTGTTCCACAGGGATCCATATTGGGCCCTGTTTTGTTTTTATTATATATTAACGATATAGACTCTTTGGCGTCAAATGCACATTTTACAATGTATGCAGACGATATATCTATTATAATATCTAATCCTAGGAACAATCTTTTAGAAGATAATTCCAATAATTTATTGACTAATTTGAATAATTGGTTTTCTAAAAATTCTCTATATTTCAATGCAGAAAAAACTCACCTAATTAGATTTCACACCAGGCAAAAGAAATGTAATAGTTTAAATATTGATATAAATGGTAACACAATCGAGAATGAGGAAAGTATAAAGATTTTAGGCATACACCTGGATGAAACCTTAAACTGGAAACATCACTGTGAAGTCCTGATATCTAAAATATCATCAATAACTTATTTGTTCAGAAATATCAGATCGTTTCTCAATAAAGAACGATTAATTAATTTATATTATGCTCAAGTTGATACACGCTTCAGGTATGGTGTCTGTTTCTGGGGATAATCCACCCTAGCAACAACAACAATTGCGCAAAAACGTATTTTGCGATGTATCGCCGGCGTACCGGCCACTCACACTTGTAAAGGTATTTTTAAAGAATTTGGAATTTTTAGCTTGCCTTGTTTGTATATTTTCGAAATTTGTATGTATGTTTTTAAAAATAGGAATAAGTTTGTTTTAAACAGTGAATACCACAATGTCGATACTAGACAGAAAAATGACTTCCATGTGCCTTATGCCAGACCTAAAATTACTTGTGAATCTCCCAGGTCAATGGGACCTAAAATATTCAACCGCTTACCGGATGAAATAAAGTTTGGCGAGACAACGCATGCATTTAGAGGGAAATTAAAAATGTTTTTATTAGATAAGTGTTACTATTCAGTAGCAGAATTCTTTCGATCTTAATGTATATTTTATATCGTATGTATACATAAGATTTATGTGACTATTCCTATACGATATTCTGTACTGTCAAAAAGGAAAATAAATTATTATTATTATTATTATTAACTAAATTGATAACTAACAATTAATTTAGCTAACTGGACATTAATAAACAACAAAGTAATTTAGATATTGTTTAATTTTTAGGAAATAATGGTCCAATTTTGTGGCCAGCTAGATCTCCTGATATAACCCCTGCAGACTTTTGGCTTTGGGGTTATTTAAAAAATATTATATATAAAGAACGTTCTAATAACATAGAAGAATTGGAAAACAAAACATTAGCTGCGTTTCGGATAATAACTCCTGTCATGATTGGAAATGCTGTAAGGAGAAGGTGTCAACATTTATTGTGGTTTAGTTTTTCCTATTTTTGGAAAAATTATTTTATATTATTAGAAGTGTTGTTAATAGTTTTCCGTGGCCTCCTCACAAATATATTAAATTTTTCGGAAATAAACCACTTTTTCTAGAGATAAATATGACATTCGACATATGGTTGAATAGCTAATTTAAGTTGTGATCGAATAATGGAATAATTTACAGGTCTATATCTCGAAAACTGAGGCATGCATAATTTTCTTCTTATCAGCAACGAATTCTACTCAAAAAACTGCCATGAGAATGTGTTACTCGATTTTCGATTTGACACTTGGTAATTGAGATATAGATATATAAAAATGCCAATTTTCCAAAAACCCTCTGTAGCTCGGTAGTCGAAAAAGATAAACGATCGCGGTTTGCACCATTGTTTGTTTCTCGAAAATCGAGCTCAGGACACCTATATTGGTTTTTGTCTATCTGCCATAGTTTTAGAGAAAACCTCAAATTCCATCTAATTTGGTTCACTCTGTACAGTGTCCGACATAAAGTCTGCAATCCATCGGAAATTATGTTATTGGTATTTGGTTTGACTTACCAAACAAAATTTTAACAACCTATTATTAAATAGTTTCAACATAGAAACAGATGTAAAATACTAGCAGCTTTATTAGAGGAATTAGTAATCTCAATAATTTTACTTACGATTGAGCCTCAACTCATAGAATTTAAGCTTCGGTAAAGCAATCATTTGAAATGGATTCGAATTTTACCATCGTAATGTCTAGAAAACACTTCTAAATTATGAATTACTATTTTATTTTATCTCAATATTCGTTTAACTATCTTATAATAAATATAAGGCTAGTTTACTTTTGAGTTGAATTTGTTTGAGAATATGCAAATTTTATCAAGAATATTTTTTTCTACGTCAATAATAACATATATTCCTATGTGATGCATAGTTTATGGTAAACACTCCATTGTCTTATACCATACCTGTAAAATTTACAGCTATCTGGGCTCTGAACTGTAGTTGTATTGTAGGACAAACATCCAGAATTTCACATCAAAGTATAAACAGACACAATTTTGTAAACAGAAGCAAAGAGATGCGTTTTACGTTTGTAATTGCCAGATGAATATGTTCCAGCTGTTTCTAGCTGCCACTTGTATAAAAAGTTTTAAAAAAATAGCAAAAAAGTTAATTTTTAACAACCACCATTAATTTCAACATAATTACAGCACATTATTTATATCAACATAGACAGTCCTAATCAACAGACTTGTTCTCTAGTAGAATGGGAAACGTTTATTAATAATTATTTCCCGTCTATGATTTATTATAAGAATACCGGTTTTTATTTTGCAGTAAATCTAATTTTATTGTACTTTGGCGAGGCCGTTAAACACCAATCTAAATGGAAAATCTCCATGTGGATACTTATGCATGTTTCAGCAGAAAAAGTATGCATGTTGTATTTGTAGCCAGCTATGTCAACGGGTCGATTTCAGGGTTTTAAATCAAAAGCGCAAAAACTTATAATATCACCTATTTTCGGATCAACGATATGGGATACAACAGTGACAAATGAAAGTTGCAGTCGGGCGTTGTCGGCTGCGAATACCTCTCAAATACAATAACTGTCAGTTTCTATCACAAGGCGACATAGCATGGTAGAACTCCTTATTAAAAGTAAACGCTTTAAAGGTTTGAGAACATTCTTTCAGTATCCACACAACCCCTATATATCCAAAATAGTTTCAGGTTTGTAAAGCCATTTTATCGTTTAAAGGTAAAAGTATTCACACACCCATCTTCACAGCATCTACAAAATATTTTAAGTAACGCTTATGAAGATGCAAAGAGGCGAATAAAAGTTCCTTTACACTCCTCTATATAACAAAATTCGGCTTTATAGCCTATTAATGCATTGGAAACGATGTGTGGTGACTACATTAACTCATATAAATCTGTTTTATAAAGTTATCATTCATTCGACAAAATTGTTTTATGAAAGTTTCGAAATCAGACATTTTCGTTGTTAATGTATTTCTGTATAACTAATTGTTCTTGGTTGAATAATTTACAGAGCTTTCTCGTTTCATACATATGGAAACATATTCAACCGTTGTTTCGACTTATCTGTTTTGTGACTAAATACGTGGACATTTGAATTTTCATGAGATTCTTCAACGTCTTGCCAAACGTATTTTAAGCCATGCATTAATTATTCTTTCATGAGACAACTAAACGTAAAATTAATTAGCGATTTAATTTTACTGCTAGGATATCTCATATAGGCCATCGAAATTCTGCAAACGAAATGACTGATTAAAATTTATGTGTTCTTCAAAATATTTACTCCTATATAACTAAAACTGGTTGGTTATTTCCATAAATTAATTACGTAAAACAAAATACATAATTAAAAGTCCATGGGTGCAAATAGAATATGATTTTTTTTATGAGAATGAAGATGAATGCCACATTGAAAATATTAAATTTTTTAAAATGTGGTGGCTGAAATAACGTAAGCTTTATGGAAATGGCCTAGCTGTTATAGATCAATTCACTACTGCTAATAAGAAACAATGGTTTTATAAGAAATTATTGGTAATTTTCAGGACCAATTAAACAGATGTTATAAAGTTTTTTTTTAGTTGCATAAGAAACTGTTGCAAAGTGTCTTAAAGAATTCGGTTCTATTAGCTTTAATTATACATAATTCAACTTTTCGATGTATAAATAATACAACAAATTGTTTTGTAGAACAATTTAGCTTGTTATGCGGCCATTATATAGCGATGAAGTCCTTATATAGAGTAAAAACTACTGCGGACAATTTAACCTTAACAATTATTTAGTTACGCTATAGCTACATGCTCTTTTTTGTAGTATTAAAGACTACCGCCTTTTTGGCTATAACACAATTCAGGTCGTTATATGCAGATACTATACAGCACCAGTTTATTTTAGAGAACTATTCAGCTTCTTTCGCAGGCATTATACAACCATGAAGCTCGTGTAGTAGTACAGTGTGTTCTAGAACTAAAATACCTCAATAAAGTTTCTGTATAAGAGTATTTATCAACAACTGTTATCTGTACAAAACTGGTTTATAAATAGTTATAAAAACGTGGTAATACGACAATAAAGTTTTATAATAGCTCTATACCCACCATTTACGTAACCGTTATAAAATAAAAATATTCTCATAATTATTTGAAGCTCTCTAAGAGATATATGAGGAACCTTTACAAGGATATAACAGAGCCTTTATAAAACGGTTTTATAATTGTGTTGTAAGAACATTTTAAATTAAAACTATAACCTCATGGTCACAACTAGTTTCAATTTTAGGTAAAATTTACGTTAATTTTACTTCCCCGCTTACCTAGCATATGTGTTTGACCTACAGGTAAATATTAGTTCAGAAAATGTCCCGGAAGTTATTGTTACTTGAAAACAGAATTATATCTCTTCCCTGAGAGGCAAAATTACGTGTTCATTGTGTAAATTATTTCAAAGGACCATAATGATCGCACCGCAAACCGCCTCTTGGCTACTATCGCTAGATGACCAGTATATCCTAGGCAGTAACAGCTTTCTACGGAAATTTTTCGGAGGAGTTCGTCAACAAGAGTTGCCCAGAGCAGCGGAGATAGTACTCCTCCTTGAGGGTAGCCTGTACACACCTTTGCCTCAATGGCAGCCTCGCCTAGCTTTAATACTATTATCTACGCTGGCTTTAATCCACTGGCAGAGTACTGTTGGGGCTCTTCTGTTTGACAAAGCATACGTTAGTGATTGCGTTGTCGCATTGTTGAATGCTCCTTCTATATCTAGAAATGTTACCACTGCCATTTCTTTGTCAGTAGCCTGTTCAAATTACTACTACTAAGGGGGTTTCCCGTAATGTCATTGTTTTTAGTCAAAATTATTGTTGGCATCGGCGCCTTCTACGTAATATTTATATATATATATTTATTGCAGCCATATTATTTTCGCCATTTTGAATTTTCAACTTTTGATATCATCTAATTCTAAAATAACTAGCTACCAATTTTATTGCCATTCCGACGGAATTTCAAGTTGTTTAAACTAAAATGTAAGCATAACCTCTTCTACTTATATGGATTAAGTTAAATAGATACCATATCTCGTCAAAGTAACTAACAGTTTGAAATGACATATATCAGTTCAGTAGAGGCATTAGTTTATAATAATAATAATTTTTCCAGTTTTATGTTTCTTAAATCGTGTTAGAACAAAGGCAGATGTTTGCCCAATGTAATGTGCCCACTTTGTTGCATACAAATTAACACTGCGTTTGCCGCGCGATACCTGAAATGTCGTCTACGACCAATTATACATAAAGTGCGTGATATTTTACCGTTTCATTGAGTAGTGCTAATAAAACTCATTGAAAAGAAGTGACATTAACGCCGCCAATTAATACAATGGGTTTATTATACCTTCATATAAATTGTTGTCCAGTGTTAATATTATCCTCATGGTCAATAATTATTTACATTTAGCGGGACGAGAAAAACCAGTTATTAATAATATTAATTATTGTATATGTGAACTTGAACAAGGTTCAATAATTTCATGATTAGTTCTTGCGTAAAAGAAATTAAATATTAAACGTGAAGTTCCGTATTTTCCGTATTTCTAATGAACAATAATATGTTAAGTTGGCAATAATCTGTCATAATTTATGTGATTGGAGCAATTATCGCGAACGTACAGGGTGTGTTGCGTGATGTAACCAGTCCTCGAGTATGTGAAAAAATTGTGTGAGCACAGGACCGGCTTCGATAGTTCCTGGACCCGTAGCAAACTTGGCTTTATTGAGTTCGTTGATGACTTTTGAGAAGGTGGCATCAATTTTTAAACACCCCATGTTTAATTTTATTTCTTAGGACTGGCTTGTCTTATTTGGAAAGCGAAAAATGACTTTGAGACCGGAAGAATTATTTATTAACATCCACGTTCTAACAATTTCACTTAAGATATTATTTTCAGAAATTGATTAATTAAAAGGCACTCCCAAGTAGCACCCTTAGGTCAGAATTACGTAATGCAGACCTTGTTTTGGTCTCGCTTTTCCGTTTATCCTAACCTAATTGACTTAATATTTACGTAAAATATAAGTAAACGGAGAATGAGACGACGCGCGACGTCCGTAATACGTCTTAAATAAGGTAGCTCAGTTATAATGACCTATTTCTCTGAATAGGTAGTTTAATTAATTTATAATGATGGAGTAGGAGTACATCATGTAATGTCATACATAATTGTAAAATAATGTGTCCACCCTTTCCCTCTGTGTGGTTTTTTACTGCCAATCATTTTTTATATTTTTATAAATATATCCATTCTACCTCGGAATGTTAAAAGGGCCTCAGGTATTTTACGTTTTTGAAAGAAAAAATTTTTTTTTTTAGCTTGAATGTATTTTAAAAATATTTGTAAAACCCTGTACAATAGCCCTACAGGACTTTCCATAAAATATGATAATATTGTACTTGATATCTGTTAAATAACCCTATATTAATGATTTGTTTCAATTAATCAGTCATGAAAATTTCATTATAAAATGGTCTTACAGTTGATTAAAAAATATGGCGAATATAGTACCACACGACTTCAAAGTATTCTTTTCAATATTTTAGACGTTTTTCCTTCAGTCGAAGTCGTTAAAACTTATATTATCTTTAAAGTTAAATGGGACCAACAGAGCATCTGCGGCACGTGACCTTATGGGCGTGGCTAGTTTGCTTGGAGGTAAAACAAAAAAAATCATAACCTCAAAACATTTGGTGAGCCTGATATGTAAATTGTAATACTTTGCTTTTTTGTGACCGACATATTTGTATGGATTATTTTTGTTTTTGCGTGTGCTTTAATGATTATTATTACACCTTGGATGCTAAAAGTGCTACCAGATACAGAGAAAAAATCGCCATAATTAGTATAGACCCGTACTTGATATCAAACAATGCAGCAGTAATATAGAACATTTTCCTAAAACAATACTATATCCAGATATTGTTAATGATATTATTATAAGGAAGTAAAGTAAGGTTATGATGTATTATTTGTTTATCCTTCAGGCAGGAACCTTGAAATATGTGACGTCACGTGCTGATGCTCTATATAGGTTTAAATAATTTTGTAATTTTTGAAATTGTAAAGTCTTTAAATTTCATTTAGAACTAAATTGGTCATATTTCCCAGTCCAGGTTTGATACCAGGTTCAAGGAGAATAGAACAATAATCATCTGTTTAGGATAAATGAAATAGCTCATTAGCTATTTCTTTTTATTTGTATTCTGCACTCGGTAAGAGCCGTTATTAAAGACCATATCAGAGCATTCGCAAAGAGTCATAAAACATGGTGGTGTAGTGAGGAAGGACTTCCCATAAATCCTCACAAAACTACAGTCGTCACCTTCACACGAAAAAGATCCTTGAGAGGCCTAAAACCCCTTAGGCTCAATAGAGTGGAATCTCCATTCGCTAGTGAGGCTAAGTACCCATTTTTGACTTAGAATACCTACATCCAAAAGTCACAAAAAACAACGATTGCCCTGGGAAGGTGCGGACAGATGTGTGGAAAAAGCTGGAGGTTAAACTCCAAGTTGACCCTATGGTTATACACTAGAGTCGCTAGACCACTGATAACCTATGGATCGGTGGTATGGTGGACCAAGTCACTGCAGCTGAAAGCAATAAGGCCATTACGTGACGTACAAAGTCGTGCTTGCCTGTGCGCCATGGGAGCCATGAAAACTGCTCTCACGGCTCCATTGGAGGTCCTCTTAGACCTGCCAATACTACACATTTTTATCCAAGGGAAGCTTGTTCAGTGTTACACAAGTTAATACAAGGTGCAACGTCCATAAGGTAACAACACGGAACAGAGTACCAAAATTTATACTCAGAGCTGAACAGATCTCATTCTGGGAATGCCCAAGGACACTATGGTCCCAAAGTAATATTTATACGGATAAAACTTTGAATGGACCCTCGTACAAAGGAGAAAAGGTAGATTTAAATCGTTCTTTGCTAACAAATATGAAATCACAAGTAAAAAAGTCAGAGCTGACAAACGATTTATGATGAACATAAGGAAATGGAGAAATAAAAGTCAAATTATTAAAATAAGGGCGTAATTTGTCAATAAAGTAAGGAATATCAGGAGAACCATATGATTTAGTGAAAAATTCGCCAGGTAATCTAGAGTTTGACCAAATATTAGTTCGGCTGAAGAGCATTGCAAATCTTCTTTGGGAATCGTTCTAAAAGCTAATAATATAATGGGGAGTTCATCTACCCAATGTGACGTGTTAGCTCTAGCAGTTAAGGCAGTTTTAAGAGTTCTATGAAAACGTTCAACCATACCATTACTTTGAGGATGGTAAGTGGTTGTACGAATTCTATGAAAAAATTTTGCAAATTCTTTAAATAATTTCGATTCAAATTGAATACCTTGGTCAGTCGTGATATATAAAGGAACGCAGAAACAACAAACAAAGTTTTGAAATAATGTACGTGCTTCAGTCTTTGCCGTGATATCTGGTAGAGGATATGCTTCTGGCCATCTGGTAAATCACGTCGGGATCATCAAATTGTAGCAATATTTATGCTATTAAACAAATATTAAAATGTGGTTTCAAAAGATTTGTATTCAAATTGAAAATATAAAATTTTAATATTTTTTGTTATTATTATTTATATCCATAGTGATACTAATATATGTATATATATGTAAGTGAGTACGCTACATATACCTCCAGTCATCTGCCAATTTTTCCGACAGCCAGGCAGCGCTAAAGGTAATCGATTAAATGAAAATATATAATATTTAAAACTCTGTATATCTGCTAATATCAACTTTTGAAGTAAGATAAGTTTATCTAAATCGCAATATTGCGATGACAGAAATCCACTACTTCTTCATGGACCATTACTTACGGACCACCCTGTATATAAAATTTATCGTTAATTATTAATAATACCTTTTATGATTCTCTAAAATGCTGTCTGCACATTAAAAATAAGGTCCGCAAGCGCTAAAAAGAACCAAATCAGGGCCATACTCTACAATAAAATACCAAATATAGTACAAACCTTTATCGTTTGCCCGTATAGGATTAAAGAACATTAACATTAAGTACGGCGAGGAATTATGATAATGCAGGTGCTAAGGCGTTAACATTAGCATGGGATTATAGCTACTAAATATAGATAATAACAACCATATATATTGTCAATTATAGATTTACATACCGCGCTCCACTAAATTTTTAATTTTCGACGCATACGTTCAATTTAAAATTAATACCTCCCCATTTTAGTGCAATCTGGATAGATAAATCTTAAGTAACATGCTGTATTAAGTAGGTTGGATGACACTTGACAATTTTAATGCGAAAAAAAATTGCTTGCTAATGGCCTAAATGCACTGGAGTTCCCAGTGGCGTACGTTGTAAATTCGAATAGGGGTAAAAGAGGGGGATTAGAAGTTCGATATTAAATATGTTGAGTGTTTATTTCAAGTCACTCATTCAATGAATATGTTAAGTGCTAGCTTGAATAAAATAGATTATCAATCAACAGAATGAAATTCGACGTAAACAATGCTAAATGTTTAAAAAATATTATTTACTCTTTTTCTTGATCTCTTTTAGATAGTACTGAATGGAATTTTTAAATACGAGCATGCGTGTCACGATAGCTGTGAATTAGAAAATTGCTACACAATATTTAGATTTAAATTTTTTCCTTCCTTAGGCACTTCCATGTCCTACTGTAAATATTATTGTAAATAATGCAAATTACTACATATTGCAGTCATATGCAGATTAAATCTAGATTTAAAAAAATCAAAAATATACAGGGTGTTGCATTTAAAAATCAAAAGTAGAGGTCACTTCCGATGAAACTGAAAGTCGTAGAAACTTGACAGATGGATAAAAAATGTCGTAACATGCGACACGTGCCTAGTTTCTTCTTGATCCGTTCAAAAATAAAGAAATAGCGACCGGAAAGTGATCTCGATGACACCCTGTATATTACTATGGGTGCAACGTGATGTTCTGTCGGTGCTATCATAAGTCGATTTAGCTATTTTACCATTAATAATCACAAATTACACAAAAAACAAGCTAAATACGTAGGTACTCTTCGCCAATTTACTGAGGTTTTTATATAATTGTTACACATTCTATAGGATACTCTTCGCAGTTTTCTTGTAAATAATGTTAGTTTTTGGACAGCCTGAATTTTGTGACAGCAACTTTGTTGTGAAAAAAATATATGAAAAAAAATTGAAAAAAAAACATCCAACCTGTCGGGTATTCGAACACAAGACCTTTGGATTGTCAATCAATCAATCAATCAATAAACAATTTATTAACAGTTTTATACATTTATGTGCCTCACCGGATCCTAGCCCGGAGCCAGCCAGACAACCACGGCGAACATCGCCGAGGTGGGTGTGAGGCTGGGCGGAGTAGGTCCGGTTCGGCTTGGAAGTAAATTCGAGGGGGGTAGAATCTCCTGTCTGCCACGTGCAGACTTAAAAGCTAGATTACAATTTTTATGTGTCCACATGGACCTAAAAGTAGTTTAAAAATAAATACAACACTGAGAACACTAAAATCGTAGGCGAGCGCACATCGTAATTTTGATTGTTGATACGGGGAACACAACTAAACGAAAACACCCGTTCGAACAAATGACGACCTTGTGGTCTGATCGCCGACAAGGAAGGTAGGGTGGAAATAAAATTGTGGTTTAAAAAATTAGGATTTAGGTAAGTTTTCGGCCTAGAGGGAATTTAGAGAGACAAAAAAAGGAACAAAAACAACAAAAAAAATAAAAGAACAAAATTGTACAAACATAAATGGGGAGAAAGAGGGATTGGAAATATGTAAAGTTGAGGAAAGATAAGAGTAAGGGGGGGTAGGGGTAAGTTATCGTAGAAGGAAGTGTGGCTAGGGGAGCTGCCGGAAGATAGGCAACGCCTGGTATGGTAGGGGTTTGGATTGTCAGACAAAATTTTAGCCACTGCACCATCACAGATTACTACAAATTGTAGTAATGGTCAAAAATGAATTTAAAACTAGATTTTAATATCTTGTGATCAATTTAAACCTGCTTTTAACCAGACGTTTAACCATTTTTGAGGTGTTTTATGGTGATTTTTTGAGGTTATGTCAAAATTCTTATGATGGGAGAATCCAAACCTGAGATTCGGTTTCAGCGTTCCCAAATTCATATAAGTAAAGTGGTTTCGTCGTTTTAAGTTTTTAAATCTACCTTAAAATTCATTTTTGACCATTTATATATTGGTATATCGGCTTTATTGGCAGCTGAGTTGATAATCGGTCGATAAATAATTAATTTTAAATTTAAAACATAGCAAAGTTTACGTATTGTTTATTAAATGTATAAAATAATGAAACTATCATGTGGCTAATATCGCTTTGAATTATTATAATCTTTAACTCTAGAAGAATGTGCATCATTTTTTTTTTAATTATCAGAAGAATGCCCATTTGCAATCCTCGATTGTACAAAAGGCTAGAGTCCTGAGGACACTGCACATCGTAACATATTCTACGTCTTTGTTTGATTGACCTTTCTTCAAAAATAATGCTTTGGCGAAGTGTCATTTTGTAAGAAAAAAATAATAGGCAAAATATAAATAAAAATCTCTGCACCGATACCCAGGAAAACAACTTTTGTTATGTACTGTGACTGACAGTTTATTATTAATTGACATATAATAGATCATATTCTACATAATTACCTGCCTTGGGACTCTATAGATTTTAGTAAAGCTTTCGATAATGTCAACCATGAACTATTGCTCGCAAAATTAACTTTAAATTTGATTAAATCATATCTTCAGGGACGTACACAAAAAGTTCAATTGCCAAATGGAAAAATTAGCTCTGGATGCGACATATTAGCTGGTGTGCCTCGGGGCTCAATCCTGGGCCCCACATTTTTTCTAACTTTCGCAAATGACCTGAATTTATATCTAAGAAATATATCTACAACTATACAATATGCGGATGATACTAATTTCTTGATAACAACTGAAAGTGTATGACAGTTGCATGTAGAGTGTACGATATGATCACAACGTGGGCTCAGAAAAACTATTTACGTATAAATCAACAAAAAAACTCAGTGTGTACTATTTAAGTCCCAAATATCCGCATATTCTTTGAGAAATGACTGTCTTTTGCAAACTACAAATACTGTTAAGATGTTAGGTATCACTTTAGACTGTCATTTGCAGTGGAGTTTACACATTCAAACTATATGTGGAAAATTAAGTAAATCCTGTTATGCATTACGTTTTCTAAAAAATTTTTGTAGCATTTACATCCTCCTTTTCCTCATTTCACTCTCATTTAAGAAACGGAGGAAGCAGCTCGCAGACCCAGCTTATATTCATTTTGCAGAAAGTTGCCATAAGAATATTAGCAGATTTAGAATTTCGTGATTCTTGCAGAGAAACTTTTCACCGTCTTCAAATACTAACCGTTGTTGGCACTTATATTTATGAAGTGTGTTCTTTTGTTTTTAAAAGAAGATCTATATTTTCACAAAATACGTCCTTATACCAAAAAAGTATTCGATAGAATGGCTGCAAATTATTTAATTACTTACCGCAAGAAATAAAAGAATCGCCAAATTACTATATTTTCAAAAAAAACTTTAAAAATATCTGTTAGAACAAAACTGCTATACATTGAATGAATTTTTTTTCTACTTAGTATGTTACTTGTAATGTCTATTTTATATTACTCTTTTTTTAATTTTATACTTTCTAGTTGATTGACGTACTTCAAATATGTATGTATATTATTTATATAATCTACAAATTTTACACGTACAATTCATACATATTTTATATATTTTATACGTATCTTACATGATATGTGAAGCATAACATTGTTTTTTTTGTAATTCTCCTTTTCTGGATGTGATTGAGGCCAATAAACGGATATATACAGTATCAGCCTGTTTAATATCAGTGTCGGTTAATTTTTTATGATCGGTCGGGTCCTTGTGAAATAATATGTACAAAAGATATGACACATTATCTCTTACATGTATTTTAAACCTAGTTTACACATACACATATCAATTTAAAAAACAAACGTTGATAAAACTATAAAAACTCATGAAATAGTAACTAAAAAAGTGTGTCTTATCTTCGAGCAAATGTCGCGATGTCACTCACGTCTGAACATGTCATGAATCCAGCTGTCATCTAGATCCTTGTCGAGTACGCCACTGGCGCATTAACGTAACGTATTCGGGCGAGATCTGCCTAATTGAAATGTAAATTGACGTTCATTTGTTTCGTTCGATTAGTGACGATATTAATTGCCTTCTGTGTTTCTATAATTCGGTTTCGATGCAAAACTGGACATCTGCAGAACAACTTCAATATGATAATAAACAGAAAACAAAATGTGTTTTCTGACTTAATGTGGCGTGTGTATATATAGTACGTAAAGCTGTCTTGAC
The DNA here is from genome assembly GCA_936432065.2 of Rutpela maculata. Taxonomy (NCBI): domain Eukaryota; kingdom Metazoa; phylum Arthropoda; class Insecta; order Coleoptera; family Cerambycidae; genus Rutpela; species Rutpela maculata. Next base: position 5,371,460 of record OW386292.2, read on the forward strand.
ATGTAGGGTATCTTTCGAATTAAAACGAAACGCCAACGTTGATGACGCTAATCATTATTTTATTTTAATTTCTGATTTTTTCCGTCGCATTTCAATTCGCATTATTAATGCAATTAATGCAAACGCGATCATACTATGTCGCTAATTACATTACATTAATAACCGAGCCTCAACGTCGTTTTGTTCTACAATTGTGAAGGAAGTGGCATGTGCTTCGTCAGTCTTATCAACAGTAAGTCCAAAGTTTGACCAATATTCTAATACGATTTGATAGATTCAACTTAAAGATTTCTTGATATGGGGCAATAGTGCCTCGGACTTCGATATCTCGAGTTCTACGGTAGCTAGAATTAAAAAAAAATACAAGCAAACTAGATAAAAAAGTCATCAAGTGCCTTTTTTTAAATGATATGCTGCTATGTATTCCTGTACATTTTTTTAAGCCTCTTTCTAGACTTTATTCATTCCTATATTATTATCGACTATCTCCTAACCACTTGGATGTAATGAATTTTTTTGTTGAAATAATGCCATCCGCAGAAGCATATTGAAAAAATTACCAAATTCACAATTATGCCTTTTGAGAAAAACTTATGTGAAAACTAGTTACGAGACATCTAAGTAATTAATATTTTTGAATAATTTTTACTTCCTAAAAATGTACAGGGTGACATTTTTTTTTAAATTAAAAACTTTTTAATTCGAATTAGGTACCTCGATTTTTTCAAATATAACACTATGCATATTTCTCGATGATGTCACTCTGCGTGCACGGTTAAATGCATACTACGGATCCTAAAAATTCTTAGCAGTTCTAACAAATAAAATAAAGTTTTTTTCTCTTTCTGACTACACATTTTCAACATTTTTCTTAGTGACTAAGAGGATAAATAGTTAGTCTGGAGGGAAAATATATAATTATGAAAGCATACACAGACACCACACATAGCCGCTGAATGGCTCGCATGAATTTTTATGCGCATTTACTGTATTGTATTTATTACAGATACACCTATCCACATTTCAGCTATATCCATTGAATTCCTTATACATTTGTTAATGTATTGAAAAAGTTCCAGAATTAAAGATATTTTCATAGTTATAAGGATAAGATCGTGACAATCGCAATTTCTTATCATGATATGATTAATCATATTTTCGAAAAAATGCATAAAAGTAAACGAGAAAATCAAGCAATTAAATTAAAATGATTTGAGATGTACTTTTTTTTTAATCCACGTTACTACAACTTAATAAACCATAATAATCATGAAGTGTACATACTTTTTAACAGTTCTCAATGAAGAAAGAATTTTTTTGAAGAGCTTTTATTTTTTTCTATATTTTTTATTGCGACGATTGAGTTCGGGCGTAATAATATACCGGGTGATTCAGTTTGGTATTCGCCCCCCCCCCCCGTATCTGGTTTATTTTAACAGAAAACTACAATAAACCATATATATTTGTAAATCGTTTGCCAAGCTCTATCGAATGACGTCCTTAAATCATCTCTTTGATAACATATGCCAAAATAACGATAGTCGATTTTTTTTTTTTCAAATGGTATGCTATACATTTTTTTGCCGATTGTTGTCTTTCTGCATTCAACCATGTGAAAAAAGTATACACTTCCATAAGGAAAATTTCGAGAAAATTAATAAAATACGAAAAAACTTCATTTAAAGGTTTTGTTTCTGATTCAACATAGTTAGCCATGGAAACAATTGAATTTTGTCATTGTTAATAATGTCAAATTGAAAATACTGTTATTTGTGACTGTGTTATTCGTTTCTGTTTTATGTTATACTTAGATTTACACAATGGTATCTTACACTAATGAAGAAAAATTGGACATGATATTAATTTATGGAGAGTGCGGAAAAAACAGTAAAGCAGCCAAACGTTTATATCAAGATCGCTTTCGAAATAGGCCGGTACCATCAGACAAAATGTTTGCAAAATTGGCAAGAAATATGAGCGAAAGTGGAAGTTTTGAGAAAAAAAGATACGTTTTTAAGCCCAGAACCGCACGAGATGAGGAACATACAGTTGCAGTTTTAGCCCGTGTTTTCGTAGACCCGCATATTTCTATTCGTCAGTTAGCGACAGAAACTGATATTTCATATTCTTCAATGCAAAGAATTCTGAGAGACAATAAACTGCGACCATATAAAATACATTTACATCAGGGCTTGCTTCCAGGAGATTACGAGAGACGTCTAAATTTTGTAGCGTGGTTGGCAGTTGCTCAAGAAATGACTATATTAGATCGCATCATGTGGTCAGATGAATCCCGTTTCCATAATAATGGAATTGTCAATAGACATAACTGCCATTATTGGTCGCAGGATAATCCTCACTGGCTTCGGGAAACTAATTTCCGAAATATCTGGGGAATTAACGTATGGTGTGGAATTCTCAACGGACAAATTATAGGACCAAAGTTTTACGAAGGCACGCTTACTGGAGAAAGATATCTACGGTTTTTAAGAGAAGAGTTGTTAAACTTCATAGAAGACGTTCCATTACATATTAGGCATAACATGATATTACAACAAAATGGGGCACCGCCACAAAATGCTATAATTGTAACGAATTACTTAAATGAGGAATATCCAGGTAGATGGATCGGAAATCGTAGTGAGGGAGTCAAGTGGCCTGCCAGATCACCGGATCTCACACCGTTAGATTTTTCCTTTGGCCATATCTAAAAGAAGGAGTGTACTTTACACCTCTAAATGATGTCGAAGATCTTAAAAATAGAATACAAACTGAATGCCGCAGATTAAATGTTGAAATTCTTCAACATGTATGTACCCAAGGCGTGATAAACAGAGGACGATTATGTTTAGAAGCGAACGGAGGACTCTTCGAACATATGAAGCAATAAATAATGTTTTTATTTTCTTAATTGTTAGTTTTCAAGTATTGGTAGTTTTTTTATTGGTAATTGTTATTTATTATTAGTTGTTATTATACTCTTCGCAAAAACGAAGAGTATATTGTATTTGATCGGCACATTTCTAAAATCGTAAATATCGCTCGTAGAGAAAAACATTTCATATCATTGTGTTTCAAAATGTCCGACTGTCCGTCCGTACGGCACGTTTCTTGTAAGCACGATAACTTAAGAAAGAAAAATCAAATTGTACTGAAATTTGGACACTAAGTTAGTGTTAGCTAGGGGAAGAACCCTATTACTTTTGAACAAAATCCGTCAGTAAATAAAAATGTTATTAATGATTTAAATTTGAGATTTTTTTTTTTTAAATTTTTGTTTTTGTAAAAATTTACATTTTTTTACGTGTTAGGTCGTTCTTACGCTTTTGACTCGGAATCCAAAGGTCCCAGGTTCGAAACCCCACATGGGAAGAGTATCTTACAGAATGTGTAACAATTATATAAAAAGTTTAGTAAACCGGCGAAGAGAGTACGTTTTTAGCTTGTTTTAATATTATTGTTGAGTGTTATTATCATTAATTAACTAAAGATACGACATTAAATGTTTCTTTATATAAAAATGAATTACATAATTATTTAAAAACAGAACTTTGTTTGGTCAAAACATTAAACTTTGTTTCGAAATTTTTACGCCTCATCAGTACCGTACACAATCCTCGTACAAATATCTCTCTTTCGAATCTGATTTGCCTAGTTGGTACTAGTTACATTACTTACAATGTCAAAATTCAGTTGCTTCCTTGGCTAACTATGCTGATTCAGAAAGAACCTTTGAATGACGTTTTATCATATTTTATTAATTTTTACGAAATTTTCCTTATGTTGAAGAATGAATTTTAACATTTAATCTTCAGCATTCAATTCGTATTCTACTTTTAAGATCTTCGACGTCATTTAGAGGTATAAAGTAAACGTTTTCTTTTAGATAGAACCAAAGGAAGAAATCTAACGGTGTTTAAAAACGTTTCTTTTTTTCTCAAAACTTCCACTTTCGCTCATATTTCTTGCCAATCTTACAAACATTTTGACTGATGGTACCGGCCTATTTCGAAATCGATCTTGATATAAACGTTTGGCTACTTTATGTTTTTTCCGCATTCTCCATAAATTAATATCATGTCCAATTTTTTTTCATTATTGTAAGATACCATTGTGTAAATCTATTTAGAAGTATAACATAAAACAGAAACGAATAACACAGTCACAAATAACAGTATTTTCAATTTGACATTACTAACAATGACAAAATTCAATTGTTTCCATGGCTAACTATGTTGAATCAGAAACAAAACCTTTAAATGAAGTTTTTTCGTATTTTATTAATTTTCTCGAAATTTTCCTTATGGAAGTGTATACTTTTTTCACATGGTTGAATGCAGAAAGAGAAGCTCTACAACAATCGGCAAAAAAATGTATAGCATACCATTTGAAAAAAAAAGTTGACTATCGTTATTTTGGCATATGTGATCAAAAAGATGATTTAAGGACGTCATTCGATAGAGCTTGACAAACGATTTGCAAATATATATGGTTTATTGCAGTTTTCTGTTAAAATAAAAAAGATACAGGGGGGCGAATACCAAACTGAATCACCCGGTATATAAGCATATTTTTCCCAACCATCCTTTGCTTGTATTGTTTGAAACAAAAAAGCATCAGAAAGCTACAATTTCCATCTTTTAAATGAACCAACACTCATAGAGATTGAACAAATACTGATTTAGTGACATGTAGTTCAGTGCGTCGGTATCACAGTTATGCGTTTTCAAACGCGTGCACGCATGGATCTCACTCCGAGTTAGAACGTTACACTTGACTATTTTTTTCCGGGAAAACCGTGGCTTTAACGATAAATTTTGTTAGGACATTTTTTGTTCATAAATACGGGGTTTATCCATCTGTATTTTTTATGTTTTTCTAGCTTGATTTAATTTCAAAATTGTGAAAAAATGGATGAAAAAAAAATTTTTTTCACTTTTTTTTATGTTCTGCACCCGAGCGAAATGTAAACTTTTTCAGGATATTATTCTACACACTTTCACGAACTCATTAAAAAAAAGTTTATACAGTTTGCAACTTTTTGTGGGTAAATACCTTCGTCGACTGGGCTAAGAGTTTTGTGGTTATAGAAGATTGCACGCCCCAATTAATATGATTGTAAGGTTATGGGGTTGCAGTGATATGAGGTTATGAAGTTATGAAGAAAACATATTTAAAAAAAAATCCAACTACTCATTTGATTATGAAAGGCGAAAAACCGGCTTTTTACGGGTGTTTTTTAACGTAAGGGACGAAAAATGAGCAACCTCAATCTGGGGTCAAAATAGATAAGGATACACTGGTCTGGCCCGCCGGATAGACCACCTTTGTTTATGGGCCTATGTAATTAATGAATTACTCAATAGCAGTAGAAAAATATTATTACATGTTCTGAAAAACAACTGTTCGCACACAACATTCCTCGAGGTCGTGAATATTCTATAGCCATGCTTTATGTCTATTTTCGGCGAGGAATAACTGTGCTATCCGTTCCGATACACATCGTGAAAAGAGACAGTAATGAAAAAAATAATTGGCCGCGCGTTCCGTCAAATTTCGTTAGAAAATTAATCCGCGCCTAGTCGAGTATGTCGATGTTCTCTTGTTCTTGTTCGGAAGCTAGATTGTTTTGTTTTACAACTTCCTTTTTTTCAGTAAGCGCGCGATCCTCTCCTTTTTTTGCCCTCGGTCCCGGTCGAGCATGAATCAGAGTGCTCTGCGATGCATAACTGTTTATTGGAGGTCGAATCCACTGCACCGCATTCTAGATTTGATACGAATTACTCGACGACTTGGCAGATAACTCGATAGGAAGCAGTGTACGTAGTAGAGTAATAGAGATGGAAATTATATCGGCGTTTGTCGTATTTTACATTAAAACTATCTTTAGATGTATTTAGAAAAAGTATTCTAATCAGTGCAAAATCGTTGCCTGAAGATAATAAATAATGTTAAATAAATTTGAGTCTCGGTTTGAGTCTTAAAAATTAAAATCTTCCTACATCTTTCTTTAAAATTCAGCCTCTAAGTAGTTGGGTCCCGAAATCCGCAAGGAGTGGGGTCGACTAATATACAAAAACCAAAAATCAGATTCTTATTAGTGGAAGACCAGACCCTCTGAATTCGACACCCTCTATACAACTCGCGAACACCCACCTACAAAATAGGTAATCTGATGTAAAATAACCCGCTAAACTTGATTTTTGAATTCGCCCATTGATTTGAGATTGCCAAAATGACCAAATTGGCAATTTTCTAAAAAAAATAAAAATTATGTGTTATTTTTTGTTTTTTATATAACACGTCATATATTTTTTATTTTACTTCAGAATTTTTTAATTTTTTTACATAATATTCTCTAACTATTCTTTGATATGTTGAAAGTAAAAAACTTTACCTAAAAAATAATTAGTTGGCAAAAAAAAATAACAACTTTTCTTTGACGCAAAATCTTTAAAATTTGCAGAGTAAAATGTCCGATCGAGGTATCTTTTTTATTTTTAAAGTTAGGTGCCTACTATAATCGAAGAAAATGTTCCGAATGAACTAAATAAAATCTTTTATAAGAAGTTTTTTTTGAAATTTTGCTCCCTTATCGAAATATTCATTAATTGTTTCAGCGTCCGAACGAATGCGCGCTACTATGAATCGGCCGCAATCGCATCTAGAGCTAAACGCAGACACGTGCCGGGTGATTATTATTTTCCAGTATCCATTTATGTTAAGTTGAAAGTGCTTTTTGTCTCAGTCCTTATATTTAGTGCGTTATAAACACATAGTTTGGCATAATAAATTATAATTACTCGGATAGGAAATCAAAGGAAACAACGTACTCTTCGCCTGTTAACTGGATTTTTATATAATTGTTATACATTCAATAGGATACTTTTCGCAGTTTTTTTGTAAATAATGTTACTTTTAGACATTTTTAATTTTATAGTACGATCTTAGTTGGTAAAAGACTTGGTAAAAAAACTATACCAAACCCCATTTGGGTTTCGATTCCGAGTCAAAAGAACTACACCACCACCTTACACGTAGAAGAATGTAAATTTTTACATTATAAGACACGAGCTATAAAATCATATTTTCACGGTTGTATATTACATTATGAAATGTATATTTGTAAAATATATAAATAATTAGAAATATTAAAATGAATATTCTATTCAATTACAAAAACATAAAAATTAAAAAAAAAATTTTTCAACAGTAAAATCACGAGCTTTTTTTTATCGGATAAATTTCTCTTTGTAACGAAATAATTTTGCCAATCAGTGCTTTTATGAGAAAAACTGACATGAAAAAATCGCGAGACCGGAGATCGAGCGATTTTGTCAAATGTCAGTTTTTCGAGCAAAATTACTGATTGACAAAATATTGAGTTAAAAAGAAATTTATCCATAAAAGAAAAGCTCGAGTGATTTTTGGCAAGATAAATTAACGACAGAATATGTGAACGAACAACAATTAAAAATAATTATAATTTTCTCAAAACGACTCATATCGTACAGTATAATTTCCACAAGACTTAAAAGTTATAGCCGACAGTACAGATTTTAAAATGACGTGCGACTACTAGATATACTCTGCTTTTGTGGAACAGGTATTTTTATCGTGATAAGAAACGATGCACCTTTTTTATCGCTGTCAAAGTGACAAAATGTGACTGTCAAATAGACTTTTTTATATAGGAGTTAATTTATCAAATTTAAATCATTAAGTAATAACATTTTTATTTATCGATCGATTTTGTTCAAATAGGGTTCTTCTTCTAGCTAACACTAATTTACTGTCCAAATTTCAGTACAATCGGAATTTTCTTTCTTCAGTTATCGTGCTTACAAGAAACGTAACGGACGGACAGACAGACGGACATTTTGAAAGTTGTTCAGAATTCGTTCACTAACACAATGGTATGAAAATTTTTTTGTCTGCGAGCGATATTTACGGCTTTAGAAATGTACCGATCAAATGCAAAATCCGATGACATTTCTGTGGCTCTAAAACAATATTTAGAACAGAAAAATTTATTTTTATCACTAAATCCAGTTTACCATGCACAATGTAGAAGATCGTATACCCGAACTGCTTATAAAAGAAAATCAGAAATTGTAAATCCTAGTACAGAGAATACAAGTAAAAAGGGCATTTCTGCAATGTGCTATTTACAAGACAGCCTACCAAATTAAGCCCAGAATTCCAAATGTTTTAGATTTTGGATGGTACCTAAAGGAGGAAATCTTATTTCCAAAGATGATTTCAAAAAGCCCAAAACCCAATTTTATTGAGTGTACTCCATTTTGTAAATGTAAATTATATAACTGTTCTACAAGCTGCAAGTGTAGCAAAGCAAACGCGCAATGTAACATAAGTTGTTTATGCGAAGGAAAATGTAATCTTTAGTACCCACTTGCTGTTATAATTAATGAAAATATATGTTTTAATGTGTATGTTTCGAGATTATCTACATAATTTTATAACATTTAATTGCAAATAGAAACTAAATAATCCGTAGACTCACTTGATCGCTTAAACGACACCACAGATGGGCGACGTTAACAGAAGTTATGCTTTAAATTAATGCGGACGAGTTGCGCGGCCGCTTCCAACAGCGTCATCTCGTTACATGAGCCGAATTTCCAAAAAATATCTTTATAAAAAAGTTTGTTTAAAGTATATGGAACATTTTTCTCGTTTATACTATAACTCTCTCTTTAAAAATAAAAAAGTTACCTCGATCGGGTATTTTTCAACGCAAATTTTAAAAAACCGCGACAATAGAGGGTAATTATATTTTTTTTAGGCACTATATTATTAGTTACACTATATTCTTTGCCGTCAGCCTGTCCAAGAATATTGGAGGGATAATGTGTAAAATATTGGCCAAAATCTGAATTAAAATAAAAAAGATATGATGTGTTATGTGCAAAACAAAAATTAACACATAATTTTAAAATTTTTCAAAAAATTTGCGAATTGACCGATTTGGCAATCTCAAATTAATGGGCGAACTCAAAAATCAAATCCAGAAGGTCATTTTACATAATATCATCTGTTTTTTAGGTGGGTGTTCGCGAGTTGTATAGACTACTTTTAAAATGCTTCCTACAGATTGGCTGCTCTCCGACTATATGTAAAGAACAATTTTAAAAAATAGGCATTTTTGCCCATCCTGACAAAAGTGCAGAAACAACATTTTTCGACTAAAGAGTATGAGCGAGTAGCAATGTAAAAAGTGCCCCCGCATCTACCGAACTAAAATGACTTCCATAAGATGTCTCGTATGCTGACTGTCTTGTGTACAAAGTTTTAAGCTCGTGAACTCTGCATGGGGTGGGAAAAAAAAATTACCCCTAAATGTTTTATTTTTTTTCTCACCTCCTATTTGGCGGATCGCTTTGTAATTTGGCACAAATAATATTAGTGTTAGGATAGTTTATTTTAAAAAATATTACTCTTCTACGATGATTTTATGCATTAAAAAAAAATTAATATATTTTTTCAATGGCCGGAAGGGTGACTACCCTGTTTGACACTATCACCATATTTTGATATAATATGTATTTAAACTATAACTATAACATATAACAGTTACAGTTTTATTAATACGGTGGAACAGGATACAAATAAATAAAAATTATCTGAACTTGCAATATTACGAGTATATTATTTAATATTTAGATAGGTAATCATATAATTCATTCATGTTTAGTTATTTCACTTCAGATAAGACATCGCAAAGAAAAAGAAGAACAAGAAAAGCGACGTCAAGAAGAAAAAGAAGAACAAAAAAGAAGACGTCAAGAGGAAGAAAGGCGGCGTCAAGAAGAAAGACACGAATTGAAGGAAATAATGGAAGACCTGGAAATAAGGCGTCAAGAGGAGAAAGAAGAACAAGAAAGACACCAGGAAGAACTGAGGAAAATCCTGAGCGATCAAATGAAAATCCAACAAGGCGCTATGAATTCAATCACTAACGAAATCAAAGAAGAGATAGGTCGAAGATAGTAGATGTGGTCAAGACTGAAGTCAGTCAAGTCAAAGGGGAAGTAAGCGACATCAAAAAAAAGATGAGTGATGTCGAAGGAGAAGTGGAGCGCTTTAAACGACAATTGAGAGAGAATGGAAGCCAGCTAGTAGCATCATCAGGTCCTCGTTTAAAACCTCCCTCATTTGACGGCCAAAGCTCATGGACAACGTACAAGAGACAATTTGAGGCGGCTGCAAGTGCGAATAACTGGGATAACGAGGAAAAGGCTATGGCATTAGTTCTGGCGCTAAGGGGCCAAACCTCAGAGTTACTTCAGACCATCCCGGTGGAGAAACAAAGGGACTTCAAAGTCTTGGAAGCTGCATTAGACTTGAGATATGGCGACAAACACCTTGCCCAAGTATACCGGGCTCAGCTAAAATCAAGGACGCAAAAGGTTGGGGAAAGCTTACAAGAATTCGAAGCTGCGATAGAGAGACTGGCACACCTGGCATATCCGAGTGCACCAAGAGAATTTCAGGAACAATTAGCGGTGGGAGCCTTTTTAGATGGCATCAGGGCCGAAGAGGTCAGGCGAATTCTTAGAATATCGCGGCATCAAAGTATTAGCGAGGCTTTGCTGCGTGCCCTCGAAGTAGAAGCTGCCTTTAAAGACATCTCTTGGTCAGAAGTGCGTGCTGTGATAGTTGAAGAGGCACTATAAATACAAAATAAATCATTTTTCAATTGGCTGCCGAACCACTGGCTACTTACGGCCCCGCTATGCCGCAACCGCATCTGTCTTACAAATCTCTGTAGCTTCATCTCATACTAATACGTTCTCATATATAGTATCTTATCTCCGGAATTTTAAGTGTGTGTGTATCATAGGTACTCGTAATTTTCTTATGTTATTTGTATTGTATCTAATACTTAATTTTTCCATTTTTAAAAAACTTAGATAGTAGTTAGTGTTATGCACGAAATGGAAAGTTCTAAAACTGATAGCAATAGTTCTGAGAGCAAAATCAGCTCACTTAATTTAAAATGCAAAAACAGTAACAATGTATAATATGTAAAAAAATTGGAGGTACTATAATCGAATCAACCAATTAAACTTTCTTTACTGCCACAGTTAGATGAGAAAAGTGACTTGGATAAATAATTTTGTTTTTCATGTGTTATCATGTTGCTAATGGTTAATAAAATAGGTCTTATAGATGTTCGTATGTAATAATAATAACATCCCGTCTAATGCTCTAAGTGAATCCCATTGTGACCACAAAGCCTTCAATCCTACTCCTTTGTTGAGACATCCTTCCATTCTCGGATTCCTTTTTCCTTTGCTCACAATATGGGTCCAATTTTTGCATCACTCAGTTACTCTTGTCTGAATGAATTATATAATTATCTATCAAAATATTGAATAATATACTCGTAATATTGCAAGTTCAGATAATTTTTATTTATTTTTATCCTGTTCCACCGCATTAATAAAACTATAACTGTTATATGTTTTAGTTATAGTTTAAATACATATTGTATCAAAATATGGCAATAGTGTCAAACAGGGTAGTTACCCTTCCGGCCATTGAAAAAATATATTAATTTTTTTTTAATGCATAAAATCATCGTAGAAGAGTAATATTTTTTGAAATAAACAATCCTAACACTAATATTATGTGTGCCAAATTACAAAGCGATCCGTCAAATAGGAGGCGAAAACAAAAAATAAAACATTTAGGGGTAAATTATTTTTTTGTCCACCCCAGGCAAAGTCCACGAGCTTAAAAAACTTTGTACACAAGACAGTCAGCATACGAGACATCTTATGGAAGCTATTTTAGTTCGGTAGGGGCGGGGGCACTTTTTACATTGCTACCCGCTCATACTCTTTTGGTCGCTCAACACGATTATAGCATTCAAATTTGTCGAAAATGATGGGAATATGGTCAAATTGGCAGTTTTTAACTGTCAGTGACTAACCGGTAACCTAATATTGCCTAATATTAGCACATGATAATAATATTTTGTTTCTTCCACTTATGCAAGTTATTTTGTATGCTACTTTGGCTACTGTCAAATGCCAATACTGATTTTTAAACCGATCAAACGGGGCATTTGGCATCTGTCAAATGTCCGTCGTTTTTTTTTTTTTTAATCTATTTATTTAACGTCAGCCTATTTCCGCTACCAGGGCCTATCACCGACGCCAGGAGACGAGCTACCCCCAACATGGAAATTTTGCCGAACCTCTTCTCGTAAGAAGAGTAGTTTTATTTTAAGTTATTTACTGTGATGTATGTTTACTTTAGTTTACTATTTTGTGTATTTATTATACTCTTCGCAAAAACGAAGAGTATATTTTAAATCAGTAAATATCGCTCGTACAGGAAAAATTTTGGTTAAGGGGCAATAAAGGTACGTCGCAGAAAATCAGATTTTAAAAGTAAATTTAGTATTACATTACTCTATGTTTACTTACAAATCGATTGAGGTACGGAATTTTCTTGTACATTTAGCATTTGTACTTAAAATGGTGTATTTAGTTTCATGACTTCGTTTCAATGCCATATTTTATAGTTTTTGCACCTATTTTCACACTTATTTTGAGATTAAGCATTTTTTCGCGAGCTTACCACAACTAACTATAGTAAGGTGTAAATGAAATGGCTATATATAAGTCAAGGAAGATGTTTGATTTACTTTAATTACGTCCACTCGTCATTACTTCGTTTACTTTTCAAATAAAATTTATTTTCTTTTACGCCACTTCATTTCATTTCCCACTATACTTTCATTTAACTATTTCTACAATTCTGGTTAGCTTCGGTTAGTTGGTTAGGTTCATATTTGTCATTCTTGGACTACAACAAACATTTCCTTTTTACGTCAGTTTGTTAGGTTCTTATTTATCTTTCCCGCGAAAAATACACCATCCAACTTTTAAAACGGGACTTTATTATAAATCAATATTTTCATTTTTCAAATGACTGCAATTTTTTTCTTTATAATGAACCATTTCAAGGTTTTATATGCTTTTACTTATTCATAAAATACATTTCATACAGCTTTTACCCCGCCCAGCATCCCAATTCGCTCCGAGGAGCGGCCTTATTTTTTTTTTCCATTTATTAGTACTACTCATATCTACTTCGAAAATTTTCAAAATCGGACATACCTTTATTGTCCCTTTCCCAAAATTTTCATAACATTATGTTAGTGAACGAATTCTGAACAACTTTCAAAATGTCCGTCTGTCCGTCCGTCCGTCACGTTTCTTGTAAGCATGATAACTTAAGAAAGAAAAATCCGATTGTATTGAAATTTGGAAAGTAAGTTAGCGTTAGCTAGAGGAAGAACCCTATTGTTTTTGAAAAAAATCAATCAGTAAATAAAAAAGTTATTAATCATTTAAATTAAAAAAAAGTATTTTCATAATTTTTGTTACTTGTACTTAAATAGAAATCTTGCGAAATTATATTCCCTATATATATATATATATATTTTTTGTTTATACCGAGGTTTATACATTTTACTAATACATCTATTTCATGATATATCTAACTCGTTGAAATATTATACTGACATATATTACAGATATTCAATTATTGTAGTGATGTGTGATGGCGCAATGGCTAAACTTTGTCTGGCATTCTTAAGTGCTCTCTTATACTACGTTGCACGATATTGTTAAATTTAAGCCTTTCTTCATTAGGCAAAAGTTTTAACTCACCAAATAATTTTCGTCACCGCCAAACCGGATCCTCCCCGCCCAGCCTCACACCCACCTCAGCGATGTTCACCGTGGTTGTCTGGCTGGCTCCGGGCCGAACTCCAGAATAGCGCATTATTGTATCCTGTTAACATTAATAAATGCTTGTTGTTGTTGCTTTGTCTGGCAATCCAAAGGTCTTAGGTTCGAATCCCTGACAGGGTTTTTTTCCATTTTTTTTTTCATATATTTTTTTTTCACAACAAAGTTTTATCACAAAATTTTGAATGTCCAAAAACTAACATTATTTACAAGAAAACTGGGAAGAGTATAATACAGAATGTGTAAAAATTATATAAAAAGCTCAGTAAATCGGCGAAGAGTATAATGCTTCCACTAGTTTATGCCATTGTGTCATGTTTTATTACTACGATGTATGTTTAGTTAAGTTTACTTAAGTTAAGTTTTTTTGTACCATAGTGCCTGGGAATGAGGTTTTATTTTAAGTTATTTATGTTTAGTTAAGTCTAGTTTAGTGTTTTATTATGTAGTCAGCGGCGGCTGGTGAAATTTCAATATTTTTTTTCTCGTCTGTGGCGCATGGGACCCATACGAAATTTGGGAAATAACATCTAGAGAAGCACTTTTCTAATGACCCCTAAAAAATTTTGAAAAAGCAGTTTGCGAAAAAATTTTTGAAAATTTGCTAGCCTCCCCTGGGTCTAGGGACCCCTGTTTACTTTTATTTTTTTTTGTCATATGCATTTGACTTTTCATAAAAATGCATCGACAGATTTTAGAGTTTGTGAAAATATTTTCATTACTAACTGAAATACAATGAACTGAAATTTTGTAATTTACAATTTAACAAATTACAATATTTCAATTCGTTGTATCTCAGTTAGTAATGAAAATATTTTCACAAACTCCAAAATCTGTCGATGCATTTTTATGAAAAGTCAAATGCATATGACAAAAAAAAATAAAAGTAAACAGGGGTCCCTAGACCCAGGGGAGGCTAGCGAATTTTCAAAAATTTTTTCGCAAACTGCTTTTTCAAAATTTTTTAGGGGTCATTAGAGAAGTGCTTCTCTAGATGTTATTTCCCAAGTTTCGTATGGGTCCCATGCGCCACAGACGAGAAAAAAAATATTGAAATTTCACCAGCCGCCACTGTATGTAGTACAGTAAAAACAATAGTACAGTACAGTAAAAACAATATTCTCCTAACATCAGGGTTGTTTGAATTTGTCCAAGAAGACAAAATTGGAAGATTTTGTCCAATTATTTCCATCCGGACAAAATCAAAAGTTATGGAGAGAATTGGACAAAATCAATTAAACGAAACGAAAATTTAAAAAACCATTTATTTAGATATGTACCAATTGTACCTATGTCAAAATAGTAAAATACAAAATCAGCCATTGTAAAATTAATGTATATTGAATATTGTAAATTATTCAGAAAAGAAACAAAATACAAATACCTAGTTACTTTGCAGTTATTTATATTAACACACTAGGAAGAATATAAAATTTGAAATCCATTCTAGGGTTTTTTGAATATATGTAGCAGTAAAAAATGTATACCTATATTATAAAAAAAAAAAACAAAAATCTCAAAAAAATAACAGCAACATAAAGGATATTTCAAATTAATAAATATTAAGAAAAAGAATAGGAAAAAAAATGACGTATCTTTCATATTAAAACATAAAACATGAAAAATATCACACTTTAAAAGATTAGAGTACTCTTAATATTCATTCTCAGGTAAAGGCTCCTGATCTTTTACACTCATGTTTAGCATTTTATACGTCATGACCAACTTTGAGACTTTTTCCAAACCTAACCTATTCCTGATTTTGTTTTGAATATAGATAAAGTTGTAAAAATTCTTTCAATACTGGCAAATGACTACTATGAACCTATCTGAATAAATGAAATTGACAGAACTTTTTACTACGAACTTAATTTTTATAAATAAAAGTTGATTTTGTCCAATATTATCCGGTTTTATCCAATTTTACCCAATTTTGTCAAATTTTGTCCAATATTGTCCACCTCCTGGACAAAATCGACAAAAGTGGACAAATTTACAACCCTGCCTAACATGTGATTTTTATTACATATATTTAATTTTTTTCTGTTTGTGCTACATTAGGGAAATCATGCACTTACTTTTACCTACAATTGCATATTGTACATATGTGTCAAATTTATTGAATTTAAGTATAATTTAGGTAGTTTTGAAATGTCAAAAAATGTGAAAACGCATTTTTTTTTATTTAATCTCCTCTGAAACGGATAAATACAAAAATAGGTGTCTCTATTTTATACCTTATCCAAATTATACTTAAAAGCAATACCTTTGAGCCATTCATGTTCACTGAAAATCACATGCACCCTGTAAATTTACAACAAAAATTGTCAGGAATTCGCGTAAACTCACGTTGTAAAGTTATGGCCTTCATGTAACTATGCCAACAACTCAGAAATTCGTGTAAAATCACATTGTATAATTACGCCAAAGAATTATAAGAGTAGGTATACGTAAAATAACATCACATTGCGCATGTATTTTTACAAGAGTGGTGTAATTTTACACCCAGTCTGTGAAATTCTAGTCGTTATCACTGGTTACAGAACTACATGAAGAAGCACGTAAAATTACGCAAGTACTTTTTTCAGTGAATGTAGTACTGCAAGGATAACGTTATTTGCTTTCATGCAATTTTATTTTAATAATGTCAATAAAAATCATTAAAGTATAGATTTACTGACAGATTTGGCAACTATCAATTGCGAAAATAATAAAATTTACTTATGAAAAATGCTTCTATTACAGCATAATATCAGTAAGCCCTACGTTTCGGTCAAATAATAACCCTGTATATGCCATCTTACCGTTTCACTCGTAGCATTGACAACGTTATGACAGCTGTCAATTGTCATAATAATCGTATTTGCAGAAAACAATATATATACAACAGATTTAGTATTATCTATTGACCCTCGTCTTGAATATAGGTTCAGTTGTGTGCATATTAACGCCGTAACGTCATTGGCAGCGTATCGCAGCGCTTGCTATTTATAAATAAAAAATTAAAATTAATGTCCTAGTTATACCATGTGTTAAATAGTATTGAAACAAATCCTATTAGAATATTTCTATTAAAGGAAAACGTACTTACAAATCTCCTTATGTTTGACTAGATCGCTTACCTGCAAAATAAATATAATATCACTAACAGATCATATTTGTAAAAGATATCTATAGAGCTTGCAATACAATTCGATGTTAAAAAATGGACAGTGACTGGAAGCAGCATAAAATATTTGAGAAAATTCATTGATTTTATAAAAAAACCTACTCGTCACCGCTTTATAAAAAACATAAAATATAATAATATAACTGGTAAATAGGTAGAAATAAAGTACCAATAATTTTCTTTCTATATAAATACCTCACTTACATTTGATCTTTCTCCCTTTGCAGTGCTAAAAATACCCTTAATACCCTCTATAAAAAAGGTCTGAATCATTTTGTCATAAAATTAATAGAAAAAAAGTTATTATTACAATAATAGTTTTTCATCCTCTACATATTCATTAATTTTTGGTTACTTACTTCTTAATCATCGAAGTTACAATAAAAAGTTGTAGATAATATTATCTACAAAAAAGTTCTCTATAATTGTTTTGTGGGAGTCATAGCTTTCAAGATAAATTAAAAAAAACCATTTACAACGTTATTTTCAAGATGACGGCCAAATGGGTGTACCTCTGACCAAGAAAACTCAAATTTAAACTTATGTTGGACCCCCCCCCCCCCCCCCCCCACATAAAAAATAATAAAATCGTATCCTACCCAAAATGCACGGTTAAATTTTTTGAAAAACTAACGTTAAAATATAGTATAGATAACCTTTCTATAAAATTTTATTTGTGGTCAAAACCAGATTCACCTTCCGCTCTGACAAAGTCCGCCTTCATAGTTTTTACGACATTAAAAGTGACGAGTTTTAAATAAATCATCACAAAAGGGGCAAGAAGGCTATTCTTCTCGCACAAGAGACTAATTTTAGTATAATAAAATATAAAATACCATGACAGTGGTATTGTGAGAGGTTTGAGAGCAAAGAGCTGCAAGATCATGGAGAATTCCGTAATTAAGAGTGGCCGAGAGCAAGTCATCGAGCAAGTCCGGTGTGGCAAGGTTGAACGCTGCGAACAGGGGCGCACAGAAGAGAAATGCTGGGGACATATCGATGTGTGTCTAGTGATAAGGCCACCATACAAAAAAGCGTTCATCAGCTTCGTGCTATCGCTATTACCTATTAAATGTGCGATCTCAACAAAACCCTTCCCCATCACCTACATGGTAACATTAGTCGACCATTCAAGGGGTAGCGGGTAGAAACTCTTTACCTCTAGATTTCCCCTGACTCGGGGAGTGATAGAGAGAGGGATATATACTTTATTGTCCAAAGAAATAATTCTCATTGACAAAGTTTAAATATAACACAAACAATATTTGTTTAGTCGGTTTACAAACAATACAAAACAAAAATAGAAAAAATACAAAGGTACAAAAATCACGAACATACGACAAAAGTTGTATATTTTATAAACTATATGGTAGTAAACTAAACACATTAAAATGTATCGTCATAGTACTCCTGTAAGTTATAATGGGGTTTATCAATTAAGAATTTTTTTACAGCCTTCCTAAATAGTTTGTCAGAGGAGATATTTTTCAATGCTACTGGGATACGATTGTAAATTTTCTTACTATTGTAAATTAGAGAATTTTTTGTGAAGTTGGTAGATGGTATGGGTAGAGTAATATCATTTGCTTGGCGAGTAATGCGGCGATTTTCTGTACGTTCAAAAGTATTTCGTTTTTTATGAAATAAGCACACCGTTTCGTGGATAAAAATAGATACTACAGCAACAAATAGAGGTTTGCAAGAGTCTCTAATACGCGCTTTGCACATATATCTTACTGCTCGTTTTTGCAAAATGAGCACCCCATTTAACAGTTGTTGGCTGGACAATCCCCAAAAGTATGCTGTTTTTGCAGTAGAGCATCCCAATTCGATAGAAATTGTGCGAATAGCATAACATCCAGAGGCTAATCTATTATTTAGATTCCTTATATGTTCTTGAAAATTTAATTTATTGTCGATATACAGTCCAAGTAACTTTGTATGAGTTTTGTTTTCTAGAATGTGACTTCCCAGGTAAAGCTCTTCTAAGTTGCAACCGAACGCTATTACATTAGTTTTTGCAATATTAAATGTGAGAAGATTTGAATCGCACCATTCCTTTACTACAGATATATCGGAGAAGATATTCTCATCCAACATTCTCAAGTTTTTATTATGCCACAGAATGGTGGTGTCATCGGCAAAAAGCGTAAAACTTCCAGATATATTGATAGTTGCCAAGTCATTTATATATAACAAAAAGAGAACTGGGCCGAGAACAGACCCTTGTGGAACTCCACAGCTTATCTTAACTTTATTAGAATATTTTCCTGATGATTTCGTCATAACCTGTAAGGTCACGTTTACCAGGGTCGAGTTAATGGTACTAGGCAATAGAGTTGTCATTATTGAATGAAGATTACTGAAGAATGGCCGGCTACAACCAGTGTCTGGCGTCTGACTCAGAGTGGGCAACTGTCACTAAAAATGCAGAGAGTAAGGGAAAATCACTGAAATCAATATATTCTTACCAAAATTCAGTTTAGACCTTATAAAGGCAATTTGTAGTAATTTAACTGTATCTAGGTTAGCAAAATCATAACAAATACAGCATTCCGACAAATTTCGGTGATATGTTTGAAGAGATGAAACAGAAGACAAGTATTACTTCCACATCTAGTGGAAGTATAGTAACGACAAAAAAAATTTAAAAATTTTTTATTCAAATAGGCTTAGAATGTCATGAAACGTCGAGATTTTAAGTTTGAGCGAAAAAAATTTTCTGTCTGGCTGTCTGTAACTTTTTTTGTGCGCACGTTTACTCTGGAACTGTTTGAGATACTGACTTGAAAATTGGTACACATATGTACTTTAACGAGATCTAGAACTAGATTATATTTTCATCTTGTTTCGTCAAAGGGTTGGGGTAAATAGGTAAATCAAGCAGGTAAGAGTTCATAAAATTGGTATATAGTATATACAGGGGAAGCTAAGGTCTCAAAAAAATTTGTGGTATTAGCCACCCCCACCCCATTGTTAAAGGGGATGAAAAAAATATGTGATTTAATGTGTGTACAAGAACTAGAAACCTCAAAATATTTTTTTACTTCATCCACCCCCACTACCACCCTCTATCACCACCCCAACCCCACTACCGATGTGCGGTATCGTTTTATGGGTTTTTGGGGTAGTGGATTTCAAATATTATATTATTAAAGTTCCATAAACAATTATTTTCACATACAAAATTTTTTCCTTGTGAGTGACTTGGATAAAAAATCTGGATGTGGAAGTAGTGATTTCTTGGGCAGTAGGGATTGCAATTTACCGGAAATTTTAATAACCGGTAAATCGTAAATAAAAATGTAAATAACGGGTTAACCGGTATTTACAGGTAATTTTTAAAATGAATGATTAGGGTGGCGAAAATGGCAATTGTCTTTTTCCATGTACAAAATTATCTAAATTTAACAAAAAACATTTTTATATACGTATATTTAATATAATGAACAAACTTAAAAGGTTTTTTATCAAAAGGAAAAAATATAAATGAAATAAATTTAAATAAATAATTATTCGGTAAATAACAAAAATATCAACTTAAATAATAAAAATTATAAATATAAACTCAAATAGGGCATTTACTGAGTACCTAATCTAAAAATACAGTATTTTTTAAAAATAGCCCGTTAAAAGGGTTAGTTTTTCAAAGCTATATCTGATAGTCACCTGATATTTGTGCATAGAATACCACCAGCTGAAGATGCCCTTCCTCAATCGATATTGGTGGTCGATAAGTTAATAAGAATTGGTAATAACGTACTTCTAAATGTATTCCACGGATATTTGCGGCAGTAAAATATTCAATTTCCTGTCGCAAGACATTGTCAATGTCTCTCTTGTATTTCTTGGGACTTGGTGTTTGGATTTTACTTTTTAATATTATCTATTTATTGTTAATTTATGCTCAGTGTTGGGACAGTCACTCTGTATTTAGTGAATACTAGTCACTGACATAAATAGAAACGTTGAATACGGACATATCGTAAGTTCAGAATTTACCGAAATAACCGGTAATTATCATCATGTGTTTTTTGTCCTGATAACCGGTTAACCGGTATTGCAATCCCTATTGGGCAGCGGTTATTCTCAAACAAATCGGAACAAAACAAAAATAAATTCAAACTCTTAAAATGACTTATTAAAGTTCAAATCTAAGCCAGAAAATTCAGAACAGAAAGTTCTGAATTTTTTTCCCTCTAGCTAATAAAGAAACGTACGCATGCGACTATGTCATGATATCACAGTTATCTGCATGAAATTATTTTCCCGACACAGTATCTTACAAGTTTCTCTGACGACGGAGATAATCACTGAAACTATCAACGACAGTATACCTCTTTATATAGACGACAATTTACATCTAGCACATCTACAAGATGCTGAACAGCAATGGCCCAAGTACAGACCCTTGTGGAACTCCCTATGACCGGTTCGATATGCCGAGTTCTTTCATGTGAGTATGAGTAAAAAAACTTAACGAATCAGATCTACAGAAAAAACAAGTATGTAAGGTATCAGTGATTGAGTATGTCGAATGCCTTTGCAAAATTTGCGTAAATTACATCGTCTTGTGTTTGCATATCCATATATTTGGCTATAAGCTGACCAAATTCGACTGTGCAGAATGGCCTATCATAATGCCATGCTGGAAGAGATTATTGGAGATATGACGCCATAAGATGTCAAATATTTTAACAAGAGTTACAAACTACAAATCGGTCGAAGTCACCGAAGAAGTTTCTAAAAACCAAAACTCTGAATACTGGACTCTGTGCGGGTCCCGCCATCCAAGTAGCCATCATCAGGGGATTATTAAAACTGAGTTATTGTCACTTTTTTATATAGAAGATACATTTTATAGTACTGATGCGTATGTTGAATTTCGACCCGAGCATAGTGCTACGCCAATGGTAGCGACCATCAAGGTTCAGTTTAGCTACCGGTCAGCGAGTTACGCGTAAATTGTAGTCGAGTTTCAATACTACATAACTAATTGGAACATCCCATAAAGGTGAAATTGATGGTTGTATCGTTTTACATCGTAAAATATCTCTGATCATCAGTTTTATCACTTTCAGTTTATTTATTGCTTGATTTTTTATTAATATTATTATTGGCTTACATGTGGTAGAAGACACCAACGTAATGGCTTTTTAAACGCAGTATTGCAGCGACGCGTTCTGTATAATGTCTTAAAAATATAAAAAAAAAGAATGAATCGGTTTAAAAAAAAAGGACATGAAACAAAATGCACCGTCGATATCGAAGTCGGTCAAAAATACGTTTGATTCGATATTAATTCATTTTTACACGGTAACTTCTGTCAGAACTTTTATTTCAAAGGTACAAATGTAAAACAACTTGACTGAAAACTTATTATTGAAATTGGTCCAGATCCGCCATACAGGGTGATCCCAGGGGAGTGTTTTATTATAATTCTAGAGAAAAATGTTTTGATTGAGCACACAAAACGAATATAGAAAGTATGATGATCGAAAATTTTAATCGACAGTATGTCTCTCAGACAAACTTTACGTAGTAGATAAATTAAAATCACCTGGCATATTTTTCGATCTGCTGCTAGCCTTTGACATCACAAATCATAATTTATTATTAAGAAAACTAGAAATATATGGTATTCGTGGTCCAGCTTTGGATTGGGTTAAGTCCTATTTATTGGAGAGAACACAGACTGTTAAAATTAATCAAGAGGGGGTAGAATGTTTCAGATAGTGTTAATGTGTTACCAGAGGTACCACAAGGTAGTGTATTGGGCCCATTGTTGTTCATAATATTCGTTAACGACCTAGTAGCAAACATAAACAATTGCTTTTTAACTCTTTTTGCAGATGACACCTCGTCTATCATAACTGCTGCTAATGTAGATCAATTAAGTAAAAATACTACTATGTGTGTGAATAAAATGTCACAAATGGCTTAATACTAAATCAACAAAAAGCAGTATTTTTAATGTTTTCTCCAACTGGAATAAATTTGGATTTTAGTCTTCTGATTAGAGGTAGTCATAACCTTCACAGGTAATAAAGTGTAACGCAGGTATAGGGGTCTACAGACGATCTAGCTGCTGGGACCCGACATTGTCGGTACGCTTGAAGATAATTGGAATTCCAGCGGACCGGTTCATTGCCGCTGGATCGTGTGTAGATCCCTCATAAACCCTAGTTTATAGGCGATCCTATCACAAATAACAAGTAGAATTAGAATTCTACAAAAAATAGACATACTAACTACCTGCCTCTTTATTTGTCACTAAAACTAATATTCATTCTTAGGTAGTCGTATTTGTACCTTGTGCACGGTAAGCGTTCATTTTGGAAAGTAAATAGTGCTATTTTGAAAATATGCCACGAGATTGTGTAAATACACCTAACAACTTTTGTTATATTTGTGGTGAAGTGACTTTTGCGCATCAAAAACGTAATTTTACTCCCAACATTAAGAAGGCGTACCAGTTGTATTTTGGTTGTACAATTGGAGATGAAGACAAAAAATGGGCACCTCATACATGTTGCAGCAATTGTGCGAACAATCTTCGCAGCTAAGTGGAAGAGGACGTTCAATGGCTTTTGCTGTGCCCATGATCTGGCGAGAACCTACAGATCATGTTACCGATTGTTATTTTTGCGTGATACCTCCTATTAGACAGGGTATTGACAAGAAAAAAAGGATGGTAATACAATACCCCAATTTACCATCTGCCATTCGCCCGGTTCTCCATAGTGATGAACTACCTATTCTTAATCCACCTCAAGAATACAGCTTTGATTCTGACGAAGAATCGGATGATAATGTAGATCATGACTTAGTCCAGCCATCAACATCACAAGATCCCGATTTCTCTGCTGAAGTGTCCGGTGGTGAACCACACAAAATTAATCAACGCGAATTAAGTGATCTTATAAGAGACCTTGATCTGTCCAAGGCAAAAGCGGAGCTTTTGGCATCTCGATTACAACAATGGCATTTACTACAAGAAAATGTTAAAGTTTCCATGTATCGAAGTCGTCAAAAAGACCTTATACCTTTTTTCAAAATGGAAAATGACTTGGTTGCCTGCAAGGACGTTGACGGTTTAATGAGTGCTTTACACATTCCCCATGATCCTAGTGACTGGAGAGTTTTTATTGACGCCTCGAAACTTAGTTTAAAAGCTGTGTTACTCCAAAATGGAAATAGATTGCCATCAATTCCAATCGCCCATGCTGTTCACATAAAGGAAAATTACAGTAACATGAATGTATTGCTACAAACTATAGAATATAACGAGTATAAGTGGCAGATTTGTGCAGACTTAAAAGTGATAGCTATCATACTTGGTATGCAGCAAGGGTATACCAAATATTGCTGTTTTCTTTGTGAGTGGGATAGTCGAGCGCGATTAGAACATTACAAAAGAAAAATTTGGCCGCCAAGACTGGGTTTTGAACCAGGAGAAAAAAACGTTGCTAACATTCCATTAGTTGATTCACAAAAGGTAATACTGCCACCACTCCACATAAAACTGGGGCTTATGAAAAACTTGGTAAAAGCTGTGGACAAAAAAGGACGTGCTTTCAGTTATTTAAAAAAAAATTTCCCAGACTTAGTAATGCGAAAATTAAAGAGGGAATTTTTGTGGGTCCTCAAATCAAGAACCTTTTCAAAGATGCTGAATTTGACAACATTCTAGAAGGTAATGAAAAAGCTGCTTGGAATTCCTTTAAAATGGTAGCAACACACTTTCTCGGTAACAAAAGAGCAGAAAACTATAGAGACCTTGTTGGGAATCTTTCTTGCTACCAGAAATTAGGATGCAATGTCATTAAAAGTCCACTTTCTACATTCACACCTAGATTACTTCCCAGAAAACTGTGGTGCAGTAAGTGATGAGCATGGGGAGAGATTCCACCAGGATATTCAAAATATGGAAAAAAGATATCAGGGCAAATGGACTTCTGCGATGTTGGCAGACTCCTGTTGGACATGTATAAGAGATGCTCCAGAAGTAACTTATAAGAGACGGGCTAAGAAGCGCAAGAATAATAATTAATTTTCTGATTAAGGGTTTATATTCTAATTAAATATATAGTATATAACATGTATTTGAAATATATATCAAAATGGCAAATATTTTTTCGCATGATGTAATTAATTGCTTTTTTTATTAAAATTATACCATAGTATGTAAGTTAGGTCAGTTATTACAATTTTAAGAGCCAACTAATTTTTTTTATGACTATGTTAGACGTAGCTGGGACCATGCAAATAAGTGGTTTTGGTTAACGATACAAAATAAAAGTTAAAATTTGTAGGTGTGTGATAATTTAACAAACAAAGTAGCTAGTCTAAACTTTACACCACTCCAAAAGCGAGACTGTTGACACTGACACCATGAAAACATTTTATTACGGTTGTATTGCCTTGCAATATTGCATATTTTGCTGGGGAAATAGCTCAGCAATGAAAAATGTGCCCATTTTGCAGAAAAGGATAGTCAGAAGCACCTACAACACATCCTGTAGAAATTATTTTAGGCAACTATTTATTGAATATACATTTTACAGTCTGTATGTTTTGTGAGAAAAAATATTAAAAATCTCTTAAAATGTGGTGATATTAATAAATACAACACTTTGTACTCTCTCATAGAATATTAGTGGAGTTAAAATAACCATCTCCCACAAGCTACAACCCTGCCAAAAATTCTTCCTTGGGGAGACTATCATGTAATGAGTGATAAATAATGAATATAGATAGGCTGTACTGTACTTAATCCCAGTAAAAGTGAATTGTGTGTGAATTCGACCAAAAGGTTATAGAGACTTGAAACAAGTATACCAATGATAGAGGTATACAAACTGTATGCGAAATTTGCGATAAATGTGAGGGCGAACAAGTTACGGCCCTTTTAAAACATTAAACATAGCGTACCTAGCGCCCTCTAGGAGCTAGACGAAAGTTGAAGGTGTGTTATGATTTCCCACCACAAATAACCCCCACCCACCAATTTTCATGATAAAATATTAAAAAATCATTAAATTACAAAAATAAAAAATCTAATTTTAACTCTAACACCCTGTATATTTTTACCTATAAACATTTCATTAAGGCATTATTGGCTAAATCTTAATATTTTGACGCTTACTAGCTACAGTTAAGTACTGTACCATTAGTTATGAATCACCCTGTATATAAATAATAAGTGAAAAAAATATTCTCAAATTTTCTAAAATATTTTTTACATAAAAAAAACTTGAATTCAAAAACTTTCGTAAATTGCTCCTTTCCACTCTAATACCCCATCAATAGATTAAAAGTTCGACAAGATACAGAATTTTGCAAGAATTTATAGTTGTATCTCGGAAACTAATCATAGGATCGAGTTCTGCCCATGAGAGCTTTTGATCAGAAAGTTGAAATCTAAAACATATTAAAAAAACCGCTGCCCAAGGAATCACTACTTCCACATCCAAATTTTTTATCCAAGTCACTCACAACGAAAAAAATTTGTATGTGGAAATAATTGTTTATGGAACTTTAATAATATAATATTTGAAATCCTCTACCCCAAAAACCCATAAAACGATACCCCACATCGGTAGCGGGGTGGGGGTGGTGATGGGGGGTGATAGTGGGGGTGGATGAAGTAAAAAAATATTTTGAGGTTTCTGGTTCTTGTACACACACTAAATCACAATTTTTTTTCATCCCCTTTAATAATGGGGTGGGGGTGGTAATGGGGGTGGCTAATGCCAAAACTTTTTTTGGGACCTTAGCTTCTCTTGTATATACTAAATACCAATTTTATGGACTCTTACCTGCTTGATTTACCTATTTTCCCCAAATTTACCCCAATTTACCCCCCAACCCTTCGACGGAACAAGATGAAAATATAATCTAGTTCTAGATCTCGTTAAAATACATATGTGTGCCAAATTTCAAGTCAATATCTCAAACGGTTCCAGAGTAAACGTGCGCACAAAAAAAGTTACAGACAGACAGACCGACAGACAGAATTTTTTTTTCGTTCAAACTTAAAATCTCGACGTTTCGTGATATTCGAAGCCTATTTGAACAATAAAAATTTTTAAAAATTTTTTTGTCGTTACTATACTTCCACTGGATGTGGAAGTAATTCAGCCAATTTCATCGGGGGCCACTTCTCATAAGATCTGAGCGGGGTCCTTTCCTCATTTCTCAATAAATTTTCCAAATTTCCTGACTTTTCCCTCACATTTTTAGACAACTTCAAATTCCCAGATCGCTATGAACCTTGCATTCGGCCACGCCCGTCTACAAGTTCTTTTTCCCACCTTCACACCCTCAAAGCTGGATTATGCAAGCTTATTTTGCCAAGGCGTCCCATTTAAAATATGTTTGTCCATTCAGTGATATCTAATATCAAGGCTCATTTAACATCAATTTATAAATCGAACGTATTTTATATGAATAACTGCGTGCTTAATGATATCACCATTGATATATGAGATCTTTAACTCTGAATGTTGTTTAATTACCAGCACGCAGGAATCGCGAAGTGGAATCTATAAAATACAGTCTCTATGTAATTTAGATATCCGATGCAATAAGAGGAGAATATAACTTGAAAGTCTGGTTACAAGACCCGCAACATGACAGCCTTTAAATAGGTCACATAAAAAGATGTTCGACAAATTGTAAACAATATTCATAGGTTACTGCGCCATAGCTAAATGGAGGCTGAAAATGCCATCAGAGTCTATGGGCTCAGCAGAGTTATTTGCGAGATAAAAATTTACCCAATATTTATCTTGATAAATAGTTTAAAAAAACTAAAAAACACGTTTTTATGAGTAGCGCACTAGATAGATAGTTACTTATTTACATAAGTATAGATATTGTCATGGTGTTAATTCTAAAACAAGATAACATATACAATTTACAGTTCCAAAAACTCTTCACACAATAAAAGCAACTCCGGACTAGAAAAGTTTTTGTTTGAACTTTTTTATTGGAATGCAATTTTTTATATTTGAAGGCAAATTATTGAATAAATAACTCCCTGCACATAAAGGGGACTTATTATATAGAGAGGTTATATCTACTTATATAATATATCTCGTCTTTGTTGCGAGTTTGATAAATTACTACAGTACCTAGAGGTAAAAAATATGCAAAGCTTCGGAATAATGTAATATTGAACGGATTTCGTTCATTTTTGGCAGTATAATAGTAAATGCTTCTCAGAAAAGTTTCTATATTGTGCGGGGGCTTTCAAATTTATAGGGGGTGGATGCCATCCCCTCTCAGGGGGTGGCACTTACAAAATACATATATTTACTGGAACTGAAGTAGAATCAAATTTTAAGAAGAAAAGGTTCTATGCAATTTTTCACATAGATTGATAGTTTTTAAGTTGTAACGACTTCAAAATTGCGATTTTAGCTTTAAAAAAAAGGTATTTCTAAACGGCTTTCGTCAAGTATCTCGAAAAGTATTACTTTATCGAAAAAATGTTACAGACCAATTACAGAAAGTACAAACTGGGAATTAATTATATTTTTTGTTTATTGATGTAGGATTAATAATTTCGGAGATATTTAAGTTTACATTTGGCATCAAAGTGTTCATAAGATAATTATTTAGAGTGAGAGTTAAATATCTCAGAAACTGTGACACTTACAACAAGGACGTTAATAGGTAGAATAATAGGTTATTAATTAAGCTTTCAACTGTTTTTTTTATTTGTTTCTGTAGCATAAAAAACAAAAAAGTTATGACCGAAGCAATGTGCGTCTACACATTTTTTTAATAACAACGTCGCCATTTTGTTACTGTAATTAGCCAGTAATTAAAAAACAGGAATTTCAAACACTGTTTCTCATTAATATATAGCATGGCGTAGATGCTCAAATTTTTTGGTTTGTATACATCACTTGCTTTAGAAAAAAATACAGCTTAAACTATAAAGGTATTTTCGATAAAACGTAATTTTTTTTTCCTTTTCTAAATATCTCAATAAATATTAGTTTTATTGAAAAATGGGTAGACAAGAAAAATAAAGCTCATAAACTGATAATGAATTTCGCTTGTTTATTTATTTACATAGATTTAATAGTTTCGGAGATATGAAAGTTTACAAATGGCGTCCGAACGTTTATAAGACGAAAAATGCAGTTTAAATGTTAAATATTTCAGAAATTGTGACACCTACGTCATGCATGCTAAGAAATGAAATTAAAGACAATTAATTGCGCTTTCAAATTATTTTTTACTCGTTCCTGTAGCATAAGAAATAAAGAAGTTATGACGGAAAAATATACGTATTTTGCCATTTTGTTACTCTAATTAGCCAGTAATTTAAAAAAATTATCTCAAATACAGTTTTTCATTAAGATGTAGCATTACCTAGATGCTCAAATTTTTTTGCTCATTTAAAGCACTTGCATTAGAAAAAAATGCATTTTAAACATTAAAGGTAATTTCGAAACCCTTGGATACCAAATATAAATTTAAATATCTCTGAAATTATTAATCCTACATCAATAAACAAAAAATATAATTAATTCCCAGTTTGTACTTTCTGTAATTGGTCTGTAACATTTCTTCGATAAAGTAATACTTTTCGAGATACTTAACGAAAGCCGTTTGGAAATACCTTTTTTAAAGCTAAAATCGCAATTTTGAAGTCGTTATAACTTAAAAACTATCAATTTATGTGAAAAATTACATAGAACAGTTTCTTCTTAAAATTTGATTCTATTTCAGCTCCAATAAATATATATATATATATTGTTTAAGTGCTACCCCCTGAAAGGGGGTGGCATCCACCCCCTATAAATTAGCAAGCCCCCGCACAATATAGAAACTTTTCTGTGAAGCACTTACTATTATACTGCCAAAAATGAACGAAATCCGTTCAATATGACATTATTGCGAAGTTAAAACCTCTAATTACTGTACCTACTAAAGGGTGATTGTAAGTTTTTAATTTATTTTTACTTATATATATATATATATTATGTAAATTAACAACTTATAGAGATATACAGACGCCACGGTCAATATTTTCTCTCTTTTAAAACTATCCCTACATAATTCTACATAACTTAATTTAAATAAAGATCTTATGATTCTTTTTTGCGTTATAAATACTCTTTGCATATGAAATTATGTTATAGGAAATTTGAGAGTAAAGTAGGGCATAACAGACATTTAGGAGCGATTTTTTGTCCAAACTATTTTTTAAATTTGTGATAGCGAAACAGGATTGTCCCAATTTTTTACATAAATGTTTCACCTGACTTGTAAAGCTGAGATTCGCATCCATTATAGTTCCCAGAAATTTTATTTCTGGTTGAAGCTATACAGAATGACTATATAAATTTATATTAAAATTGTACTCCGTTCTTTTTTGTTTTGTAGTAAAATGAATGCAAACTGTTTTACCATAATTTATTATAAGCCTATCTCTAAAGCACCAATCATTGAACAAATGTAAAAGATGTTCACATTTTTCTCTAGTTGTTCAAGTGTTTTTTCCGTGACATTACATAGTTTTTGGCGTCTAGTTCTTCATATAGGTACATTTAGAAACACATTTGTTTGTCAGAAAGCATTCGACTGTTATGAAATTATCTTTACTTCATATCCTAACACCAGATACTCCAGACTGCAACTTAGACACACTAACCACTGAACTACCACGCCCACTCTCCCCCTCCCCCCAAATTTTTGTAACTATTACATATCGTTCCTTAAAAATTACCGATTTCAGAATTTGCCTAAATTTGATTATATTCAAAATATTATTTTTCAATATAGACAGTTTCAAAGCCTTGTGTGCCAACAGAGCCAATAGAATTAAATAATAATAAATGCAGCTGTTGGCAAAACCAACCACGATTTTTTTTTGTTGGCAAGATGGCAACACCTGCACCCGATAGCGACAATCTGTTTTATGTCTCAAAATGTGTGCTGTACACTTTTTTAGATTAATATGCTTGGAATGTTGTAAAATTTTTATGTATAGATCTGTCATAAAAATGTAGCTTAACACGATCTTAAATTCTAGTCTTAATTTATGCAGAGATATAAATACAATTATTTAATGTCCTGTATAAAAACAGAACAAATGCAGACGCTGAGAAGTTTATACGAATATATACCGAACAGACCAAACTTTACTACGGGAGCCCAACCTAACTGTACGTTAGGTTGGGAACAATGCTTTTCATAAAAATTAAAGGCTAAGCAACAATTTTAGACATGCCCCCCCCCCCAAAAAAAAAAACTCTCTGGGTTATTTTTGTTTTATCTTTCCTTTTCCCCTTAAAGGCGCTAATTGAGTCGCATCCAGTAAATGAATGAATTATATTATTATTAATATTAATTGTTTTCGGTTTATTTTATTTTTTGTTGGGTTAATAATATAAAGTTATATTATACGCCTTACAATAATTGTCACAGTTATTTCCTCTAAATGGTTACCGTTATATAAATTTCCATGTTTTCTTAATTGGGCTGGTCTATCGTAACTCCTATCGAAAAATTTTATAGGAACAAAATTGTAGAAAATTTTATGCACGTTGTTTTTTGTGAAAAAAGTTTTTGTCCATCTTTTTTAGTTTTTGTGTTAAATGGCAAAAACAACATTGGCAATAGTTTTTTTTTAACATAAGTCTGCCATTTTGAAAGTACAGCCAGTTTTTTTGGGGGGACAAAATTGTTCCTTAGGCTTTAATCTTTACGAAAAACATTGTCCCCTAGGATCGGGGGGGCACGTACAGCTAGGGTGGGCTCCCCGACTACTTCTCTTTATAATTTGTCATGCAGAAAATTGCAGAGGAATTCTCGGACACCCTGTATAATTGTAAAATTTTTGTAAAATTATGGATTATAGTTTAAATACATTTTATACAACCAAATAAAAAAATCGTATGGAGGAGGTTAGTTGTTAATTTTTTCCAGACAACGATATATTATTATATTTTCAAAGTAATAATGTTGTTTAAACTTTTTAATATATTATCGTGATCAGAAGATGAGAAGATACAGTTAACATAAATAGATAATTTCTTGTTTTTTGTATACTAAATAATAGAAGTTTGAAAGTTATTTGCTAAATATTTCAAATAACATTTTTCAGTAATCATGAAAGCAGCAATAAAAGATACAATTCTTAAAAGTAAAGAGACTTGTGCAGAAGGGGAGTTTTTTTTTTAATTTTTAAATTCAAAAGATCCTCGTACTACATAAAGATTCGGAGATTAAAATA
Source organism: Rutpela maculata (assembly GCA_936432065.2). NCBI lineage: Eukaryota > Metazoa > Arthropoda > Insecta > Coleoptera > Cerambycidae > Rutpela > Rutpela maculata. Next base: position 5,403,678 of record OW386292.2, read on the forward strand.
TAAGCACGATATCCAAAATCACCATGTGTAAAACTCTACAATACTTGCTAATAAATGTTCAAAAATAACCCAGGAGCAGGCAGTTTTTCTTTTGCAAAATAAACTTTTTCAAATAGATATGCAATTAAAATCGTACCGCATGTATTTTTTGACGACCCTGTATATGTATTTCATTAATATGTATGCGCGTACACACAGCATTGACATTGATTAAGTAACAAGTCGTAAACTTCCTTGATAATGAATTCATTAGTTGAACCACCTAAATTACATGGAAAAAATCCTAACACATTGAGATAAAAACCAATTACTTTATCAATCATTCATTTTTTTACGAGGACGCGTGTAAATATTAAATCAATTCATCTCGTGATAACGCTGGCTGGACCAATTTGTAGTTCTTATTGCGTAGAATGAAAAAATATTGTCTATTATGCATATTGGTTATGACACACCTAGAATCGCAGAGAGCTTAAAAAAACTTGTAGATGGAATTATAACTTCTTGTTGGTATTTTAAAACAAGTTTTCTGGCAAGGAAGGATCGAGTATAAGGTCCAAAGGGGTTAAATGTTTTTAATTTTTCAGCACTTAATGAGAGCATTTGAGAAATTAATTCAGCAAGTCATTTGAGAAACAGCACATGTCGAATTTTCAATAATTTCTATTTTGATACAAAAATTCTGCTTATAATGAACTCATAGAGGGGACACACTGTATACTGGTGCCTTCAAAAATAACACAAGTCCGATATGTGCTGTTTTTAAAAGCAATGACAGTTAAATATACAAGGTGATCTACCATGACATGCGCAAAACTTATCAGTATTGGGATTGACACTATTGACAGCAAAGCTGGAGAGGGTAGAAGTGAGTTTTTGGTTTTAATCAAATTACACTACAAAAATAGCGAAATAAATCGAAAAGACATTGACCCTATGCTAGTAAACTCTGCAACAACAAGTAGATATAAGAGATATTTACTTAAACCCGTCAATAACACGCTGGTGTCCTGATTGTTCGACCGAAAGCAAAAAACGCGGCACTTTGACCGCACCCGCAGGCTTCACTCTTTATGCCAATTAATGAAATGTAAACATCTCCAATATGTTCTTTCACAAGTAAGTTCGTCGCCCTATTATTGACCTAGACAAAAACAGTAGTGTATCTTCGTAAGTTTTAACCATTTTTAATATACTAAATTAAATCGGAGCACTCTGAAATTTTGCAGGGGCTTTCCCACATTGAAGACTAGCACATCATTTTATTTTCCGCATATCATGGTAAATCACGTTGTATACAGGGTGATTATTTTAAGGCGGCCATTAGAATATTTCCCACTTGCAGATGAGATAGACATTTGAGATTTGGTACCCTACCATAATCGACCATTGTGAGTTCGAAAGTAGTAATTTCAAAATGGCGGCACTTCCGGAAATACCGGAAGTCGATACCAACTTGCTAATTTTAAAGGGAACACCCTATATATTTTCGACTTTTCGAAATGATCATAAAATTCTGAGTCAAAACATGTAGCACACCCTATACCCAAACTGAGCAGTTTCGGAGATATTTGATATTTTATAAAAAATTTGACAGGTGCAGCGGTTTGCAAGAACCGTTATAACTTTCTTCGTGCAGGAGATCCTTATTTGCTCGTTGGTACGTAGATAGAACATAAGATGAGCTACTCTCTATAAGAAAAATAGATTCCAAAATAGTATACCAAGTGTTTTATTTTTCACGTTACATTTTGTCAAATTCAAACCTCAAAAACTTTCTTATTTCAAATGGAACACCCTGTATTTTTTTACATCAAATTATGTTAAATTAAATTCCCTTTTTTCTAGTATAAGCATTGTAGGGGTTAAAGTTACAACTTTTCGAAATATTGACGATTTTCTTAAATGTCCAAAAATTTTTAATAAAAATTGCCATCAACTTACCTATGATTAGAAACAATCATTAATGTCAGTAATTCTGTTATTTTAAAAAAACACCAGCACGTTTAAATTACACCCACGAAGACTTTTAGGTTTGTTTATTATTTATGACTGAAATTAATGATTTTTTCTAATCATAGGTAGAGAGTAGCTCATCTAGTGTTCTTTCTACGTACAAAAGAGCAAATCAGCATCTCTTACACGAAGGAAGTTATAACGGTTCCTGCAAACCGCTGCACCTGTCAAATTTTTTATAAAATGTTAAATATCTCCGAAACTGCTCGGTTTAAGTATAGGGTGTGCTACATGTTTTGACTCAGAATTTCATGATCCTTTCGAAAAATCGAAAATATATAGGGTGTTCCATTTAAAATAAGCAAGTTGGTATCGACTTCCGGTATTTCCGGAAGTGCTGCCATTTTGAAATTATTATTTTCGGACTCACAATGGTAGATTATGGTAGGGTGCCAAATCTCAAATGTCTATCTCTGCAAGTGGGAAATATTCTAATGGCCGCCTTAAAAGAATCACCCTGTATACGTGTGAAGTAAAGTTAGGCTGGAAACTTTTGCGAAGAAATAGTACGATGGCCTACAATGAATAACGATGAAGGTAATATATAAATTAACTTAGAAAGTTTTATGTAAGTAATGTATCTATTTTTAATGAAGATATTTAATATAATTAGTTGTTCATTTCAAAAACATCACATGCCAAAAGCTTTTTTTTATTAACGTATTTTCTTTAAATAAAAGACATTTTTAAATGTATTGATTTAATATGTTCCAGTAGCACCCAATTTTGTTTTTGATAACATTTGGAATTTAAATTTTCATTGATATAAATATTAAATTACAAAATTTTTTCATGCAAAATTTTGCAAAACCGTCATATGTTGTTTCGCAAACGACCGTTTTGACTATAGAAAGCTTCATGACTAACTAGCGTACCATTTGTATGAGATGCCAATACTATGTTTTTTTAGAACTGAAGCATAATTTTCCCATTTACACAAAGAGTTCTTTGAAATATTAATTTGACATTTCTCGAAACAGCCAACTTTATTATAATCAAGTGACAGTTATCATAATTAACTTATTAGATTATGTATTGACGTGTTTTAGGATTTATTACAGAAGTACTGTATATCCAAGTTACACAACAGAGTTCAGTTAAACTTTCCATACTGTATTGTAAAAATACTAATGAAAAATTCGCCAAACTGCTTTACACGTTGAAAATGAAGTAATGTGGATGGTACAGGGTAGAATTAGATGGGATTTTCTCTAAAACTATGGCAGATAGACGAAAACCGTTTTTGGAAAATTGGCATTTTTGGATGACCTCTATATTGGTTCTTGTCTATTTGCTACAGTTTTAGAGAAAACCTCAAATCCCATCTAATTTGGTCCACCCTGTACAACAGAGCCTTGGTAAAAAAAATGTAAATAACTTTTTACATGTTTGAATTATTTCTTATTCGATTCATATTACCATGAAAATCATCCACATTTTGACTGTTTGTTGATTAATTTCAAAAGAAAACTCCCATGGTCTTACATTTCAGTATATGTATATCCTTATAACAATACTGAAAATAAATATCTCTATTTATATTCCGCTGTCACTAACATTTGGAAAACGAACTAAAGTAAAGTAATCGATAAAAAATCTTCTTAGCCCTACTTGCCGTCAATAAAAAAGAAATGAACCAAAGAGTTGCTTTATTCGTCTCGTCAATGCCACAACCAAATCCAGCGTAAGGTTATTTTTAAATTCTAATTAATATTTTAGTTAGGAACATTATCGCTGTCTCCATCTACCGAAAATCCTCCAAACTAGCACCCAATTGGCTAGTAATCGCTCGCTGCTAATTGTACTAGGTGAGTCAGCCAAATTTCGAACGAGGATGTAGATAGAGCAGATCGAATGTTACAAAATTGAATTTCAAATTGCTGTGTCCTCTGGATATTTGGATGCTGGTTTGTACTTTTACGAATTTATTTTCAATAGGTATATACGCTCCAAATATGCTTGCTTATTTATTTTAGTTCATAAACCCATGAGAATTTATATTTATTTTTGTCTTTATCATAGCTATTTGATTTAATCATAATCAAATAGGCATATTATAACCGGACAGACATTTTTAATAATCATCGTAGAAAAAAAATGTACAGAAATCTATTTTGTAACACACTTCTTAACATCGAAAAAAATATCTGCGTGTAGACAACTTATGTTAGATTTAAAATAATTATTTAAAATTTGATACAAACGTAAAATATGTATGGTAGGAACTCTCTATTGAAGTTAGACATATATATAAAATATATATATAAAAAAAGACAAATTCAGTTTGTAAGCTTCATTTTTGATGTCCATCATTTTTTCGCTAAATCTAATATTTATTGAAATATTTGCAACGAAACAAGAATGTTATATTTTTTCTAAAATCCCTTTACAGTTTAAAATGCAATTTTTTTCTAAAGCAAATGCTGTAAACGAACGAGCATCTAGGTCATACTATATATTAACGAGAACCAGTTTATGGGAATATATTTTTTTAATTACTGACTACTCACATTAACAAAATGGCGACGTTTTTATTAAAAAAATGTGAAAAAGTACATTGTTTATGCAAGTAACTTTTTTGTTTTGTATGCTACAGAAATAACCAAAAAATCATCTGCATATCTAATTAATGGACTTTCATTTTGATTGTCAGCATTTTTAACACAAGTGCCATAGTTTCTAAGATATTTAACATTTAAACTAAATACTTCGTCTTACAGACGTTCGGACGCCACCTTTATACTTCCAGATCTCCGAAACCATTAACTCTACAGAAATTAGAAAAAAACTAAATTCATTCTCAATTTAGTAGCTTCATTTGTCTTTAGCATGTTTTCGCTCGATGTAACACCTATCGAGTTATTTGACGAAAACCTATTTGAAATACCTCTTTTTCAAGCTGGAATTCCAATTTTCTAGTAGTTATATTATAACGCATAATATAAACTTTTCTTTGATGCATTTACTATTAAGTTGCCAAAAATAAACGAAATCTAATTCATATAACATTATTCCGAAATTAAAAACTCTAGTTACCTACTGTATTATGATATGCAATAGATATATTATTTATTGCTCAAATTCCTAAAGATAAAAAAAATTACCCAGTTTATTTGCAAAGAAATCCACATGGTGACTTCAATTTAACATTGAGTCGAGATAAAGTCTAAGAAATTTGGTTTTTGCTGGATGTTCTTAGTTCTCCCGAGGTCCTCCATGTGCTGCTGAAGTGCATTTAATGTTCTACCAGATCTTAACAACGTGGTGTCATCTTCAATTAATACGGGCTCAGCCTCCATTACGGCACGCTTAAAATCATTTACATACATTGGAAATAAAATGGGCCCTAATACCAATCCCTGTGGCACCCCACTTTTAACGTCTAAGAGATCAAAATTTATATCATTTACACTTCTATACTACTTACTCCGGGTATTCTATATGTAAGAAAATGAAACAAAAACCAGTAAACAAAGTATTTCAAGAAAATTCACAAACTATCAAAAGAAACTATAGTTGCTTCAAATATTTAATAGAGAAGACAGAAAAATTTCAACTATTGATTATTCTTCTAGAAAGATCTAAAATCTAAGACATAAATATTAGTATGGTATTTTTTGTGTTTTTTTAAAAATATTTTATTATTTAATTCAAACCCAGTACTGACTTAATTATCTAGGAACTGTATAATTTATGACCAACAATGCATAAAACGCAACGCCGTAAAACATAAAAACAAATGATCTAAATCGATACGAAGCGCGTAACATGATTTGTTTAAAATTATACTCTTTTTTTTCTGATGGACATACATCATATTTATGCGTTTTTAATAGAATTAAAATGTAGACTAGATCAACATCAATCATATGCATATTATGTGGGTACAAAGTTATTATATACCTAGCGATTAAAGCTACACATGACTATAAATGTGGTGTTGGTGTCTTATGGGATGGGTGACACCTGGCTGCTCAGATTTATTAGTGTAAAATTAAAAATTAGATTAAAAAATTAGATCTGGATTTAATTTGGGTGTAATGTTGTCTGGCACTTTAAAAATAAGTTGTAGTAAAATAAATTAAACATAACACATAGGTGTTCAGAAAGTTGATAAAGGACAACGTTAATAATAATATTAATTTCATTTAAACATGCCCACAAAAATGTATCTAAAGATGTTAAATAGAAGTATTTGGTGGCCATGTGCTTAATGTCCGAACTCATATACACTTGAAAAGAAAAGAAAAATGATCGAAAATAAAATATATTTAAAACAAAATCACCTTAATTATTTTTATGTCATACTATTTTATTATTGTGTTTTTATTGCTTAGTTACCAACTACATAATAGTGTACTTTGTACCATTGCGGGCATAAAGTACGTTTTACGACCCGCGCGGGTATAAAGACAAAAAAACATTTTCTGATTAACTTATTAATAAACTTTATTAATTACAAAATATGAACTTAATTAAAGTATTATGTAAATAATCTACTTAACTTTGTTTAGTCGAATTCACATTAAACTGGCAATTCTGGAAGGATCCGGTGATAGTTAGATTGCCTGCAGCAAATGTTGATTCATGTGTTTCATTGTCTGGGTATCAAGTTTCTGTAAGGAAAAGCCAGATCCAGAAGGTATGCCTGCCAGCATCCTTGAAACCATATGTTTTGAAGATAAACTATCCTCTAAATATCTTTCAGCAACCGATGTACTCTTCCATCCACCATGGCGCTTCAACGTGGTCATACTGGCTCCAGCCTCTGCCAGCAGAGTTGCCGATGTTCGACGGAGACAGTGTCCTGTATACTTATCAGAAAAAGTCATTTTTTTTTACAAATCCTTGGGCCAGGGGCCCTCGGGTTTGTAAGATCGTCGCCCTTAAGGCATACTTAATTCCCTTGATATATAAATAACTATTACATCACATGACCTATGCAGGGTATTGTTTTTTAGTGTATTTTAAAAAATTAGAATGTCATAAAATGTCGAAATTTTCAGTTTGAGCAAAAAAAAATCTGTCTGTCGATCTGTCGCACACTGGGGCTTTTCGTAGTTAGTAGTTCGAAAAACGCCTAGAGCCTATCAAAGTTGACCAATACAAATATTTTTTTTTAAATTTTCCTTAGAAAATTTCTAAACGATCCCCAACGAATTTTTTTGAAAAAAAGTTACTCCGCATTAATAGAAGTTGGTTTACATTTTGATTTTTGATGTAAGAAATTGCTTTTTTTCTTAAACCTCAGTAAAATCAATATTATAAGCAATAAAAAATTAGAATGTCTATCTGCCATAGTTTTAGAGAAAACACCAAATCTCATCTAATTTGGTTTTCTCATCGAAACCACGTTTTGAAATTTTTAACAAGTTTATAATATTTTTAATTTCAAGTTCAGTAACAGGCTCAAAGAAAATTGAATTTTCAACGGTATCCATTAGAGTACAGTACTAAATTGGAACCAAAATGATTTAGTAGTTTATTTGGCCTAGTGCACAGAAATTATAAGCTTTCCATTGGCATTTGCCATTTTTTTCACTAAATGAGAGACTTTTCGTGCTATTCAACCAAAACATATCTGTTTTCCCAAGCTAAAATAGCAATTTTCAATACCTTTTAACTTAAGAACTATTAATTTATATAGTAAACTGTATACATTTTTTTCTCAAAATTTGATAATCTTTTAGTTCCAATGGGTGTCACACTCTAGAGAGGGGTTGTATCCAACTTTTATAAAATGATAAGCATTCACATAATATAGAAAGGTTTATTTGATACATTTACTAACAAGGTACATCAAAAAATAAAATTTAATCCATATGACAATTCAAATCTCTATCTAGTTACTGTACTACTAGCCTACATCTATGGACCGTAATTTCAGTAATTTTATTACGCAAGACGAGACGCTCGGGCCTACTAAAATATTCCGTCAACAGCGTCCTGCGACGCCCAACCAACACAGCACTATCACTTCAGCTCTTCCGAATTCGCAAAATAGCTCGGCACTGAGACTTTTTTGTTCTCCGTGCGTCTCTACAGTCGGCATGTTCTTTTGGCGGTGAACTTCTACGGTAGCGGCAGACTGTGTTGTCGATTGTCCAACATCGGGGCCCAGAAGCCACACAAGGAGATGGGAGTTCGACTTCGCCTAGCGACTCCCATAACTAACAGCGGCCAGGGCCGAATCAGGAACCAATAAGTTGATTACTTATTATTTAAGTTTTGAGGTGTCGTTAGTTAACCGATTGCTAGCTTAGAATTAAACATACCATAATAATTTATAAATTAGATTAATATATTTGGTATATATTTCCAAAGATAAACAAGTTTCCCGCTTGCTATAATTACCGCTGCAAATTCTCACATTTTATCGACCCCCAAAGAAAAAATCTAGTGTAGTCAAATTCGGTAATCGAGCTGTTCCTACCCAAGAGTTCGGAATAGTATTTTTTAGATAATTCGTAACTTTCTTGAATTATGAGGGGAACTCCATCTTGCTGAAACCACATATTCGGTCGAATGTTCAGTGGAGCCTCATTGAGTAAGACCGGGAGAATGTTTCGAAGGAAATTTAGGTAGCTTGGACAAAGGTGGTAAATAATAGTTTCAGTTTATCAATATTTCAAAAGTTACGGCTTTCTAATAATAAATCCTAAAGCTTTGAAGGTCTTCGTGGTGATGCTCGTAATGTGACAGTTATAGGAAAATTCTTGTCGAAGAAAATTTTCAAATCAGAGGAGTCAGGTCTCGAGAGTGTCTTATTGTCAATAGAATACTCAAACTGGATCAATAATTTTTGGTGCAGTATGACGCTGCGTAACATTTTTGAATATTTAAAGGTACATTCTTTTAGTCAAAATAAAATTTTGTTGAAGTACAATAATATCGTCGATATTTGCAACTCCACAAAAATTTTTTTAGTCGTCGGCATTCAACAGGCAGGGTACTGTCAAGATATCAACAACATCATTAAAGAATAAAATAAAGAAAAGTGGTCCTAAAACGGATCTCTGAGGGACTCCAGAAGAAGCCCATATTTCGATAGAATAGCCCCCTAAAAAATATAATTTTAGTATTTTTAGAATCTTTGCTTAATACATAAAGGATTTTGCTCTTACAAACGTTATTCAACATTAAATTTTGAATAAATTCGTTAGGCGCACAAGCAACGCGTGACGTCATGTAACAGGAGACGACACGGCACTAGCGTACATTTTAAATTAATTCCATTTATGGAGATTGACATTGTAATAGACCATAAAAGTTTCTCTGTTCTCGAGAAAAAAAATCAGCGTAGAACCAGACCAGACCTTATGTTTTTATAAAGTGACCAATTCTACATAAGAAATAGCTATTTACGATATTTTTTTGTGGCACAGATATTTTTTATTTCGAAAAAACTTGAGAAATTGATTAATTATATAAGCCTATTGTAACCAGGATAAACTATATGTTGGATTCTGTTTGAAAAGTAATTTTTCTTTCAAGATAGGTACCAAGTACATCGAGAAGAAATATAGATAAAGGAAAGAGGTAACTTTTTTTTTCTAAGATTAACAAATTTCGAGAAAATAGCATGAGAAAATACAGATCACCCTCGTGGTTGAAAGACAGAGAACGGTGTAAAGTTCGTAGATATTAAACGTAAACTTGTACAAACTTTGACATCGAAACGCGACGCAACTTATAGGTAGCAGCACCGTAAGCGTATAAAGATTTAATGTACCAATAGACCATCCGTTCATGTTTAAATTTGTTATTAGCAGCTCGTTCATGTTCAATGATGATATGATATCAAATCAAATCAAATTTATTTCACTTTTAGAAAGATACATAATATTAATCTTCATTTGTTGAATGAATTTCATGAAATTCTTTTATTATTATGTAATTATCTAATAATTTTAATCTCCATCAGAGCCACCCCTTCACTGTCAGTAATTGTTTACAACAAGAAATTAACAAATTAACAAATAATATTAATTCGACCAGAGAGCGAAGGTTATACGCACAGCATTTACTAGACCAAACAACTTGCAATTTGGTTTTACAAAAATGTTTACTCTTTATTTGTTAACGTTTCTGATAGGAATTTATCTGGTCGATTTTAACAGCACCAAAAAAGGCCTTCCCTAAAACCCCCACCTCTCATAAACATATAAATCCAACATACATAATTCCATATCCAGTTCCCACTTTCTGATACTACCTTGAACCCCGCGCTGAAATTGCTTAACATAGAAATTGGGCACATTGTGCAACAACACGTTTTTATATACTTGAGTTTTTATTGATTTTCCCTATACAATCTCTTCTATGACCAAATAACAAGCTCAAATCGTCTCATTTTCATAATTCAACATCTAAAATAAAATGCAAGGGATCTGTATAGAAACTTGCTAATTGTCTATTTTTATCATGTCTGGAAGCATTTCTGCCACAACACCTGGCCGCTGCGTGACATCGTGCGGTTCTCGCGTTCTTGTTACGTAGCTCTTTCATATATTGTTAATACTAGCACATGTACCCATATTTAAATAAAATAAGAGATTTTTAAATTGGTAACTGGTAATTGGAAAAAGGTCTTCGGCAAAAAACGGTTCCTGGCCGAAGGGCTAGCCCGACCCTGGGCCCGGCTTCACCTCGCGACTTCCATAATTAACGGTAGCGTTGTTCCATCCGATCAATTAATTAACAAAGATACAGCATCGACACGATCCTTATCTCATCTTCGCTGCATCGGCAAACGCAAAGACAACTCTAAACATCTCTCTAGGTAAACTTTTACTTACAACATTATAAGATTGTGTGGTACGTGATGCCATATTGCGACATTGTGCCCGCGTAGATGTTTTTTTTTATGAGATGCAGACACGCTTGCAGTTGCCGGGACATAAAAATGTTCGAGGAGGCTCTGAGGACGGATTGAACTTTAAATGATCCTCGGAACGTTTGTTTGATTTGTAGTGGTTTAAGACGAGGAGATTTGCCTCTCGTTTAGCTTCCTTTGTTGGGTAAAATATAGGAAAATATGCGCAAATAGCAGATATTTTTTAATAACTTTTAAACAAAAATTTTTGAAAAACATTAAACCGCCTTCAAAAAAAAATTTCAAATAAAAACAACTTATAATAAAATTTCACCGTCGCGCAGTGGTCAATTTTTCAACATTAGGAGGAAAAAATAAAGATTACATTAATCAAAATGTACAGGGTGGACCAAATTAGATGGGATTTGCGGTTTTCTCTAAAACTATGGCAGATAAAAAAAAACAAAATAGGTGTCCTGAGCTCGATTTTCGAGAAACAAATAATATCGCAAACCGCGATCGTCTATCTTTTTCGACTACTGCTCTGTAGCGTTTTTGGAAAATAGGCATTTTTGAATGATGAATGTCTCAATACCAAGTGTCGAGTCGAAAATCGAGTAACACATTCCAAATGCACTTTTTGAGTAGAATCTATTGCTGATAAGAAGAAAATTATGCATGCTTCAGTTTTCGAGATATAGACGTAAACAGGCCCCCCGTATGGGGGGGGTCTATTGGGTACTGAGTTTAAGGGGCTTCTCCCCTCCGCTTATCAATTATTTAAGGTGGGGGGCGTTGGCTTCCGAGAGGCCCGTCAGAGATCTTGACAATTTTTTTTCAAATCTCTCCCACCCGCTTATAAATTATTAGGCGCGGGGGGCCGCTAGAGATTTTCAGAATTTTTTTTTAAATTCCCCCTCCCCCGCATCAATTATTAAGGGCAGGGGCCCGGCAGAGATTTTAACATTTTTTTTTCAAATTTCTAAAACCCAATTCAACTGTTTGAATTTTTGCGAAACGAGAATTTACTCAGTAAAGGGGTATACACACGATCCAGCGGCAGGGAGCCAGCCTTGTCGGCATGCTTTGAACTCATTCGTAAAAGTGAACTGGTCCGCTGGAATTCCAATTATCTTCAAAGCGTACCTTTAATGGAGCATCAATAAGGACTATTAACAAAGTACACACAAAATATCAAGAAGTGCAATAAAAAACGAGCTAAAGAAAAACAGTGCATATAATATGATTTTTTTCGCTTGAAATCATCGAAAAAAGGTAGTCACTATGAAGGATCAGCATGTAAGTAATTATTTGCGAAATATTTTAAGTAAAAATATACAGGGTGTTCCGTTTGAAAAATTTAATTATACTGGAGCGGATCTGGCGAGAAAAAGAGGAGTGTTGAAACCAACTTTTTTTAATTTTTTTTTTTGTGAGGAATTCGCATTTAAAATTCCCAAAAACACGTTTTTCCACGATAACTTTGTTATTATTGACCTGACGAAAAAAAAGTAAAATTAAAAATTGAAGATCTCGCGGAAGCGCATAATCTGGTAATTTTTTTCAAATGGGACGGTAACTTTTCGTGAACATTTTTTTTGAAAATACTTTTTTGCCCTAACACTAATACATAAAAAAGTAATTCCTTAATTTTTTTACGAAAAAAGAAGTTAGGGGATGAGATTTTTTTGAGGTAGGTGAAATAGATAAGAATTGATGGAGCTGGAGGATTGGGTGGTGGGCCAGTTAGGGGAGGGGAGGGAGGTAGGGAAAGAAGAATTATTCAACCCCCTCGAACTTTTTTCCGTCGTGCGATTTTCAAAAATCCAAAATGGAATTTGTTCGTTATTACGTCTAATATTTGACTGAATAATTTTTTTTATTTTTTTCAAATAAACAAACTTGTGGGAGGGGAAAAACCTTTTGCATTTTTTTTTAAATGCGTTTTTGAGTACGAAGGAAAGGGCTCAGAAGAGAATTTTTCTTTACAGGTAAGTGAGATTTTTTAATCTTTAATTTAAAAAAAAATTATCGCAATCCAAGCAATAGGAAGGAGGGGGGAGGGGGCATAATGCGTTTGCGGGAATAAAGGGTTAAGGAAAAGGGATAGGGACTTCGGAGCTTAATATTCGGATATATAAACCTTTTTTCCATCTTAATATTATATCAGTCTATCCTCCATCAAATATTAAACTTATTATAAATAATTATTTAACGTCACGAGTTTTCGCGACGCATTTCTCTAGTTTTAGGTGTGTATTGGATATATAAAACAATTATTTTTCCGCTTAACTCGCTCTAACTCAAAAACGGCACAATGGATTACTCTCAAATTTTTATCGTGTTATCACTATATATTTGTTAACATAATGTGTTAATATGTAGGTCAAAAAATAATAAGTGTAGAAAGAATTATTTTTTTTCTAAGGCTAAGAAAATTTGCATTCTCAGACAAAATACAAAAGTTACATAGACACACACATCTTTGGGAAAATTACATTTAAAAGGAGTCTTAAATGTCATCGTTTGCAATACAAGGCACACGAGGTTCTTAATGCATTTTTCGCCTAACCTGTTACTAATTACACAGGTCTAAAAAAAAAGATCTTGTTCTAAAGTTCTCATTTAACATTTTTGAAGCATTTTGACACGCTGAAACCAATTTTGGACTATTTTCTGAATTGTCAGCTTGTATATCACTCAGGTATTTGTCTATTTCATGACGTTAAGCCAGTTCATCTTCCCAAAAAACAGGACACTTCTTAAATAAACTCGGTCAAAAATAGTCAAACTCACTACAGCTACTATCGTCATTTTGGTTTGACGACACCTACCAAAAAAATCTATATTATTTAACAGTGAGATAATTTTCGTGTGTAAAAATTACTGCAAGGTTAGATTGGTGGAAGGTGCTTAAAAATATATAAACTTAGATAATGAACAATAACACGGGCACACAAAAAAAATTTAAGTGCGAAGACCACTGAATTCCTACTCATGCTAATAATCAAAAAAATATATTACTACTTTTAGGTTGCCTCTCAATTTTTTTTTGCTTAACAAGTAAGTATTGATTTTATTAGACAATATGGTTAGGCCATTTTAATCAATCAACAGTAATATCTCCTCAGGAAGGGAGGGCACTAGCGAAAAATGTTTTAGACAAAAGCTGTTCCGTTCAGAGGGAGACATCTTTTGGACAGAACAGTTTTCCACAACCCACCCCTGATGAGCGGGGGGCATGGCTAACTTTTCAATTTTTAATGGCACCCTATATTTTTTATCGCGTATTGTGAGCCTGTGTTCATTGCCTAGGTTTATATTTTTAAGCATCTTCCACCAATCTGACCTTGAAGTAATTTTTACACACGATAATTATGTTAGTGTTAAATAATATAGATTTATTAGGTAGGTGTCACTCAAGGGGTTGATATAAAAACAGCACCCTCAAAAATTAAATAATTTTTTTTTATATACTAAATGACGCAATAGGAATGCAAAAAAAATATAAAATATAAAGCTATTTTATATCAACGTCTCCTTTTAATTTGATTTAATTATCTTCGATAGTTTTGAAAGTTAACTCTGGTAATATAGGGGATAAACGTTTATTATATATTTTATTGAGCATTCCTAGTCATAAGCAACATACATGTGAATGAATAGCCCAATAAACCGCTGGACCCAATTCCACATACTTAGCCGGCGAAACTCTGATCTGGCACCAATCATTTTGGTATTCAGCAAGAGAAAAATGCAAGATATTCAATTGTTACAGCATTTGCCTTTCTTACTAATTTAAAGGCTACTTTTATTAAAAAAAAAAAATGCTCTGTAACAGAAACCAGTTTAAACCCTGCGTCTTCACTAGCATATGCAACTCGTCACCGTTTTTTTTTTGTTGGACAATGTGCTACTTTTCGAGTCGCCCCCGTATAAACCCCGCACCAGATCCGGCAATCCATCACCCACTAACTTAATAATTTACTGAAAAATCCCCAACGAGACCCGATACGCATCGCGCTGTCATCCATGCAGCTCACGTGTGCAGACGCGTTAATCAAACCGGCGACGACGAAAAAACGGAGCCGCACGTCATAAGAACAGGTCTAATATTCATTTAATCACGCAATTGTTTTATATTTGGCTGTGGGCGTGGCGAGGGCCGCTCTTATTGGCCAAACAATTGACAATAGTGACAGCGTAAGTTATCTCGTGAATGGCAAACGATGAATTTCAAATTATCCAGTCGCCATTGCTCACCGTTTTTGCGGACCGGCCAGTGGACGAAGAAGCGGCGAAGAACCGCTCAACCGTGATGATGGATGGGCCACGCACAAAACAGGTAGTGTCGAATGAATTACGGATCAGAAGGTGGACTGTATGTCGCATGCAACGAGGTATGCGATCTTTTTGCCCGGTCTAGTTTATCGGTGCGGCCTAAACGAAAAAACCGCTCTCGCAGGAGTAGATGTATGTCGCATTTTCATATCGTAATCAACTTATCTTAAACTGGTGACAAACGGCGTCGCTTTTCTTACTTGAATCTAGAGGGCCAGGAAATTATAATTTATTTATCTTTTGTTTCGTGACAATAATGAACGGGTTAGTTTAATGAAATGTCTGGGAAAAACATAACATACAGTGTGTTCTGTATTAAGTAGACGCCCTTACGAGTTGCATTTTTTATGGGTATTCACAGAACTCCATAATTTAATATCTAAATGCTAAACATAAAGATACGCTCTTAAGGATTTTTTTCAGGATGAGAACACATACATATTTACATAAAAGAGAAACCAAAAAAATAAAAAATAAACATAAAATAATAAAAACAATGCAATACAATGGTACAACATAAGTAAAAACTACAAAACGTATACAAAAATAATTACAAATTCACGCGTTTAAAGGACAATACAGAACAGTGAAATATATCGAGCTCATCTTGCAGGTGTTTTACACATGAAATGTACGGGAGAAAAATTCAGTACATTCGTTCGGGCCCTAGCAAGATAAAATGTTGTATGATATCGTGTACTGGCACGTGGTACATGGAATAACAGATTGTCCGTTATTTCAGGGCAATTGATTTTTTTATTTATTAACTTATGTAAAAATATGACTGCCTGTTCAAACTGTCAGTTGAAAATTTACCCAAAACTGCATCATGAGGATATCCAATAGGAGGATTTACACCATCAATTTTATAGGACAAAAATTTCAAAAAGCATATCTGGATACTTTGGAGCATATTGCTATATGTGACATATCCCGGGTGCCATATTAACGATGCATATTCTAATTTAGACTTAACAAATGTGTTGAATAATAAGGTTAACAAGCGAGTGTCAGTAAAACCTGACGAGTTTCTGATAACAAATCCGAGACTTTTATTTGCAGACAAAACTGTGTCTTCAACATGTCTATTAAATGTCAGTTTGTTGTCAAACAGGTCACCCAGGTCTTTGAAGACTTTGACTAACTATTTTTAGTAGTGTGAAGTCAAGATTATGGTCATAGAGAAACGTTTCTCTTTTCTATAAAATGATATCACGTTGCATTTATCGACGATGAGGGGCAGATCATTATGGTTACACCAAGTTTGTATTTTCAGAAGATTATCCTGAAGTTTTTTACAGTCAGCTGAAGTGTTTATGGGAGAAAAGAGTTTGACGTCAGCGGCATATAATAAGACATCGACATTCAGGTCAACCGCGATGTCATTAATAAATAGTACGAACAACAGAGGTACCAAGATAGAGCCCTGTGGCATTCCTGAGGTGGAATTAATTTCAATTGACCTATGACCACGGTATTCTGCATATTGTGTTCTATTGTCACGATATGATTTGAAGAAGTTAATAAGAAACTGAAACTGTAACACAGTTTGAAGCTTATTGGACAATATACTATTATCAAGCCTGTCAAGCCTTATAAAGCCTACATGCCGAATTTTGTATTTTCTCCTATGGGATGTCGGTCTATTATAATCCTCCAAATTTCACAAAAAATTACAAGATACCAAACGCTCTTTTTAAATCGGTATTTTCTCCAACAAATTGCAAAATTGTTACAGGGCAATTTAAGACTGACTCCAAAGGTTCCGTATTGTAAACAATATAGGTAGGTATGCTTAACAACAATATATCTATCATTGTCTATCCACAAATTTTTTATTCCAATTGACAAGAATAGATTTATCGGTATTATAACTGTAACTGTAACAATAACAAAAAAAATCCCTTAGTTATTCGTAATAGAAACTGCCCCAACTTAGAATGGGTAAAAAGTTCCCAAGATAAGAGGCCAGTAGTGTGACATCACATCCTTGCTTTTTTTCCTAATTGGTTGAGGTGTCCGAACTCCGCCGTGCTGAAGCTTATAGTACCCTCATATTCTCATTATCGCATTAGCCCCGTTCCTCCCCAGAAGGCGAGTGTACGGTTGATGGAAGCTCTGGTTATTTCTTCCAGAGTCACGAATGGTCTCTCGAGATACAAAAACTTTCCAGCCAACAAGGCTGAATTCACATAATGAGGAATCTCCTCATCCTCACCACACATCGTGCGCTCTAGATTGTCGCTTACCTCTATATTGGTTAGGTGTATATTTAGTGTGCAATGTCCTGTTACGATATCCACTGCACAGCTCAACTGTTTTCTACACAGCTATAGCAATCCGTCGGTCTTTGTCTTGGGTGTATATTTAGTGTGCAATGTCCTGTTACGATATCCACTGCACAACTCAACTGTTTTCTACGCAGCTATAGCAATCCGTTGGTCTTCGTCTTGGATGGTCCATCCCTGACGCACTAGTCCAAGAAAAGTTGTATGTCTGACTTAATACTTCCTTTACCAATAAGTTTTCCGCATCCTCTGGAGAGGTTGGCTCTACTCCCCCCCCCGATGAATTTTCTGGCTGCGCCACTGAATATATTTAACTATTTACTATAAATAATTCAATGTAGACTTTACTTATCGACGATATTGAAAAAATCTATACATTTCATGTAGAGGTGAAAATTCTAGAACATCTTTTTAAATACAACAATGACGTGGATCAAGTTGGAATTGATGGAACATGGAATTAAAGTTTTCTAATAAGTCTACAACTACACTATTAATATCTCTTTGTGCTTGTAAGCTTGCGAAATTAAAGCGGCTTATTTATTTAACGGTAAGTTATTTATAAAAGACTAATTCCCAAGTTTGATAAGATTGGATTAAGGCATATCGCAATCACAGATTGAACTTATGTTTTTAGATATTTTTACATCAGCATACAATGGCGACTTACAGTTGAGCTCCACGTTTAGGAAATTAATAAAGATAATAAAAAACAAGGGGACCCAGAACAGATCTCTGTGGAACCCCAGAGGACGATGTCAAGGTAATAGATTAGAAGCGTTAATACTGAACGAATTGTTGCCTATGTAATAAGTAGGTAGATAGAAATTCCATAGAATTATTTAAAAAGCCACATTTTTTCGACTTATTCAGAAGTATACCATGGTCTAATCTATCAAAATCTTTTGAGAAGTCAGTATAAATGACATCCACCTGTTCTCCAGAGTCAACAAATTCAGATTCACCTCTTTTGTGATTTACCCTACAACTAGTTGTTGCTCAGGATACTTTTTGCAAAGCTTGTGGTTTTCCTGGAAGCTAATTTCCCTATGTCTTCAGGCGTTAATTCCGCCTGTTCTAGGTACTTTAGCCTAATGCGGATTAATACCTTGCATTCGCAAAGTACATGTTCCGCCGTCTCAGTTGCAGCTTCACAGTATCTGCATTTGTCATCTTCTGCCATGCCCATATTCTTGAGAAGATGTCTCAAGGGGCAATAGCAATAACATAGGTTAAGTAGTAACGGTAGAACGTCCAGATACAAAGCCATGTTGACTTTCAGATATTTGTTGAGAAACTTGAGGTTAAAGAAATTGTACATTTTATGGTTAAGTTAAATATGTAGGCTAATGCGCCCCTTGATTTAATGTGTTTGAAAGCTTACAAGACATGACTTCCATTACATTAGGAAAGGTTACAACATTGTTGTTTTCTTGACCATCTTTTATTGAGTGGTCTGAGTTAATGTAACCTGTTGAAAAGTGTCTGGCAAATGCGTTCACAATAGATTCTAGAACAGCTTTACAGTTCATAATATCTGAATGGAAAGAACTATTAAACAAATCGGGAACAGGAATATGCGCAGTGTTTATAGATCTTAAAAGGGCTTTTGAAATGACTGATAGGCAGATATTGTTATTAAAATTAAAAAATATGGCCTCTCGAACACGTGTTGCATTGATTTGAGAATTATCTTTCAAATCGTCAACAAATAATCAAAAACGTCCTTGGGCCATTAATCTTCATAGTATATATTAATGACCTCGGGAATATCTTGAAAAAATGCAAGATCCATCTTTTTGCAGATGATACGTTAATATATGATGCTGATAATGATTTTAATAAATTGGTGGACGCGGTAAACTTGGAACTAAAAACTAAGATACGTCTCAAAGAAATTCAAAGAAAACAAATTAAAAGTAAATGAAGTTAAGTTAAAATAGATGTTTATTGGTTCAAATTGTTTATACAACTCAGTTAAAGAACTTAATTTAAATGTCATTTTAAATAATGAAAATGTAGAACATGTAAAGAATATTAAATACCTAGGGCTCATTATAGACAGGGAACTAAAACTAAACGATCACGTTGATTACGTATCTAAGAAAATAGGTAAAATAATTGGCTTCTTTAGAAGAATAAGTCAGTGTCTGTCAATTGGAAGTAAAATGTCCATTATATAATTCTTTAAATCTGACACACTTTACATACTGCTGTTTATGAATCTATACCTCAAATGCAAACACTGAGAGATTATAAAAACTTCAAAACAAAACAAGCGTTAACTTGATGTTAAATATCTTAAACTGGTTCGACACTAAGACCTATTTTTACATGTACACAATGATTTTTATTTATAAGATTGTTAATAACTTATTACCAATTACGAAGAACAAATAAGATTTGTAAGTGATGTCCACCAATATAGTACTCGGCAGAAACACAAGCTCTATGAAAAGCTTGTTCCATTCTGGTCTTATCCAGTTCAATTCATTAAATAGTGACATAAAAAGTGCTAGTTCTGTAAAATTATTTAAAACAAATCTTCAAAACCACTGAGATCTTTGAGTTAAGCTATTTTTTTTACGTAGAATTTAGATAAAAATATATCATATTAGATATAGAGTAGATATAAGTATATAATATTCAACTATTCACCTCATCTGCACCATTATAAATGTACCTGTGATATGTAATCTGTGGCTTGGTTCTAAAAGGGCCAAAGTCATTAATAAAACAAATATAACACTGGCCCTTTTAGAACCAAGCCACAGTAATATCTTTGAAATAAATAAACTTCATTTAATTTCAAATTTTCAAGATTAATACCTTCAGTTCAGTCTGAATCGAAGTAATTTGTTTTTTAGTGTTGATATAAGATCAGAAACTGTGGGATTATTTTTTAAATCGTTTCCTATTTTACTATTTTTTTTTTTCGATAATTTCGAAAAGAATATTCAATAATTTTTTTAAATTTTGCTGCGATATGCTTTGTAATTCTCATAAATATTTAGATTTCCAGTTTATGCCTGTATGAGGCATATTTTCTGTAACTTCTGTGAAGACCACCCACACACTGCACTTCAACGCCAATACAACCCCCGTCAACTTATCTCGCGCTTTCACTTAAATTACGGACAAAAGAACCGTTCGAATTTCAACAATTTGTATAAATATTATTATACACGAGAGCCCCATTAAATTATCATTCTCACCGTGGCTGCTATGAGCTTTCAGATGTCGCAAATATCTACAGCGACATAAAAATGAAATGCCTTAACATTTTTCAAACACCTTGACCGGTAAACGCTTCTGAACAAGGAAAAACTAGAATACATACTTGGCTTTAACGGCCATTGTCAATGTTTATCGCCGACGAGGAACATCAACAATTTCAAAACAACAAATTTACTAACATTTACCGTGAATACTGAAAATTCTGGAGCTGCCGCCACATTTGCTTATCGATAATTGCCGTGGAGCGGGTAAACAATGTTTATTAGTAGACTTGTAATACTACTCATTTAATGGTTCATGTGGATACTTCTTTTTGCTACGGTACACACTAGTATAGTTGCTCTACATAGGGCTCAATGCTCACGTGTTTTTAATGTGTACTGAGATGGTACCGGTGCGGTGTGTTAGATCGACGTTGAGTGAGACAACACCAAATTCTAATAATATACCTCATAAGTATTTAAATACCGAGTATTTAAATACTTCTTGCAGCAAGTATTTGTATTTATACTTACAAATACTTTATCTGAAATATTTACTACTTAGTATTTGTGAAAATGATTCTAAAGTATTTATAAATACTTAAACTATTTAAATAACTGGGAAGTATTTAAATACTTCTAAAAAAGTATTTAAATCCTTTTCTGACAGTATTTAAATACTTTCAGAAATATTTAAATACCCTCTAAGTATTTGAATCTCAAAAGTATTTAAATAAATACAACAAATATAATCAAATACAGGGAGACAGGCAGATACTCGTCAAGAATTAAGACATGTACTATACTATGTAGTTAATAAATACATTGCATCATTCAGTCTTCAGTCATTCACGTCTTAATTCCCGAAACAGCTGGTTGAGAGCAGACATAGACAGAAAGTGTTAATTGTTAATGTATAAGTTTTGTGATTGTGACAGAAAACAGTTGAACTAGTGCCATAATCTCTGTGCTTTATTTGCAGAAGACGCAAAGGTCTAGCTCTACGGATAAGTAAAAAGTCCAATACCCAACTAGAACTGATTAAGTATAGAGGTATTAAAATAGTGTTGTAGAAGTTCATGAAAGTCGTGAATCCTAAAATTTTGACACCTCAAATAGTCAAATAGTATTTAATATAATAATAATAATGATAATAAGTCTTTATTGATTTCTACAAAAATAGAAAATACAATTTGGCGAAGTTTAGCCATTAAAGGCTATTTTACTTCCACATCCAGCGGAAGTATAGTAACGACAAAAAAATTTTTTTAAATTTTTATTGTTCAAACAGGCTTAACATGTCACGAGATTTTAAGTTTGAGAGAAAAAAATCTGTCTGTCGGTCTTTCTGCAACTTTTTTTGTGCGCACGTTTACTCTGGAACCGTTTAAGATATTGACTTGAAAGGTACACGTATGTACTTTAACCAGATCTGGAACTAGATTATATTTTCATCTTGTTCCGTCAAAGGGTTGGAGGATAAATGGGGGTAAAGAGGTAAATTAAGCAGGTAAGAGTCCATAAAATTGGTATTTAGTATATACAAGAGAAACCAAGGTCTCAAAAAAATTTTTGGCATTACCACCCCCACCCCATTATTAAAGGGGAAAAAATGTGATTTAGTGTGTGTACATGAACCAAAAACCTCAAAATATTTTTTACTTCATCCACCCCCTACTACCACCCCCACCCCACTACCGATGTGAGGAATCGTTTTATGAGTTTTTGGTGTAGAGGATTTCAAATATTATAAAATTTTTTCGTTTTGGGAGACTTGGATAGAAAATCTGGATATGGAAGTAGTGATTCCTTGGACAGCAGTTTTTACACTATACTTCAAAATATTTCAGTGTCATCAAAATATTTAAAAATTCAGAAAGTATTTAAATACTAAGTTTAAACTATTTAATTACTTTTGTTACTTATTATTTAAATACTTTTATCTTTTGAAAATACTTAATATTTAAATACTTTCAATTTTCTGAAAGTATTCAGTATTTAATATTTAAATACTTTTTCAAAGTATTTGCCCAGCTCTGTATACGGTCAATATGCCTCTTGTCGACTTTTTCTAGTGTTAGAACGTTTAATGCATAATCAGATTGTTACAATTATTAAAAAAAACACGACATTCCTTATGAAAATCAGTCGGTTTTTCGACCAGGACACAGTACATCAGCTAGTGCATTTTTGAAAGTAACTCGATTCTAGTAAAGCTGGATTACTTTAGCGCGATCAATACCTTCAATCATAAAATATTATTAATATCAAAGCTAAAATTATATGGGTTTACTAA
Organism: Rutpela maculata; assembly: GCA_936432065.2. NCBI lineage: Eukaryota > Metazoa > Arthropoda > Insecta > Coleoptera > Cerambycidae > Rutpela > Rutpela maculata. The sequence continues at coordinate 5,426,652 of OW386292.2, forward strand.
AAATGCATTTAACCTCATGCGGTTATATTTCTTCTCTGGATCTGGTGTGCCACAAGGATTAATGTTAGGGCCACTACTTTTTATTTTTTTTATAGATATTTCCGAGTTTACTAAAAAGTTGAAATTTTGTCTGATTTTTATGCCGATGACGCCCAGATCTACCACACCTTTAAGCCCGATCTGAAGGTTTCAGCTAGATTGATATGTTAAGACCAGGGTATGTCCCGCCTTCTAGGTTTCAGTTATCATCAATCCTCTTAAACGAAATATTTGAAGAGGAGAAATCAAAGTGCTTTGAAAATTTATCAGATCAATCAGTTTGTATGTCTCTCGATGGTTGGCCACATGTTCACAATGAACCGAAAATATGTGCAGTCTTGACACTAGAAAATGGAAACAGTTTTCTTCTGGAAAATATAGACACACCAATACATCGTACGTACTGGTGGTTATTTTGCAAATTTGGTCATTGATTTAATAAATAAATGCAAAAATGAGTATAACTGCAACGTTTCTAGTTTGGTCACAGATATAGGGGCAAACATCAATATGAGGGGCCGAGGCTCAGGATTACCTCATTATATCATACGCCCATATAATGAATTTGCTTTCCAAAGATTTGGAAAATACAAAAGTAAAATCAAACGTGGTTCAAATTGTAAAATATTTCCGCAATATACACACTTGCCAAATGCTTGTTACAAAGAAAAAGGGGCAAGAAACTAACATTACCACAAGATGTTAGATGGCCGACTGCCTTGAGGTTTATGTCACTAAATGGCCCGAATTGTTGTAAATCTATGAAGAACACAAAGGTGACATTGATCCGTCGATTTTTGAGAAAGTGCTGAAAATTCAAATTAAAGGGAAGGCCGAAAACTTTTTAAAATTACTGAAACCAATTTCTGTGACACTTCAGAAGACAGCAGAATTCAGCGGAAGGTGACAGTTTGTCCCTTGCAGTTGAGGAATGGAAAAAATCGAGTCAAATGTTTGAAGATGAAGACAGAAATTTAAAGAAATGTCAGATATTTGAAAGGAGATATGATCAAGCTTTAACGCAATTTCACTTTTTGGCATATTCCTACCCTACCCTACCCATATATCCTACCAGAAATTAAAAAAATACCCACTGTCGAAAGCAGAAAAAAATAAGGCTTTAAATATAGTTTCCCAACATTTTTCTGGCACAGGGTTATTACCGTTAATAATTAAGTTGGAAGCGAAGAAACAATGTTTTAGAAAGAAATATTACAAAATGTTAACGTGGCGCAATCTCAAAAAGATATTCCCCAAATTAACAAAGTACTGGATCTGATAATTCCTTTTCTGTGTGCCATTGCTTCTTCTGCAGACGTGGAAATAATGACTTCTTCATAAGGACTTCATTCAGATATTAGGAATAGATTGGGCAATGAAAAAGTATCTAAATTACAATTTCTCTTTAAATGTTACAATACTTAACATGTTTTGTTTTGCACTGTTTTGAAAAATATATACTTTTATTTTATATGTTCATATGTATATTGAGTTAATGTTTTAAGGTTAGAATTTTGCAGAGTGAGAGGGAAATATACGTTTATTTTTGGTTTATTGTGAATATTTCAAAAATCATAAATGTTATAATCTTTAAAATAGCTTCAGATACTTCTCATTGCTCTAAGGAATACAACCATATACAGTTTCTATCATAAATGACGAATAGGGCTCAATTTCAATAGGGAATATTCTACCATGCTATTTTACGTATAATTATACTACATAATAAAAAAAATTGTTTGTTTTTTGTTATTTATTCCCACGAATGGCTAAGGTGAGCTTTATGTTTTTATTTACTGCTCACAAAAATAGACCTGTAACTTTAAATCAAATAACAATCGACCTACCACTTTTGTGTTTTTTAGTCTACTTTACTCTCCCAAAATTTGAACATAACGATACGGGATACAGATAACTGATACTGATTCGGTGAATATCTCGGTGAATATAGAGATGCAACTTAAGTTAATGAACTGTGTAGAGAAATAATTACCCAAAAATTTGGCTAAAACCAGTAAAAACCCTTTTGTACACTGACATTTACATGCGCTGCACGCCTTGTTATTTCTTTCCTCAATTTCAGCTTAAACATATCGGACAATGTTTACATAAAAGATTACAACGAAGTGAGGGTCACTGATATATCGTTAGGCTCATTCCTTCTAAGAATTTAAATAAAATACGGCAATTAGCAAGTCTGATTTGAGGGAGGACTGTTTATTAGACAAACACCGCGGAACGAGGGGGAGAACAATGGAAGGTAATTTGAAAACCATACGGGCAAATATGATCAAGTATAATACATTGTGAAGTGGCATACCCGAGTAACAGATACCAGACTTAGTATTAATAGTTCATATTTTTGTTAATTTCAAATGTGAAAATTCTTGTTCTGTGTCTGATAATGCTGTGTCGGACCACAGAACAGTTAATTAATTAGTGTATAACCTACTGTGCTTTTTGATATAAGTTACAAGAATTATACTAATAGTTAAAATACGTCACTTATTAAAAGATGCTAGAGTGGAAATGCAATAAATAGTTCTGAAACAGAGATAAAAAATGAATTTGGGAAATCTCTATAATATACGGATATTCAAGAGATGCATTTACTAATTTTAACAACATTTTTGTTAGGGATTGCAATACCGGTTAAATGGTTATCAGGACAAAAAACACATGACGATAATTACCGGTTATTTCGGTAAATTCTGAACTTACGATATATCACAAATTCAACATTTCTATTTATGTCAGTGACTAGTATTCGCTAAATACAGAGTGACTGTCCCAACACTAAGCACATTTAACAATAAATAAATAATATTATAAAAAGTAAAATTCAAACACCAAGCTTTAAGAAATCAATATCTTGCGACAGGAAATTGAATATTTCACTGCCGCAAATATGCGTGGAATACATTTAGAAGTATGTTAATACCAATTCTTATTAACTTATCGACCCACCAATATCGATTGAGGAAGGGCATCTTCAGCTGGTGGTATTCTATGCACAAATATCAGACGACTAACAGATATAGAAAAACCGTTGCCCAAGGAATCACTACTTCCACATCCAGATTTTCTATCCAAGTCACTCACAACGAAACAATTTTGTATGTGGAAATAATTGTTTATGGAACTTTAATAATAAAATATTTGAAATCCTCTACCCCAAAAACCCATAAAACGATACCCCACATCGGTAGCGGGGTGGGGGTAGTGATAGGTGGTCGTAGTGGGGGTGGCTGAAGTAAAAAAATATTTTGAAGTTTCTGGTTCTTGTACACACACTAAATCACATTTTTTTTCATCCCCTTTAATAATGGGATGGGGGTGGTAATGGGGGTGGTTAATGCCATTTTTTTTTGAGACCTTAGCTTCTCTTGTATATACTAAATACCAATTTTATGGACTCTTACCTGCTTGATTTACCTATTTACCCCAAATTTACCCCCCAACCCTTCGACGGAACAAGATGAAAATATAATCTAGTTCTAGATCTCGTTGAAGTATATATGTGTACCAAATTTCAAGTCAATATCTCAATCGGTTCCAGAGTAAACGTGCGCACAAAAAAGTTAGACAGACAGGCCGACAGACAGAACATTTTTTTTCGCTCAAACTTAAAATGTCGACGTTTCATGACATTCTAAGCATACCTGAACAGTAAAAATTTTTAAAAATTTGTTTGTCGTTACTATACTTCCACTGGATGTGGAAGCAAAACTAACCCTTTTAACAGGCTATTTTTATAAAATATTGTATTTTTAGATTAGGTATTCAGTAAATGCCCTATCTGAGTTTATGTTTGTAATTTTGTTATTTAAGTTGATATTTTTGTTATTTACAGAATAATGATTTATTTAAATTTATTTCATTATATTTTTTTCTTTTGATAAACAACCTTTTGTCTGTTCATTATATTAAATATACGTATATAAAAATGTCTTTTGTTAAATTTAGATAATTTTGTAAAAAGACAATTGCCATTTTCGCCACCCTAATCATTCATTTTAAAAATAACCGGTAAATACCGGTTAACCGGTTATTTCCATTTTTATTTACCGATTTACCGGTTATTAAAACTTCCGGTAAATTGCAATCCCTAATTTTTGTACACTATTTTAACTTACATTTTCCTCAAAAAAATGTTATGCAAGACAAACTCTAGATAAGAAATGGGTAAACAATGAAGTCCGAGTATCTAGTTATAAATTAATATTATGTTATTCAACGAGAGGTAATGTAGGTAATAACTCATGCAGATGAAGTCATCATCAAGTGAGTTATTACCATTACCGCAAGTTGAATACTATACTTTATCTACGATTAAATTACTCAGTTTGTTTATTAATAAAATTAACTGTAAAATTAATAATTTTTTATAATAATAATTTTTGTACACACTTTTATATTTGTTCTGCGATTTTTCGGGTAATAAATTATGTATTGTATCATTAGCTACTTGTCTTCATTCTGGTGGTGTACATATTAGTTCATCTTCACTAACCGAATTCATCATTTTTGGCATAATTATTACTTAACTTGATTTGAAAACGTCGAAACTATTTAAACATGATAAATCACCTTCCTTCCCGCAATAATAATGGACCGTTCTATGTCACCGTATCGGAAAAGAATTTCTCTCGGACAGAGCCAACTTCGTATCGCGCGCGTTACGTCGATTGGATAAGCTAGGCATGAAGATAAAGGTGAGTTATAATAACTCATTCATTATAACTCACGTTATATGTTTATGGATACTATTAATTGTTTAAAAGCAGTTTATTAATTAGTGTATAACCTACTAAGAGTAGATAAAAGACCTTTTTATGTTAACAAAAGTATGTCCCAGCAGACTTCGGCTTATAAGATGGCAAAGAAAAATCATAATCGTTTAATAAAAGATACAAACAATTCGTATTTTCAAAATAAAATAGTAAATTCTGAAAACCCAGTAAGGACCAGCTGGCGAGTCGTAGCTGAATTACCAAATAGAAATAAAAGCCTTTCTAACATTGTTATAAATAATGAAGGTACTATATACGATGAGCCTCAAATAGTGGCCTCACTATTTAATGAACTCTTTATAGAGGGGCCACACGCTACTATTAGGCAAATACCGAAATTAAACTGCGATACGTATACACACAGTAGAGTTCAGAAGTCACATTCATCATTGTTTTTAAAACCATTCAGAGAAAAAATTGCTAAATTTATTAACAAAAAAACTTAAAGCTAAAAAATCGTGTGAACCAGATGATATTTCCTGTTTTATAATAAAAAAAAACGTAATGCATTGTATTATTAAATCATTAACATATATTACTTCCACGTCCAGTGGAAGTATAGTAACGACAAAAAAATTTTTAAAAATTTTTATTGTCCAAATAGGTTTAAAATGTCATGAAACGTCGAGATTTTAAGTTTGAGCGAAAAAAAATTTTCTGTCTGTCTCGGTCTGTAACTTTTTTTTGTGCGCACGTTTACTCTGGAACCGTTTAAGATATTGACTTGAAATTTGGTACACATATGTACTTTAACGAGATCTAGAACTAGATTATATTTTCATCTTGTTCCGTCGAAGGGTTGGGGGGTAAATTGGGGTGAATTTGGGGTAAATGGGTAAATCAAGCAGGTAAGAGTCCATACAATTGGTATTTAGTATATACAAGAGAAGCTAAGGTCTCAAAAAAATTTTTGGCATTAGCCACCCCCACCTCCTTATTAAAGGGGATAAAAAAAAATGTGATTTAGTTTATGTACAGGAACCAGAAACCTCAAAATATTTTTTACTTCATCCACCCCCCACTACCACCCCCCTATCACCACCCCCACCCCACTACCGATGTGGGGTATCGTTTTATGGGTTTTTGGGGTAGAGGATTTCAAATATTATATTATTAAAGTTCCATAAACAATTATTTTCACATACAAAGTTTTTTCGTTGTGAGTGACTTGGATAGAGAATCTGGATGTGGAAGTAGTGATTCCTTGGGCAGCGGTTTTATGAATTTATATTTTGAAATAGGAACGTTTCTGAATAGGCTAAAGACCGGAAAGGTAATACCTATTTTTAAGAAAAAGGATGCCCAACTATTGGAAAATGTGTAACCGTGCCCTTTGGACATTCAAAAATTTTCGAATATTGTTATCTAGATAGGCTGGTAAATTACTTAGAAATTTTTAAAATAATTACAAAAAACAACATGGTTTTTCTAGTGGCATGTCGACCGGTGGCAATACATTCTTTTTTAAATAAAATTATAGAATTCATTGATCGAGAATGTCCTGCTGGTATATTTTGTGATCTCAGCAGGGCATTCGACTACATCACTGTTAATATATAAATTATTTGATTATGATATACAGGGTCTGTCATTAAATTGGATCACTACATTCCTCGAAGATAGGAGGCAATATGTAAGTTTAAAAAATAAAAACGATAACACCGTATGTAGTGTTAATTCAGAATGTTTAAATTCTACTATAGGTGTACTACATGGCTCTATTTTAGGCCCTGTGCTTTTTATTTTATTTATCAATGATATTGATTTTTAGCCACCAACCGCACCATTTTACGATGTATGCTGACGACATCTCTGTCATAATATCAAATTCAGCTGATAATGTTTTGGAACAAAATTGCAATGCTATTTTAAACACTTTAAGCCATTGGTTTTCCCACAGTACCCTGTATCTCAATACCGAAAAAACTCAAGTTATAAAATTCTTACCTTACCTAGCTTATATACAGTGTGTCCCAGGATAGATGTAACAAGAGGTGTAATGGATCAAAAATTTTGGAGTTTTGGAATGGTATTTGGGGATTGACTCCTGCCTGTTGTAAAACTAAAGTATACCAAAAATGACTTGATTTGGTGTTCTACAGGGTGTTTTATAGGCAAAGTTGTAAAAATCACCACTAATAAAATACCTTTATTTTTCAAAATATGAAAAAATTCCACTAAGAAAAGTTATTTAGAATGCAATTTTATACCTCTATACCAAATTTCAGGAATATAAAATTATTTTTTGAAACTTCCCATTTTTTGCGAATTAAGAGTTGAATTCATATTTAAAGTTGTGTAGGAGCAAATGTTAATCATCTCAAAAAGTAGGCTATTGGTAAATAAAAAATTGAATATACGAGATGTAAGAAGTTATATTGTTAATCGAACTAATTGTAAAACAAGAAACAATTACTAACAGAAGATTAATGAGGTTTAAAAATTATAACAAGTAATAAATGTCAAAAACATAACAGATTCACAAACAAATTAATTACTGACCAATACAAAACAATGTATTATTCGACGTAGCTACCACCCACATCCACACACATTTCGATCCTTCGCCTGAAGTCCTTAAAACTGTTTCGAATATGATCTAACGGTATGGAGTTTACGGCATTTGTAATTCTCTGCTTCAGTACTGCTACATTGTTAGAAAGTGGTTTAGCGTAAACCAACTGCTTGAGGCGACCCCATAAAAAGAAATCCAATATTGGTAGGTCCGGGGATCTCGCCGGCCACTTGATCGGTCCATTCCTGGCAGTCCAATTTTCTCCTAAATTTAAATTCAACCACCGATTAACCATTTCTGTGGAGTGGCCAGGGCAACCATCATGTTGAAAATGAACTAAAGGCATATCTCTTAAAATATTTAAATGTTCTTCAGAAAATCTTTCAAGATGTAAATAAGTGTGCTGGTTTAACCTTCCCTCAATGAAATAAGGTCCAATAACTCCAAAGTAATAAGAAACGGCACACCACACATTCACTTTTTTATAATATTGTCTTCTACAATGAATTCTAAAATTTGGATTTTCAGAAGCCCAAAACCGACAATTCTGAGATGAAACAACACCATTGGTTGTGAATGTGGATTCATCTGAGAAAATTATGAAATAATGAAAAAATCTCTCTTCCATGATTTTTTCTCCAATGGCCAAACAAAAATCCAACCTACGGCCGTCATCTCCCTCTTCAAGCGTATATTTATAATTTTCTTTATATGCCTTAATTTTCTTTGCCTTGTAAATTCTTTGGAGTCCAGACTTGCTAATATTAATAAGAGCTGATCTCTCTCTTAGTGGCATCCTAGGATTTTCTATAACAGAGGCATGAGCTATAATAGCTCCAACATTGTCTTCATCATATGCTCTTATTTTTCTTTTCATGTTAAGAACACTACCAGTAGCCAGAAACTTTTTAATTATTCTCATAGCCTGAGTACGTGACAAAGCAGTGTTTGGAAATTTCAAATTAAATTGGCTTACCACTTCTCTTAGCGAGTTTTCACCGCCAATTTCGTAGCATTGCACAATATAAATTTTTTCACGCACTGTGAGTACCATTTTCACTTAATTTTTTATGTTTGGTTCTTTAATTTGAAACAGAAATTGACTACGTTTGACAGATATGTCAATAATAAATGATAAATGTGTATCCACTGCTTTTCTCATAGCCTACTTTTAGCTTCTACGTAACTTTAAATATTAATTCACAAAAAATAATTTCTATGCAGTTTTAATTGAATGGTTCAAAATAAAATACTAATTTATTGAAAAAACGGGAAGTTTCAAAAAAATAATTTTATATTCCTGAAATTTGGTATAGAAGTATAAAATTGCATTTTAAATAACTTTTCTTAGTGGAATTTTTTCATATTTTGAAAAATAAAGGTACTTTATTAGTGGTGATTTTTACAACTTTGCTTATAAAGCACCCTGTAGAACATCAAATCAACTCATTTTTGGTATACTTTAGTTTTACAACAAGCAGGACTCAATCCCCAAATACCATTCCAAAATTCCAAAATTTTTGGTCCATTACACCTCTTGTTACATCTATCCTGGGACACACTGTATTTTCGAAATTTGTATATATGTTTTTAGACATGGAAATAGTTTTATTTTAAATAGTGACTACTATAATGTCAATACAAGACAAAGAAAGAAACATCATGAACCTTGTGCCAGATTAAAAATCACAAGTGAGTCTCCAAGATTTATAGGCCTGAAACTATTTAACCGTCTACCGAATGACAAAACATCAGGAAAGAGAGTATTTAGAAAAAAACTAAAAGTGTTTTTATCAGATAAATGTTATTACTCTGTATCAGTTTTTCTGTATCTAAAGTGTAGTAATACACAGCAAGTTAGCATGAACCAATATGTTCCGTTTTTTTGTTTTTTCTTTTATTACTCGTTTTGTTTACAAATTTTGCATTGTACCGTACATTTTTGAGTATTCTTTGTCTTCGTCGTATACAATTGTGTGTTTTAAACTATATTTGACCCTGAGTATAAGCTTTTATGTTATTTAACTAGGTATTGTGTAAAATGGTGTTTCAATGACTTGTCTTATGTCATGTACATGATTAAAAAGGATCAATAAATATTTAAATTTGAATACAGTTAAGTAGCAAAATATCCGTGCTCCGTTATAGTTCTATATCTATTATTAACAATCTCTGGATTTTACTAGTACTTCGACAATACGGTATGAAGAATGAACGGTGCCACGATGCGTGGCCCTAAACTGTTCATTAGTTCATTAATTTCTTTGGATAATTTGTTGAAAATTAAATACATTTGATGTACCACTGGTTCTCAGAGGCCTCGACTTATCCAAAAAGAGCAAACCCGCTAATCAATTTAAAAAAAACTGGCATCACTTAACAAAAGCAGTTGCAGCAACCGCGACGAATGCGCATATGGAAATTTGAAATTTCAATTTGGCTTCTGACCCTCTTAATTTTTAAGCATAGGCTTCTTGCACACAACTAATTACCTGGTAATTTAACACATAATTCGAGCCTATAAAATGTATAGTATGTTATATACAGCCATATAGATATTAACTTGTTCGATTCGTATGGTTTATTGTTTGTAACTAATCATGTATAATAGCGAATTCCCAGACGAGAGTTGTTGCAACAATTGATTTCTATAAGCGCCACACGTAATAAATTTGCCGCCTCTTGATGTCGTAGTTCAAGGGGAGGCCGAAATAGCCCAAGCGATGCAATTTAGTAAACGAAAGGAATCTGGGGGGAGGTTGTTAAAAATCATGTCGAGGTGGAATAGGCGAAAATAAAATCAATGACAGTGTTGATAACAATCACGATTTGAAAAAAAAAATCGCTGATTTATTTAAAAAAATCATGATTTTTTGAATTTTTTTAAATAAAAGCGATTCAGGAATTTATTCATTCTCGTGAATATGATGAGACAGATAATCACAGTAAGTAGAGTAGTAGTTTGGGATATAGCAGTACCTAGTTCTCATATTCAGAACTAAAGTTAGTTCTATTACAATAAGTACCCAAGGAACAATTTTAGTTTCTTAAATGTATACAAGGGTGCTATAAAACTATTTATAAAATGCCTTGAAAAAGCTATTTTGCTGTAGCAATATCCTTAATACCATCATAAAGCGACTTGTAGACTAAAAGGGCCCACCCTTATGAAGGTTGTTAAGGCCTTTTTAAATTCCATCATAAAACTCCTTAGTGAGGCATAGTGCTGCTCTTGAAAACCTTGTTCGGGCCGTTTTAAAACCTTTCTTAAAACCTATTTTAAAGCTGTCAGAAGCTTTTCTATTAGCTTCCTGCATTTCTAGAAAACACCTAGAAGGCTACCTTAAAACTGGTTTTTAAAACCATATTAGAACTGAGAAGCTATAAGAATGTCCACGAAGGAATCCAAATAATTTTATTATTGCATTTATTTTTTCTAAACTAATTTAAGCAAACACACCATCAGACTTATTGAAGATAAAATGGAATTTGAAATGTATAAAGCGTAGAGCACTATAACCTCTCGAAGGCCGATTTAAAGGGTAATAAAAAGCCATCAGGTATGACAAAAAAATTAAAACCAACGGCAGTTTATCGTTAAAACTACATAAGAAAGGTTCAAAAAACAAGAGCCCCTCAGAAATAATAATGATTTTAATATCCATACAAAATTTGCATAGGCACACGTAATCAGCAAATTTAAAAAAGTGGGCTGCTTCTCGGTTCCCACGGTAATTTTCAGTCGTTTCTTGTAATTCTACCTTAATTTGCTAACGAAAAAGTGATAATTATTGATAATTATAATTGCGAGATTGACCTTGAATATTTTTATATAACAAGAAAAACATGGCCGACCAACTAAAAACCTAATTGTCATTTCACAGTCCTCTCCAGTGTTGCCAGGTCTAGCGAAATTTCACTAGATCTGGTGATTTTTTTTAAATCTAGTGTTTTAGTGAAAACTTTTATGAAAATGCCCATTTTTAATGATTTTTGAATAATCCAATTTATTGCCCTCTAATGGTAGGTAGACATTAAATTCGAGTTGAGATCCATTTAATACAGAACTGTTCACGTTAATCGCTACCACGGCCAGTAAACTCTACGGTTACCTCGATCAGCAGCTCTTAGACGAGAGAGACGCGGGGAGCGGGGAATCGAATGAAAGAGACAGACATATCTGATTTCCGTGCAAAAGACACAGACAAAGATGCCTGTAGTGTCTACAGCTAACGTAGGCTGTAGACCCTAACATAATATCTTTCATTCGATTCCCCGCTCCGCGCGTCTCTCTCGTCTAAAAGCTGCTAATTGAGGTAACCGTATAGTTTATTGACCGTGAATCGCTACAATCCAATAGCCTGGGCTCGTTGCCCTCTAGCGTCTCGTAGACAAACAGTACTTTCTAGTTACAAACCATTTAATACAATACAGAGTACGAAGTCTGGCAACGAAATAATCAGATAGAGGACGTTCAAAGCTATGCTGTGCTCAGAGAGCTCAAGAAAATCACGGTCAATAAACGATACGGTTACATCAATCAGCAGCTTTAGGACGAGAGAGACGCGGGGGGTGGGAAATCGAATGAAAGAGACAGACATATCTGATTTCCGTGCAAAAGACAGAGATAGAGATTCCGGTAGGGTCTACAGCCTACGTCACCTATAGACACTAGAAGCATCTTTGTCTCTGTCTTTTGCACGGAAATCAGATATGTCTGTCTCTTTCATTCTATTTCCCGCCCCCCCGCGTCTCTCTCGCCTCAAGCTGCTGATTGAGACAACCGTATGATTTAACGACCGTGCAAGAAAATTACATGTCTTACAGACACTGCAACTTTTGAAAATTAAAGATGAGAGCTTCAATTTCAAATCTAGTGAAATTTTAGTAAGATTTAGTAAATTTTTAAAGCGTCGTCTGATAACTTTTAAAATTTTGATCCGGCAACACTGGTCCTCTCATTAAACTATATATTCTAATAATGGTAATGACCTAGAACATTTACTCTAAATGAAGCCCTTTTAGTATGTTTGTATACTATCACAAATAATCCCTTCCTCACAAAAATGCAAATGCACTTGGCGAAGATCACATGGACTTGATAAAAGCTGTAATAAAACGTTTGTGACGTTGATATTTGATACAAAAAACTTAAAACTTAACCTCAAAATAATTTGTATGTGTGTGTGTTTTAACAGTCCTTTTAAAATGGCCACTCTTTTTTATTTTCTTCCACCTTTCCAAAAAAGACTTAATTACACATCAGTAAGTCGTGAAATGCTTTTAATTAACACACACACACACATGCATCAACGACACTTCAGGCAGACATATTGTATATTATTATTTTTATAATAAATGTTTTATTGAGGTTTTGGAAAGTGTTTTATGGAATTAAAATTTGCCTTTTAGATTTATAGAGGCCTTTTTTTCTTCATAACGGTTTCATCACAACATTTATCAATAATGTTTTAAGAGTCTAGTTTTGTAATGGCCTTTAATAAGTACTAATAGGCATTGAAAATGTCTAGTTTTAAAAAGGATTTAAAATGCATTTATTGCAAATATGTTAAAACCATAAAGAATAATTTAAAGCCTCTTTAAATCTAAATGGAATTTAAGACGTTCATAAAACTAATTAGCTTTATGGAGAGTTTTATGTAGGTTATGATAAATCCATTACAAATACATATTATCCTAGAAGCAAATTAGCTTTATAATTAGGTCTTACAGAATGCTCTAAAACTTACTATTAAGAGCAAATATACTTGAAGCCTAAAAGGCCTTAACTACAACATCAATAAAGCACATGACTATTTCCTAACCCCGACAAACCTTTCTTAAAACCTCCTCAAGTCCAAATGACTTTTAAATTGTTCCTTGGGTATTGTTCCTTTATTCATTATTTTGTTAGTCAAATTCAGTGAAAGAAGACTCATTCGGGTAAATGACAGCAAGGTTGTAACGGTAGAGGTCTTTTCATATACTTGAAATAATATTATTTATTTGTATTTTTGATAATTTCACCCACATTTTTATATTTTTCTTAAATATAAATTATTTATACTTCTCAATTCATCGGGTAGGATGTTGTATATTCTGGTAGTAAGGTATGTACAGCATTTCTGACTAATGGTTTTTTTTAGGATTTCTAGGATTTACATAATTATTTTCTTTAGTTCTAGTTTCGTATTGGCGTTCAGTTGGCAATATTGGCAGCTAAAGGTAAGTATACTAATACAACAAAGCTGTCGTAAATCAAATATTTCAGTTTCTTTGTGTAGATCATCTGACGAATAATTGTAGTCTTTATTATAATACATGACTCATAATACCCATTTCTGAATAATAGTTAATTTTTTCAGAATCCAGTTGCATACTCCACCCCAGCCTATTATATCATATGTGACTTAGGATTGTATTAAGGTATAGTACAATATTTTCAGTTGCTTAATGGTTAGATAAGGTTTTAAATATTTAATTTTTGGGAGCAGTCCTCTAATTTTTGTTATTAAATTATTAATTTGTAGGTCTCAACTCTCCCAAGATATTTAATAGATGTTGATTCGGAGATTAATAGATTTCCGTCTATTTTTAATGGACCAAGTAAGGGTCAGTTATTACTATTCGAAGCATATAAAATGTTTTATTAAAGTTGACGGTCAATAGAATATGATCAAACTATTTTTTAATGAAAGTGAAGCCCTTTTCGGCAGATTTTTATAAACTTTTCCACGTACTTTCTTTAAAAAATACGGCCGTATCGTCGGCAAAGCTCAGAATCTCACAATTATGGTTATTTGTTTTTAAAAGCGAATTAGGAAAATAAGATAGGACCTAGTACTGCTCCTTGCGGTACTCCGTACTGAATCGTCTTGGGTTTACTAACAGCATCATCAATTATCACGTATTGCATACGCCCCAATAAAGTTTTTTATTAAGCTCAAGACAATTCCCCTGTTGCCGTTCTTTTCTAACTTATATAATAAACGCTTGTGACACACAGTGTCAAAAGCTTTTGCAAGGTCAACGAATATGCAAAGTGATGGAGTTTTTTCGTCAAGTTCTTTATGTATGTACTAGTCAACCATCCTAAGTTGGTACTTAGCCGCACAGAGAAAGAAGAAATATCTAGTGTTGCCGTCTAAAGTTAGAATTTCTAACCCTTGTCTTGATTAGAGCTAAAAATTCAAGACAATACCCCCACAAACTCTTGTCTTGAAATTTCAAGATAAGACAAGAGTGAGTCCCTCAAAGATCAAGAGTCTTGATTAGACTATATGTATATAGGTTGTTCCTAAAGTACGCGGAAGTACTCCTGGGGCATATAGTTTGGGTCAAAATAACACTAAAAGTAAGATTAAGTTTTTTTCCTAGGGCACCTCACTTCGTAAAGGTTCAATCGTGAAGAAGGTTCAAGGCCTCAAAAAATGTACTGACATACATAACATTTCTTTTAAAAAAAGGCATTTGATCATGTATTATCGTATTGGCTCACCCTGTATATTCGAAAATAATTTCCGGTTACAGGCTTTTTTATCTAGTTTACTTGCATTTTTTTTTTAATTCCAGCTATCGTAAAACTCGAGCTATCGAAGTTCGAAGCACTATTGTCCCATAATAGGGTATATTTTATCAAGATTGGTTTTTATAAAAAAATGACCTATGCAAGATTTTTGGGTACCTTGAATTCTAGTATCTTTATTAATGTATGAAATGAAACATTTGAATTTAAAATATTTAAATAATCTTCTGCAAATCACTGTCAGAATGAATGTTTATGTTTATGCCACCTATATTTATATCCACTTTTCTTCATTATTCAAGTAATTGTCTATTAAAATTATAGGACACATACTGGGTGATCTGTATAAAACAGAAGATAAAGATGTCATAGATGACTTTGCGAAGACCAGTAGGGTTTGTGTTAAAGATAAACCGAGTTTTTACCTTGATTTCATTATCATTATTACGAGAGTTAACTGTTTTCTATTTATTACTGAAATTTTATTAAGTTTATTGAAGTTGGATTCCTGTAAGCAGAAATTTTTTTTTAATTTTATCTACAGGAGATTAAGTGTTTTTATTTTCAGCTGTATTAAAACTTTTGTATAAGTTTTTTTTAAGGTAATATTGAGGCTCTTCAGAAGCAGCAAATTTAGCCCTGTCTAGAACGGCATAAAACCTAAATCCGCCCCTGCTTTTTTGAATGTTCAAAGATTATTTTTCTGCGGTTTGAGAAATCCTATAAAGAAGTTTTACAATATGGAAAGTTTTACATAAATATTTTCACCCAAAATTTCCCCAACTGATAATTCGATTAAAAGCCGAACAATTACTGATAATTTCATGCGTTTTCCGTCCGACTAGCGGCAAATAAGTCCTTCCTCTTGCTACAGAAGCCGCGTATCTTGTTTGCGAGCCCCCAGTGTTGGTATTTGGATTATAATATAAAGAAGCTGGTCCCACGGCGTTATCTAGTGACTGAAATCAGCAATACGGCCCCACTTGTCGCACTACAGATTTATGACCTCATCCTGCTATTTCTCGTCCCCGACTTCGTTTCGGCGACTGGCTCTTTGGTTTCATTCCTGCTGCCGCTGTGATATTCCCGCTGAACGATTAAATTCTCATATAATTCTGAGCATTGACAAATTAAAAGAATTTGCAAAGTGCAACCACGGCCTCCTTCGCGACCGCAATAGCTACAGGTTTTGACATTTGATAGAAGGTTTTTTTAATTTATTATGACAGTTGACGTATGAATTAATGAAGTTTTGGCAAATAATATTCTCTTGTTTTATGAAAAGGAAAAAAAATTTTTTTTATTTTATTTTAAATGCATTGTAATCCTTGTTTAAACAACTAAAAAATATACAAGAAACCAAGCTTATGGATAGGATTTTGCTGAGTGGAAGGGAAATATGCGTTTATTCTCGATTTATTATAAATATTTAAAAACCAAACATATCATGATCTTTAAAACTGTTTTAGATAGATAGATAGATAGATGGGCAGTTCTACAAAGCATGGTCGATTTCACATTGGCAATGTTAAAAAATAAAATGTCAGGAATCTATTGATGGCATACATTTTTGAAATGGTTAAAGTGTCTACTTTTCAGGTATGCCTTGTGGCACCAGCTTTTTTCCCGTGACTAAAATGTTACAGCTGTTTTTCCTTAGTGAAACGTATAACAAAACACACGACCGTCACATTTATATTTGTGCTGTGTATTAATATAAATATGCTAAATGGATTATGAAAAAGTTGATTCTTTGAAGTGAAAAATATGTCCTACAAGATTTTGGTCGTAATAATACCCATGAATAAAATAAAAAGTGATATAACTGGAAGTATCTGTTTCTTTCTGATTTGAGCCTAATACTTTCGAAATTCAGTTAACTGTATTGACTCAAATTACCTTTTTGTGTCTAAATTTTGTTACCGATAACCAGTTTTGTTCATAATTTAAAAGACAATGGTCCTAACGAGATAAATAATATTTATGACACCATTGAGAATGAAGTACTGTGAGTTACGCGTGACGGTCGTGAGTGGCATGAGATGGTTGTGAGATTCGTAAAACGGTCGTGTAATTGCTGGCTGAGGTTGTGCCAAATTTTTGAAAATAAAAATAATATTTGAGGGTCAGATCATATGTATTTTGGCTAGTAGGAACCAAATATGAAAAAATATACAAGTTGTCCCATTTAAAAAATTTGATTTTCATGTCATTTGCCTCGAAACCGGAAGTCAGAAGTTGGTCTTTTACATCATATAATTGTAAATTTCATCCCATATCACCACACCAAATTTGAAAAAAATCCATTCAACCATTCAAAAGTTACAAGAGTGAAGGAGAGTAATGCCAATGAAATTTCTCATGACCGTCACTAGAATCTCAAGACCATCACACTCAAATTTGTGCCATGTGACGGTCACGAGTGTGACGGTCGTGAGGGCCGCTAAATAAAAATGACTAAGAATTATATTCACCCTAAGCTATTATTAAAGCAAGGTTAGGAGAAGACAGTGTACTGGATACCACAAAATAAAAACGTATTTGGATATTAATAAGTTGATAAATTCTAAAATACACAACGTGACGGTCATGAAAGAGAGCACAGGGCCATATATTAGACTTACCATATAAAATACTGGAAATTCAAAATGTTTTGGGAAATAGCACTTGGTTATTGTATCTCACATGATTTTACAACGACAACTAAATTTCGATGTGTTTCTGAGTCGCTGGTAGTCCTAGCATTCAACTTATTAACTAATAATGAGCGCTGTGACGGTCGTGAGTATTAACCAAGTTACGCGACTTTAATAGTTTATATATTAAATCCTAGACTTTAAAACATGAAAGTTGTATCTTGCCAACAAATTTTGGATATTTTGTAATAATTATAGCAGAGATGGACATTAACCATTTCTCTGGTAACAAAATTTCAGCCAAAACAAGTGTCAATCTGTATGGAATTACGCCTGACGGTCTTGAGTTTTAGGAGTGAAAACAGCCAATATTTTATTTTTGTCGTAATTTAGCTCAAGTTTTTTATTATAACAAGGTGCGGTAAGACTCATCTAAGCGAATATTGGACACGGGTTGTAGCTTGAACCAATTTTTGATCAGTAAGTCACTAATATCATGAATCGACCATGCTTTGTAGAACTGCCCTTCTATTTTGACTCTTATTTTCCTATCAGTCAGGTATGATCCAATTCACGTATTTAGGTTGCCTCTAATACCTAGCATGTTTAATTTGTGTGAAACAAAATACAAATCTAAAGTGTCAAAAGCATTTGAGAGGTCAAAGAAAACTCCCATTACATAATTTTTGGCATCTAGTTCTTCACATACATTTTGAATTAACTCATTTGTAGCAGTTTCTGCAGAAAATTTACTTCTAAAGTCATGTTGAGACCATGTTAATAGATTCTTTTCATTTAGAAATGAAACAATTCTACTTGCGATTACTTTTTCAATTATCTTAGAAAAAACACTTAAAAGTGAGGTGGGTCTATAATTGTTAATTTCGTCTTCATTTTCCTTTTTAAACACAGGTATAATTAATGCCTTTTTGGCCTATTTGGGAATTTACCCGTCAAAATTGACTTGTTAATGATGTAGGTAAAACATAGTGCAAATTCGTGTAGTCGTGTGAGTCTTTTACTAATTTGACAGGAACCTCATCAGTACCAGTTGATTTTTTATCAGATAATTGCCAGATGGCACCTCTTACCTACCTTTCTATTTTTACTGAACTGAAAAGCATTTTAGTATTGGGCTCGTGCACTCCTTCGACATTTCTGTAAAATGATTTGCTAGTTTATCTTTCACCATATCTGAACAATGAGCACCAAATAGATCGGCTATCTCCTTGCTGTTGTCTATTATTTTATAATTTTGATTTAAAGCTATTTTATTACAGGATACTTTGGTAGGTATTGTGTAAATTTGAATTCACAATTTGCCATAAAACTTTTGTTTTATTTTTAGAATTTTCAATTTTTTTAATATTTAGTATTTGCTTCTCTTTGATAACGTTTCTCATATATTGTTTCTTTTTTATGTTATATTGTTTATTTATAATCTCATTATTCAGCGTTTTTCTTAAATTGTTTAGTTTTCTAAGGTTTTCTGATCCCTTATGAAGCTCTGGAGAAAATTTGATTTTTGGTACGCATTTGTTTTCTGGATGTTTTGTTGTTTCTGTGGAAACGCTCCCTCTTTAGATACTTGCTAGTGTTCTAACGAAAACAACTATAATAAATTTCTGTTGTACTTGAATATCGTAGTAATTTCATTATTAAAGCATGGCGTTTAACTATATACAAAAATTTATGATAAAAACTGTATATGGTTGTATTCATTAGAGCACCTGAAACTATTTTAAAGATTATACCATTTATGATTTTTTACATATTTATAATAAACCGAAAATAAACTCATTTTCCCTCTCACTCTGCAAAATCCTATGCTTATAACGAATATAAAGAATAAGCTCGCTTTGAAAATAGACATCTAATCATGTCTTTGACATGGGCTAATAATTTAAATGCTAGGATGAGGAGCTTCGGATTGCATAGTGTGACTAATATCATACTAGAGCCAATTTGTTTAACTATCTACGGTGGCTTTGTTTATTAATTGTCATGTGTCCCATCGAGGAAACAATCAAAAGAAACATTTCCACACTAGTCTGCCAATTATATTTACACTATTACCAAAAGAAAGTTTTTCCAGTAATAGTTGGGAGCAGGTGTGCTTTCCATTTTAGTATTTTGTCGACGATTTTGCTCGAATATGCAATGAGAAACTTGTATAAAAATTAAATTTGGAAAATATCGTGGTCGAGTTGGGAAATTCAAGCTTCAAGTTGGGAGAATTCGGAAAAATTTCAAATCCCTCTCCCCCTCCGCTCATCATTCTTTCTTTTTTCGATTTTAGAGTGGTTCGAGTAGGGAAATTCAAGCTTCAAGTTGGGAGAATTCGAGAAAAATTTCAATCAATCAATTTTTTCGTATGATAACTTATTAATTATCAAGGCTCTAGAAGTATAATATTCCCTTAAAATCACCGACGAAGGTTTTTCAAAAGGACAGTCGAACAATTTACACTGGATACATTTATGGTGGCATCTTTTATAAAAAAAAAACCGGAAAGTTTTTCTCTTGGTGAAATTCGCGTTGTTGAAGCTAACAAGTAGGTATATCAGTCCATTTTATTACTGTTTTAAAATTTAAGTAAATCAGATGATTAAACAACCCGCAAAAAAATTGTGTTTTAAACCTACTACTACTAGTATTATAGTAACAGCCGTCCTCAAAATAAAAAAAGCATTTGAGTAAGTATAAACTAAAAAAGATTAAATGTGTGTTTATTTCTTCCACTTTATCGTGGTACAACCAGTGCATTATTTTTGGTTCCTACCATTCTTCTGCAGATCCTAAAGGCCCGCGTGTTTTTAGTAGTCACTCTGCCTAGGTGTGCTAGTTTAATTCAGTATCTAGAATCAGTCACAAATATAGAATAATAATAATAATAATAATAAGGTAATTTATCGAATCATAAATAATTCAATAGGCTAATGACCGAGGTCCTTCTGCCTGATGGCGTACATTTCATATAAATCAACACTGTATATATTGATATCGAAAAACATACATGCTAAATGAATTTATTTAAATCTCTGTGAAACTAATTTAATTAATATGATAATGCAATAGAAAAGAACAATCTTATGTGAATATTTACACCGTGTATAAATTTGCTTTGTTTTTATTCGTATTATATGCACATTGTGTTTACATTTTTTCTCGGCACCGTAATGAAAGTCAACGTGTGCTAATGAGCGCTTACTTAATAATCATAATTAATCAATTATATATTAATGAATCGTGCAGCATGCCACAACCTTCTTGATGTAATATATATGGTTTGAATGCTTGACTACCCTAGACCTTTCCTCAGAGGATTTCAATAAGCAAACGAACTGAAGCGCTATATTTTTGAATTTTCGAATAAAATTGGACGTCAAGAAAAAAGAAAACTTGAGGGAAGAAAGAGAAAAAAAAAAAAGGTAAAGGTTCATTCTGTCACTATTCGCGCTGTAGCTCAAAGACTACTCAAATTATCCTAAAAGGAACAAAATACTTTTTTTTTCTTTACCGCCTTACGAAGAAAATGAGCCAACTTCACTACGATAAATACTTTCGGCCATTTGAATTTAGGGCTAAAAATGGCGACAGTCGCTAAAGATTCCTCATTTTTACATTTTGTCTCGTCAATAGGCCTCTTGCATATGATATATATTTTAAATTAATTTATATACAGGGTGTTATTAAAAAGTATGTCAATCACTTAACCACAGATTCAGCACCTTAAAAAAAGTTGATTGAACCTGATTCACCTCTATCCAAAATTGCACCCCTATGAAGGTACAGCCCTCTAAAGTTGGAAATAAAAAAACATGTTCTTTAAATATTGTACAAATGGCTACAGATATTTTTTTTAATATTGGTACGCTGTAACATACATCAAAGGGTAACAGTTTAAAGTAAAAATATTTTAAAATAAAGTTTTAGAAATGGCTGATTTAGGGTCAAACAACCCTTCCCCTCCTGTCCCGTTTTTAAGTGGTACACCTATGACTTTTTTGGTATATTGTATTTCATAGAAAATTTAATTCTACAACTTTTTCCCATCTTGTGTTTTTTTCGTTTAAGCGATCATTTTTAAATGAATACTAAAAACATTGTCATGTGTTTTAAAGGATGAAATGTTAAAAACTCTAGAAAAATCATTTATTTTATCAGTCACTTCACTCACATTCTAAGTTTCATTTGAAAATGATCACTTAAACGAAAAAAACACAAGATGGAAAAAAGTTGTAGAATTAAATTTTCTATAAAATACAATATACCAAAAAATTCATAGGCGAACCGTTTAAAAACGGGGAAGGGCTGTTTAATCCTAAATTCCTTTATTTTAAAATATTTTTACTTTAAACTGTTACCCTCTGACATATGTTACAGCGTACCAGTATTGAAAAAAATATCTGTAGCCATTTGTACAATATTTAAAGAATATGTTTTTTTATTTCCAACTTTAGAGGGCTGCATAGGGGTGCGATTTTGGATAGAGGTAAATTAGGTTCAATCAACTTTTTTTTAAGTTGCTGAATCTGTGGTTAAGTGATTGACATACTTTTTAATAACACCCTGTATATTAATATAGTGTTACTAAACATTAGTAATTATCAAATCTGTTTTCATTTCTAACTGGAAAAATATTTAAATCACCGACTAATATCCGGGAAGAGGGGCGTGTCATATTGGACGTGACGTCATCTAACAGTATATCTCTGCAAGAGCAATGATTTGGACATATAATTCGTGCAGTTTGCGGTTACTTCCTAAAATTATTTAGTTGTATTCGGTCTGTGATATTAATTTATAGTGTGTATTTAAGTGTAGGTACCATATTTAAAAGAGTTTAAATGGTTTTAAACATGACTGAAAAAGGTTATTTCAATGGTCAATCGGATAATTTACGCTGTACGTCTACCGTGTGTATGCCATATGCCCTAATAAGTAGTGTTACGTGGTCTCTATAACTGATCTAAGTCTTTAAAAAAACACAAACGATTTTCGCTACATCTGGTGTCGAAAACACTCGCTTTAGTTGTCGCTCTCTGTTACCACAATTTTAAGGAAACTACAAAAATGAAATTTGTGGATCATTGCTTACGCTATCGGAGTATCTAGTACTGTGGAAAGTGTACGTATACGCAAAAATCTTACCTTGCTCTGGGTGGCATAGTCTAAGGCTAGCATACAGTCGTTGTAACCATTTTCAGTCTTAATTGTGGTGGCCATGGGGCCGCAAAGTTGTCCCAGTTGACCCCCAACGGAGTCGCGATACCACGGGTACATATTCATCCTGCAAGAAATTAAGGTTTTTATAATTTTGAATTATACATATTCTTTAAAAAATATATAAGTATTTAACCTTTTATTTCTAATTCGTGTTCAGAACACTTTAATGCTAAGCTACTAAAACTTGTTACTCAGTAACGAGCATGAAAAAGATTTATATTTTTGTATTTTTTTACTAAAAAAATCGAAAAAAATATTTCGATAGTTCAAAAAAAAATTAAATAAAAGAGTAACTGAAATGTACGACATAAAAGGACCTCCTCCTTTTATATAAGCCTATAAGCCCGGTTTTCGGCCCTTTTTATTTTTGGTCAAAAAATTTCTAAAAATTTTTTGTTATATATATTTAATATTTAATCTATTCCACTCCAAACAGAACTTCCACCAGCCCACCCCCCTCCATGTAATCCCATTAAATTATTATAGAACCAGTTTACATGTTTTTGTTGAGGTATTGTATAGTAGTAGGAGGAGCTCAGGGTGTAGTTTGTTCAAGGAAATATGATTTTCAAGTTCAAAAACATCTAAGCAGGTAGGTGTGCTAATGTAAACAGGTTCTATAATAATTTAATGGGGTTACATGGAAGGGGATGGGTTGGGGAAGTTCTGTTTGGGGTGGAATAGATTAGATATAGAATTTTTATGATAAAAATTTTTCGACATTTTTTGACCAAAAATAAAAAGGGCCGGTCTTCGGCCCCCTCCTCCTTTCACTTGAAAAATATGATATGATTAAATGTTTTATAGAATGCAATAAGGTTCAAATTTAGCTTCCAAGCTTTATTTTAATAGGTAAGTTATAGACAGCAAAACTTTGTGCCAAAAGTGCAAAAGAGCCAGACATAAAAATATTCAAAAGGCTACAACAAAATTTAAAAGAGTTTGGATCATTTGTAAAACCTCGAGAAAAAATATATAATAAAGCAGGTAGAGAAGCTATAGAAAATATTGTTTTAGAAACAGTAAGAGAAAATTCTAATATATCGTCTAGTAAAATAAAGGAAAATTTGGGTATCCCAAAAACAACTGAGCTGCGTTGCTTAAAAAAAAATTCAAACCCTGCAAAATTTGGATTAGTCACCATCTATAACCAAACGACTTTGAAAGGCGTCTGGATTTTTGCCAGTGGTTTTTGCGACAGTGCAATGAAGTGTCAGGATTTGAAGGAACAAATTTTGCGATGATATTGACATTTGATGTACTTTTCAGAGACAAATAAATAAAGTTGTCAGTTGTCATTATTTTCGAAAATTTTTAAAAATGAATGTACATAACACCTTTATCCGTTCATAAGTTTCTCTGAAATGAATAAGGAATTAGTGAATAAAAGTGTTAAGAAATTAAACATATTTTATTATTATTAAAACATTGTACAATTTTTAGGTAGTCGGACAGTTCTACGGTTTTTAGCCACAGTTTGGTCATTTCCAAGTATGTTGTGATATTACGGCCTTACCATTCATTTATGAATGGTAATTGTTCTTTAAGATTGGCCAGTTTTCCTACACTTAGGCTGCCCTTATTTTCATTAAACACCGTTAGAGCAATACCGTCGGAATTTATCTTATGCATTTTCCTTTTCTTTAAAATATCGACTTTGTAAAATGGAGTCATTTCATCTAGTGATGTAATAGTAGCACCCATAGGTGCCATTTTGTACCGTCGCGAAAATAAACCTTTTCATTGTTCAAGTTTTTCTTCCTGTTGTACAAATTGAGTTTTGAGGCAATTCCATCAATATTCTTGAAATGATTCTTCATATCTATGACAACGGCGTCTTTGGGAGTTCTTAAAATTTCTCGATACTGGTCCAGAACGTAGATGTTTTGATGTTTCCTTAAAATTTTCTCGACTCTGCCAAAGTCTCTCTCTAAATCTAAATATGAATGTCCCACCTCCAAAAATTTATAGTCGATAACTTTAAATTCTCTCTTTAAAATCAACAACTGGTAAAGTGTAATGATACTGAAGTTTTTATTTTGTCCACCACAGGAGTCGGACCATATTATAATGTGATCGATCTTTTCTTGGAAATATTCATTGTAAATTTGTGAAAAGGTATGTAAGCAATTTCTAGGCTTTCACGGCTGGCCATATCTTCAGTACATGTGAAAAAGAACGTTTTTTCAATGTATGTATGCCAAGGTTGTAAAACCACATTTGACGAAGGTAAAATGCTTTCGATGTACTTAATTTTGGCAGCGGCATGGTTTGCTGAAGATCTAAAGTAAGAAAGCAAATCGTTCTATCTACTGTAACTTTTGCTCTGTCACGCTTTTGTTGTTCGAAAGCTAGTTTGTAATTTTCTCCGTATTCTTTAGTGTTATTTCCAGCATCACATTTGGGAAAAAATATGAGTCATTTCATGATCTCAATTAAACAAGTTTGAATACCATGGACGTAATTTCAGCATTTTTATTGGGTAGGCAGGGATTTTTCACAGATAACCCAATAGATGTAAGCATAGCGAACCCTGTCATTCTTAAACGATAACCTTACAAACCCAAATGACCTTTGACTTGATTGACGTAATTATCATACTTATTATTTTTTCCGCAAGATTTCGGAATTCGCCAGATTTGCCTTAAACAATTTAATGCTCTTTCAAAATATTGGGTGGGCAGAAGCCATACCAGATATCAGTTTTGCTCTTGTCATAAAAATTTCTACGGTCCAGCCCTCTTCTACTTGTCAGCATAAAAATGTTTGTACAAAAATCAACACCGCAAAGCGTCACTTTCCAGTATTTCTGATTTACAGACTAATTTGCTAGAATACTTTGGTAAATTCGTATTTTATTATTGCATTTTATATTGATAATGTTTTGTCTTTAAAACATTATTAAAACTTGCCTGGAAAGAAATTGCCACTATGTAACTGATTTCTGCTGAATTGCCAAAAGGTATAAATGTGTTTACAGCAATTAGATACTCAAGTACCATCTCGACTCTTGTACCATCTCATACCATTTCGAAATTGAACGAAATGAACATATGGATTAAAACACTATAAGCACTATTTCCAAATATCAGCCAATTTATAAACATCTTACATGATTCATGAAATCGTTTATTCATTGCCATTTGTAATATCAGTTTACTACGACTGGCCATTTTCACTATAAGAATAAGAAACACTTAACACAACTTGTCACATTAATGTCAATATAACATAACTTTAAAAGTAAAGTGTTTTGGATTAAAACAATTTAATATCGCACAGTAATGGATAAAGGTGGTATGTACATAACACCTTTATCAAACATTAAAACGCATTTAGGAAAGGTTTATTATCCCAAAAACTTATTGAAATGATAGATTATAAGTTAAAATAGTTGTCTGTGTAGAAATCTCAAAATTTTCAAAAATGTCACATAACACCTTTATCCACGTAGCTCTTCAATTGTGATACAGGTCATCTAAAAATGCCAATTTTCCAAAATTGCTCTGTAGCTCGGTAGTCGAAAAAGATAGACGATCGCGATTTGCGTCATGGTTTGTTTCACGAAAATCGAGCTCAGGACACTTATATCGGTTTTTTGGTTTTTGTCCATCTACCATAGTTTTCGAGAAAACCCCAAATCCCATCTAATTTGGTCCACCCTGTACATCATGTTTACCTTGCGCTGCCAAGTGTTTCCTTGGCTATTCATTAATTTCCGCTTCCCCGAGCGAATCTCCAATGAATCGAAAATAAGCAAATGAAGCCGTCGTCGTCGTAGTAGGCTAACCAGGTGTTGAATGGAACAATTGGCCCAATAGTTATCGAGCCAAATCCACAAACAAATGAATGAAATATAAGAGTCAATGAGCGAGTAAAGCAGGGTAGCCGAGGGCTCACGGCCTGTTATGTTTTGAATTGGGTTAACTCTGATTTACCTGACCGTTCGTTCCGGCCGGTCATTACTAACCTGACCACAAAACACAAAAAATCGAAGCTACCAGTTCTGCAGAGGCGCGGACGGCGACTATTTCTCGCGGGAGAAAATAGAACCGATAAATAACTAAAAAAAAAAAAGAATATTTAAGTATAGGAATTTGGCAAGTTTACTTACACTAACCTTAAACAATAAAAATTAGCAACAGTGAAAGTATATTAGTAAATTTTCTGATAATAATAATAGTAATAATAATAATAATAATAACGCTCAAGTATAAGGACCTTCAAATAGAATAGCAGAATGGGGCATGTAAAGACCACAGTTGTGGCATTAATGGGGTATTCTCACTCGGTGAAATTTGATATTATTCTTTGAATATGTTAAAGTTGTCACATAAATGAGTATCGTTACCGAATATCAGTCCTCTAATTCCAGTAATTGCTGAGATAATAGCTAATTAAAGAATTCCCGCCTGGTAGTGACGTACTATACCAGGATCAAAAATTTGACAAGTTTTATTCAAGCTCAATAAAAATGGGGCACCCTCATGTCCCTCATGCATTCTAGGGGAATGCGGACTTGTCAATATACGCTCATTTTACTCCAATTAAGGAAATTTGCAAATAGTAATCAATATATCTCAATTTTTGAAATTTTATATCATTATATTAATGGCCTGATTTATTAACTGTAAATAAAGAAGAAAAAAATTGGTTTCATGTGTAGGAGAAAAAAATATGACAAATAATGCTTGAAAAACTAGTAAGGTAGAGTGGGGCAAGTGGGGATCTGGGGCAAGTGGGTATTTTTATTATAATTTGTGAGAAAAATCCTATTTGTAAATTTAACTCACAGTAGATTGTTCTTCAGATCTCCATGCAGCTGCAACGTATTGGGTATAGATTTTGGAACATTTTTAAGGCATCAATTTGTTCATTTGGAAATTGTCTACATTTGATCGAAATTTTCAAGTTGTCTTCAAAAAATTCAAAATTTTGTATCTATGAAAGCAGACTATAATATGTCAAACTTTCAAGACTGCTGATGTTGTATGTCACTAATGTTACTTCTTGCAATTTTTAAAAAAATTTATTACCCTGTTTCCCAAGTTTAGCCCCATAGTTCCCACTTGCCCCGCTATTTTTGTTGGCGGGGCAAGTGGGGACTAGTCCTTAAGGGAAAGTGGGGATTAGTCCCCACTTGCCCCTTTTCCAATTTTTTATTTTTATTTTGTTATAAAATGGATACGTTTAGGGAACGCAACGGTTCCCTAAACGACAAACATTCACGCTAAGTTTAGTCATCGGTGAGACTTAACTCACTTGCAGTGACATTTATTATAAACTTGCTTTACATCGTTTAGCAAACTCACAAAAATTGACTTGAATCAAAAAGTAATCATAGTCCACAGTACATCGCCCTTTTTATTCAGTGATTAGTAACAGGCTGAATTTTCGTGAGTAGCTTCGTTTTGACGAGACGCCCAACTTTTCCTCTCTGCGAAAATTCTCGGTAGTGGTAGCTAATAGCAAAAATTATTTTTTCTATTTCACACGAATTAGACAATTCGACAATCTGTCAAATTATTTTGGCAATATATTTTTCATTCGTTAAAGAGTTTGTTTTTCGATTGCCTTGGTTACGTTTGCGCGAGTTAATTATAATAAGCCTTGTGTTTGTCCACAACAACATAATTTAATTGTAAAGTGGGAATTATTACCAGCAGTGGCATCATGGAGAGAAGATGAAAATATTTCCGCACGGCACTGCGTACTAATAACAATAATGGCAGTGGTAATGGGACCACGGTAGCGTGCAACCGCACTATAACCCCTAATCACTACACTTGTTACAACAAATGGAACTTTAGAAATTATTACTTGATGATATAGATGTATATATTTAAAGTTAAATGAGAAAATGGCCATGTTTCAATGAACCCTGTCTTGCAAGACAACATGAACTTAAAATATGTGTTTTTTTACTTATTTAAAACGAGATATTGCAAGGTGAATGCTGTTTTTAGCGAGATTAGTATGTAGACATTGGAAAAATGTACTGCACTTACAGTCTTTATCATTACGAAGTTCGACAACTACACTCAGTACAAATTGAAATTGAAACAACTGAAATCAAAATACATCAATAAAACTTATAGCTCGCTTCACAGCTTATAATTTAATGAAAAATTATTTTATTGACGCTCTACAGGGCGATTTTTTACTTAGAGGAAATTCTCATTCGGCGGGTGCTGGTGTTATTCGATGTCTTATAAACAAAACTTCGGATAGATATGTCAGGTTTAACAGAACAGAAAAAGAGTATGATTATGATTTTATTTACTTAGTTGTAGTTTGCATTAATCAAGTTAATAATCTTACAGTGAAGTGGATAGATACGGTAAGAAAAAAATTCCAGAATTTACGGGAGGTACACGTTTTTCAAAATGTGTAACTACCTTCCGGACAGCCCTGGCTTTGGATTTGGGGTAGTCTCCCAAGCAGCATTCAAAGTGATCGGAACTGGCATCTGGGTCATCGAAAAGTTAATATAGTAGCCTGTTACTAAATTTGCGACTTTAGTGTAAAAATCACTTTGTTGTATGCCATTGTAGTAACAGTTATGTAGATCTTACTGAATTCAGGCATTGTATAGTTTTAACAGCTTTCAAGTAACTGCTGCGAAATGCGCAACGACGCAGATACTACTCTGCATTATTTTGAGTCATCTTCATATGTAAAATGAAAACTGGCACAGCTTTACCAAAGGACCATTTCAAAGTAATGATAACTGCAAGTAGTGTAAACTTTGTCGATGGTACGTACAGGGTGGACCAAATTAGATAGGATTTTAGGTTTTCTATAAAACTATGGCAGATATACAAAAAACAATATAGGTGTCCTGAGCTCGATTTTCGAGAAACAAACAATGTCCTGGGACCTGTAATGTACCACAGAAAAATATCGTATATTTTCCTGTGGTACAGGACTTTTTCAATTCGAAAAAACTTCAGAAATTGACTGTTTAGAAGATTCGTGTTTTCTTAAATTTACATCGACATCTTGAAATCTAATTGAACTATCGACCTGATTTTCTTTTAAAAAACTTCTGTATCTTAGCTTCAATCGCCTAGCTGCATGTATATAAAAATTTTCAAAAATAAAAAATTTGTTGCTTAGTTAAAATACGAGTACATTTTTTGCGAAGTAATAAGTCCATTGTTGTTTAAAGAAAATAATAAACAATTCTCGATAAAAACAAAAAGACCATTGGAAGCGCTTATTTGTGTACTTGAATTAAAAAAAAAAATTCAGATCGATAGCTCAATTAGATTTGAAGATATGGGCAGTGTAAAAGATACGATTTTTATAATCAATCAATTTCTCAAGTTTTTTCGAAATAAAAAATATGTGTACCACAAAAAAATGTCGTAAATAGCCATTTTTTATGTAGAATTGTTCACTTTATAAAAACTATAAAGGGATCTAAACACGACACAGCATGCTGTGGCCAGCGTGCTGGTATTTTTTTTGCCACTTTTTTAATCTCCTGTGCTGGGTCTCGCAGTTGGAAGTGTGTACGATGGCTATGTGAATTAGTACGTTCGCTTACAGGTCGAAAGGGGGTTTTCACATCTACCGGCACCAGCACCGGCACGATCACAAGACGGCACCGGCACGGCAACGGGAGGAGTTCTTCACATTTAGCGGGTATGCTGAGCGGAATCGGCTGTCAGCTTAAACTAGAGTATTTTTTTAAGTGTGCAAGTGTGAGCAGTAACATGGCATGACATGACAAATTATATTTGATTTACTGCCAACTGCCTATTTTATTTTTATGATTTTCATTTGTTTTGTCCCAAATACAGGGATTTATCTCCACAAGTTCGATTAATCTAACAATATCATATCTAAAACCATATTTTTTACTAAATTAATTAAAGAAAGTAAATGAAAACTGTAGACACCACAGAATAAAAATCGGCGACGACACGAGTGGCGTGTTAGCTCCTTGAGTACATATAATTTGTACTTCCACTTCACCACGTCGATGTGGAAGTAAAATGAATTCTCAGTTCAGTTATTTATTTCAAACATTATAACATGTTTCTGGAATTAGACAACTGTGGTAGTGAACGACCGTAATAATGTCATACTTTCGGCGGAACTTCAAAGAAACGCAGTCCGTTTCGCTGACTGAAACTGACCTCGCCACTGCTGGCTCAAACAAACTTTGTCGCTACCCAGCGGTCGCCCTGCCAAACTTCAAAGGTACCGACAAGGCTGGCTCCCTGTCGCTGGATCGTGTGTAGACCTCTCAAGGTCTGGTCTGGTTCTAGGCTGATTTTCTTTTTTTTTTTTTCGCTCCACTATTAAGCTATTTACAAGGGCAACGTCCGTGAATGGAATTAATTTAAATGTACACTAGCGCTGTTGCTGTGGCCTGTTATATGACGTCATGCGTTGTTTGCGCGCCTAACGGATTTATTCAAACTTTAATGTTGAATACCGCCTGTAAAAGAAAAAATCCTTTACACACTGTTTCGTATTAAGTAAAGATTTCAAAAATGCTAAAATTATATTATGTGCAACAAGCCTGCTTTGTGCATAATATCGGTGGGAAAAATCAGTTCCGGATTGATCCTTTGTTTTATCGAAAAAATTATCAACGTGTGTATACGTTAAGCTATAAAATTAATTTAGGTAACAGTTAATGGATGCCAATATTGTTACGTCGGTGAGGCACCATCCTCCCCCGCCCACGCCCCCACAACAAAAGCCACACGTAAATTTTTAATTAAAATTTATGGTAATGAGTTAATTACATAGATGGCTAGTTTCTCGTGGCTAATAAGTAAATGAAAGTCATTCGGAAACGAGACTTGCGGATTTTATGTAGGCTCATACGCCGGCCCGTAATGAGCGTATTTATATGCGGCTCGCAACACTAAAGGTTACTATCTCATTACAAATTACGCCACGCGGATTAATTTTTGTTACACAATCCGGCGATTTTCATACTTATGTGTCGCACCTTGTCGCGAACTTGACTGCTGACAAGGTGGCTGTGTCTTGGACGTAAATGGACTTGTCTTTTTCAAGCTTTTATTTAAAATTTAACTTGCAATGTTTGTAACAATCCCAAATAACAATTTAAGTTTTATCAGAATCTACAAGAGGTTATTAAGTCTATATAATAAAACTGATCGTAAAACTGTTTATACTAGATAACCTCTTAAAAGTTACAATAAACCCAGCATAAAACCAAAAAAGACCTTTATAAATGTTATAAATATCTTCCTTAAATCTATCAATAAAACCAACAGTACTTTAAAACCCAAATCTGCAAGATGTTTTCAAGTCTACCATAAAACCCTTTATAAAATCTTCTTAAAACCGTTAGTACTTGCAATCAAATTTTAAGCCTGCTTCAAGAACATCATAAATAATTGTGTCTTTAATAATTCTTTGTCGAAAACTTGTTGCACTTAAACTGTCTAAATCAGAAAATGTCGCCAAGTTAATAAAATATGTCTGCCTCGATTGAAATATCTGCATGTGCTAACGTTTTAAAATTTGATATTAATAAACAACCTAGTATCAAAAAATTGTCAACGCAGACCACTTTATTGATAAAGTATATCAAAAAACTTTTTAAAAAATCACGCGCCTCATTTGCCAGCTAATTAATTATTATTTACAATTAATAAAAAAAAATAGTAACCCTAGTTTTAGCTTACTCAGTATGATTTTGGGCTTTTTAGGGGTTTATGTGACATATTAACACATTTTAGATAGTTGCAGGCTAAATGTAAACAGTAAGAATAAAAAAAATATAACTAAACACTGTTGCCCCAACTTTGTTCATGTCTGCTATAGTTAACAGAAAAAAACATGGCTGAAAAATTAATAAAACCATTTATTTTAATAGAATACCCTATTAAGAGTATGTGGCTTTAGGAAATATTTTTATAAAACAAATGGTTTTAAATTCCAATTGCTCCACTTTATTACTATTTTAAAGCCTGTAAGACTTTACCCAGCTTTACTACTCTTCTTTAAAACCCTTAAGATTTGTCTCTGACAATCTCTAATCCGAATGTACTTAGCTTAGATAACATAACCTAAAAAAACATTATTTATTTCGTGTGTTTTGAGTGTGCGATCATTCATTTCTCGTTATTTCTGTGATCATAGCGTTAATTGAGCAAGAAAAAGTGAAAAACTACAAGTAAGTAGATTTTAAACAGTTTCCTCATAATATCCTTTTAATACATGATGAGTGTATTAGGTATTATATGCCCCCTCTCTCAAAGTTTAAAGGCGTAAGTGGGGGAACCAAAGGATTAATAAGTGCTTTAAAAAAACCAAAAAGTTTTAACGTAGCTTAATAAAGCTACCAAAAAACTATTAAGTTTTAAGAAACCTTTACCAAATATCGTTAAAAGCAAATAAATGGTATTTATGATAACATATAATAATAATAATAATAATAATAATAACGTTTATTGTGAACATTGAGACGTACACAAATGGGAGATAGTTCGGCATAGCCGCTCTTCCACTTTTCCATGAAGAATAATAATATTCGTTACTTAATTAATTACACTTAACTATGCATTTATAAAATGCACTAGATTAATATTAAAACGTACAAAATATTAATTAGTTTATATAAATACTTACACTAAATACAATAATTTTATCCAATAATGAAAAACAATGCTTGTTACTTAGTTAATTACTTACTGACTTAATTACACTTAAAAAAAAATATTTATAAAAAGAAAATAGTACCTATTAAATTGTACAAAACAATGTGCACCAAATTTAATAAATGTTATATTTATGTAGTTTATACACTTATATCATTCTCTAAGAATAACAGTTTCGACTCTTTCTTAAATGTACCTATCGACTTATCTAAAAATTGTAGGACATAATTTAATATTGTTGTGAGGTGTATGCAAAGCTCCCCTCAAGTTTCGCTGTTCTATGTCTAGGTGTGGTATAACTATCCACTCTAACATTCACATCGTGTATATCTGATCTTAATATTAACAAATCTGAGAGATATTGTGGTTGTTTATTTTTAACAAGTTTGTACAAAAATATACTATAAAGGTAATTAGTACGCTGCTTAACATTCAATTCACCTAAATTTTGCAAGTATGGTGTTACATGCTCACCATATGATATTTTACAAACAAATCTTAAGCAAGCGTTTTGTATTTTCTGTATTTTATATTTATTGTACTCTGTTAGCTGAAAGAAATTTACTGAACTGCAATATTCCATTCTTGGATAAATAATTGATTTTACTAGTTTTAGTTTTGTTGTTTCATCTATTTCATGTTTCAACTTGTAAATTGATTTTAATGTACCATATGAGCTTCTGAATATATTACTAGTGTGGTGATCAAAGCTAAGATTCTCGTCTATTGTTACTCCTAAACTCTTAGCTTTATTTACCCACTGTATTTTAGTATTATTTGCTGTGATATCAAAATTATCTAGATGGAGATTAGACCTTATCCTTTCATTTCCGATGCAGAGTGCTTGTGATTTTTTTGGATTAAGTTTAAGTCCATTTTTTTTGCACCATGTACAGATACGATTTAAATTTTCATTTACATCTTTCACTAAATTTGGAAATTCATCGAGTTTTGACGACTTATATAATTGGATATCATCTGCATACAAGTGCAAGTGGCAACCTGAGGCAACATCTGGAAGATCAAACGTAAATACTGAAAACAAAATAGGCCCCAGTACACTGCCTTGAGGTACACCACTTAACACCTGCTGCATGGACGAGAAATTATCTGTACCTATTTTAACAAATTGTTTTCTATTTCTCAAATAATCTCCAAACCATTGCAATTAAGAAGAAGACTACTTAAGAGTTATTAGTTTTATTGCTTGAACATAAGGAGTACTTAAAGGCCATATTTTAAAACTCCCATAAAACCTAAAGATTTATAGATGTCTACCACAAAACTTAAAATATTTAAAATCCACTATAAAACTTAATGAATTTATTGTGGTTTTTAATAATGCAACAATTAAGTGGCTATAAAACCAATAGATCTTAAAGAGCAAAGAGGTTTAACAAATTGCTTTAAAGATAGCTTGAAGGCCTTTTTTAAGTACATATTATCTACAGATAAATTGGTATGCACAAAAGAAATAATAAAACCCAGTTCGGTTTATTTACCTTCTTAAATCTGTCATAAAACTTGATAAATACTTGTTGGCATTTAAATTGTTACTTGGGTATGTCTTTCTGATTTAAAAGTGATGGAATTTTATCGTACTTCTATCATCCTATCAAGCTAAAATTTTGCACACTTCTATAAGTCCTTTGGCAATGCAACGTTATTGAAAAAAATTGAAAAACCAAAATGGCGGCGCCAACATGGCGGATCATTTTTCTTCATTTGGGGTCAAATGCGACTGAAAATCGATATCTGGGAGTTTTCGGGGATGCGGATTACGATTTTTTACGAATTGAGTGGTAGTAGTTGCAGCAGCACTAGTTCAAGCTTCTCTGTTGTAAGAACATGTTAAGACAAGAAGAAAAAAATTAGACAAATAGTTAGCCAGAGCTATTTTTACGACAAATTGTTCTTTTAAGTGCGTTGAACACAGAGAATTTCGGAAAGCGATTGACATGTTGAGACCAAGGTATGTCCCGCCTTCTGGGTTTCAGGTACCATCAACCCTTTTAAATGAAATATTTGAAGAGGAGAAATCAAAGTGCTTTGATTTATCAGGTCAATCAGTTTGTATGTCTCTTGATGGTTGGTCAAATGTTCATAATGAATCGATGATATGTACATTTTTGATACTAGAAAATGCAAACAGTTTTCTTCTAAAAAGTATAGATACATCAGGACATCCACACATTGGTGATTATCTTGCAAATTTGGCCACTGATTTAATAAATAAGTGCAAAAATGAGTATAACTGCAAAAGTTACTAGTTTGGTCACAGATAACGTGGCAAACATGAACAATGAGGGAAAAAATTACCTAGGCCCTGGATTACCTCATTATAACATACGGGGTGTTCTGCTTATATAATGAATTTGCTTTTCAAAGATTTGAAAGTTACAAAAGTAAAATCACAAGTAAATATTTTCACAACACACTTCATATGGTACAAAGAAAAAGGGGGCAAAAAACTAACATTACCGCAAGATGTTAGATGGAATTCCGACAGCTTTGAGGTTTATGTCACTGAATGACTCAAAGTGTTGTAAATCTGTGAAGGACACAAAGATGGCATTAATCCATTGATTTTGAAAAGTGTGGAATATTCAAATTAAAAGAATGGCAGAAGACTTTTTAAAATTACTGGAACCAATTTCTGTGACACTTGCAGTTGAAAAATGTAAAAAATTGAGATCCTTTTTTTATAGTGTTAAAGATGAGGATAAAATTAATGAAATGTCAGATATTTGAAAAGAGACATGATCAAGCTTTAATGCCCTTTGACTTTTTGACATATCTGCTGGATCCTGTCAGAAATAAAAGCAAATACCCACTGTCGAAAGAAAAAATAGGCTGCTTAAGATATAGTTTTCCAACATTTTTCTAGCACAGAGTTATTACCGTTATAATAATTAAGTTGGAATTGAAATCCGATCAGTTCCAATAAACAATATTTTCAGAAGAAATATGACAAGATGTTAACGTAGTGCAGTGCTGGAAATCTCAAAAAAATATTCCACAAATTAACAAAGTACTGGATCTGATAATCCCATTTCTATGTGCCGTTGCTTCTTTTGCAGGCGTGGAGAGGATGTTTTCTTTATATGGACTTGTTCATTTAGATATTAGGAATAGATTGGGCAATGAAAAAGCATCTAAGTTAGTATTTCTCTTTAAACGTTATAATACTTCATACGTCTTGTTTTGTACTGTTTTAAACAATACATATTTTTATATGTTCATAATGTTTGTTACGTTAATGTTTTAAGCCTTTAA
This sequence comes from Rutpela maculata, assembly GCA_936432065.2. Taxonomy (NCBI): domain Eukaryota; kingdom Metazoa; phylum Arthropoda; class Insecta; order Coleoptera; family Cerambycidae; genus Rutpela; species Rutpela maculata. The sequence goes on from OW386292.2 coordinate 5,463,320, forward strand.
ATTAAAGGCCTTTTAATGTTTCATTTTTGAAAATAAAATTTTTTACTGTTTAATAAAATTTGTATTTTTTTCTTTATAACATTTAAACTTGAAAAGAAAAATATCACGATTTTTTTAAATAAAAATCGACTGATTAAAATCATGATTTGACTCAAATTATTTAAATCAGCGCCACTCTGATTAAAATCCCATTTTTCTTATTTAAAGTCATAAGAAAAGTATAATTGGAAGTCCCCATAGTTATAAGAAATGTTTATGCCAGTACATGTTAATTTCGACAAAGATTTAACATCGCGGCGTGTTTGATAGCTTATATAAATAAATATCTTACATTTTTAACTTAATATAGCACTAAAATATTTCGGTGTTTTCAGAATTATACGAGGAATTATACAGAGCAACAAATAACAAAAGATTCGTTTCCAATTAAAATATCGCTTGTCTGAAGCATTTAACGTTATTTAGAAATAATTGCGGGTCACAACAATTAAAAATTATACATTAACTACTGGCGTGAGCGTTTCACAATTGTATTTTATGGTTGACTGATGTGACTCCCGAAAAAATCAATTACCAGGAACACTATTAATTTATGTTTTATCTTACAATTTAAATTAGACTGAGGGATCGTAAAAAATAATTGGCAGTTCGAAACAGTAGCCTGAAGGTAGCTGGGGTCGTTTGTAGCACATTTTTAAGTCCATTTGGTATTAAAATTTTTAATTGAGAGAATATGAAAATAATTGTAGGATTCTACTACTTCAGAGTGAATATCGATATCCAGGGTTTCCAAAAAAGTTTAGATGAATTAGTTATGTATAGCTGATATTTAATTAATACAGGTGAAGCGTCAGATATAATACTTAAGTTTTCGTTTCATAAACAAGTGATCGACACATCGTCTACCTGACAAGACAAGAAGAAATCAGTCCAAATACCAAAGAAGGAAAACAAACATCAGAGATAAGATAAGTTCTGTTGTAACCATTTTATTATTAGTCCCCTGCCAAGTGTACAAAAATAGGCTCCAGTGGGCTCCTTGCTGATGCAAGGGTGGTAGTAGTCTGAATCTCTTTGTTGGGCCTTGAAGAAACATAATTTAGATGTTGACATTCTCAAAAATGATGCGCATGAGTACTGCGCGTGAAAAACAAAATGACCGCCATCGCACACAACACTTTTTCCAATTTATCTAAGTAACTATTGGGATTACGAAAAAAAGTTTTAAACAAAAAATATTGCTAAATCAATTTTACACAAAAAAGGTTATTATAAGTTTTTAAGCAGGACTAACTATTTTCCCAGAAACTTAACTTTTAAAATTATTTCATTTGAGATACTATTTGAGCAACTACGAGTTCTCAGCACTACCGAAGTCATTATTTGCAGTTGACGGGAGTATGCACCATTGTCTAGCTACGTACAAACTTACGGATGCTCTTGAATCAATGCAAGGTATACCTGCCGAAGAAAACGATGATGATCATGCTTCCACCACACCTGCAGTTTTAGAAGAAAATGAGGAGGAGCTACAGGAAAAAGCTGCGATAACAGATGGCATGGCGCTTCTTCACACCTACCACAAACCTAACAAAGTGAAGACATGCCGTGACCTCGGTTTAAGCTTCAGCAAATGGATTGGGCAAAAATTCAGCAATTACAGTAAGGACCATGTTGTTTTCGACTCTTACAAAGAAGACTCGTTGAAGAAAGCCATGAGAGTGATTCGACAAAAAGGCTCAGATCCAATCCAGTACAAAATCGGACCAGAAACGAAAATGGAAGGATAGCAATGAATAAATTCTTGTCCCACGATAAGACAAAGGATGAACTGACAGAGTTCCTTTAGGGTCAGATTCTTCAATTTGGCGTGACCAATAACAAAAGGTTTGTAATCAGTTGGAGGGACAAAGCAGCTTCATCACATGGCGATGATGTATCCAGTCTTTCAAGTAAGCAGGAGGAGGTGGACACAAAGATCATTTTACACGCAGTTTATTTAGCACAGAAAGGAATTAAAACTGCTCATGTATTCTCCCCCGATACTGATGTCCTAATTTTGACACTAAGACGATGTCCCCAACTTTCGAAAGAGTTTGCATTTTTCCTTGGCCATGGCATGAAAAGGTTTGTTCAGATAGGTTCAATTTACAGAGCACTTGGACCTCTGAAAGCCTCTGCACTTCCTGGATTACACGCACTTTCAGGAGCAGATGTAACAGGATCATTTGCTGGCAAAGGTAAAATAAAGTGGTGGAAAACTTTTAATTCTGCAAGTGATAAGCTGCTAGAAGCTTTGGCTACATTGGGGACTGTGAGGTCAAGGCTAACTTGGAAGCGTTCATTTGTCAGCTTTATATCCCCAAAACAACACTGACCGACATAGGAGCTGTGAGATGGTTGTTGTTTACCCAAAAACAATATCAAGATGAGAACCTTCCTCCAACAAGATCTGCACTGGATCCGGCTTTGCTAAGGGCCCACCTTCAGTGTTTTGAGTGGAATCAGGACCTCATTCAGCATCTCAATAACCCACCACCCTCAGATTTTGGATGGAAGGAAGTAGGGAGCACATACGAGCCAGTTGCTTGTATCAAACCTTGTGCTCCAGAGCTTATCTTGGAACTTTGTCACTGCTCTTGCTCCCAAAGGCGTTGCTCTCCTCCATGTACGTGTCAGTCGAATGGACTCCGGTGTACCGAAATGTGTAAGTGCGAAGGTAATCTCGACCGATGTGATAATATGGGAGGGTGCAAGCAAGGCGATGATGAAGATTTGGGGCTAAGTGAGATTTGCATTGAAAGTGACGATGATTTTAATTAAAAATGTCATTGTAGAAGTGAAAAGTATTGCTTGTCTGTACTTTGTCTATAAAAATCTGTAACTACTGTACTTTTATAAGTTTCTTCATTAAACGTTAAAAAATATTTTTTCCCTTTTCTAGCCTTGGATGGGTTCCATCCACCAGCTACACAGATGGGGGAAAGAGAAGGAAGTAAAAAGGAAAACGTTAAAATTATATAGGTACTTTTTCTTTCCATTTCCTATGCCTACCTATACTGTAAAACATATTGGAGATGGGGGTATTTGTTAATTTATTTATGTTTGTAATGTTTTCGTTATAATTATTGTTTCCAGTGGTCCGAGAAATAGTGTCAAATATGTTAATATGCACTAGCAAATCTCTCATCATTAGACATATTAATATTTATTATAGGAAACTATAAAATGAAACTTTTTGAGAGAACGGTTAGTTCTACATAAAAAATTGTAATAACCTTTTCTCCGTACAATTGGTTAGCAATATTTTTTACATAAAACTGTTTTTCGTAATCCCAATGGTTACTTAGATAAATGGGAAAAAGTGTTTGCGACGGCGGATATTTTGTTTTTCGCGCCATTTTGAGAGTGCCAACATCGAAAGTATGTTTCTCCAAGGTCAAACAGAGAGATTGAGACCACTTGCATCATCAAAGATCCCACGGATGTACATTTGATAGGGGACTATATGTTAACAACACGCAGATTTTGGTAATTTACGTGCTAATCATTTTTAATAATTTATACTTTATTTTACTTTACTAGTTGCTATGGAAAGAGTCTAACAAATTTCTTAGACAAACAAATTTTGACCTGTTTATATTACCCGCTTATATCAAGTTCCTAAAAGAAGGTCTCGGAGAGATAGGGAGGGAAAACGATTGCAAATAGGATAGAAACATTCGCAATGGAGTACCCAACACATCTAGAAAGGATCAAGAACAAACTGGGGAAGAACTAAGCATACTGGGGAATAAAAACGAAAAAATAAAAATTCAAAAAAAACAATGGCAAATGTTCTGCAGGAATCAAAAACGGAGGAAATAGAAGATTTAGAAGAAGAGGAATTTTGGGAGCAAAAACAAAAACGAATACTAGAAAGAAATCGCAACAATATAAGCTCTACCAGTATCAGAAATGGAGGGAATTAGAAGACTCAAAAGAAAACCACTCGGGGGAGCGGCAAGTTGGAAGTGGAGAAGGCAGTCAAATTAGTATTTCTACATAAATTATATAATGAAAATCACTGACTAGGTAAATTGTTTAAAAAACTGTAAAATAGAATTATTTATAATAAGCTGTTCCCCAAAAATGAGTTAAAACAAAATGAAAGATGTAAAACTAATGAAGAAAATTATGTTCTAGTTGTAAGGTTTTCAAAGTATGTCCTCTCATTTTTTTAAACATTTTTAATTCGTAAATCGTACTTTTCAGATTTTTACAATTCAGCTAGAAAATGGTCAAACGTTATCTATTTTGAGAGGTCAGAGTTTGCGACCCATTTGGCTTAGAAGGTTTTTTTTATTTATACCACTTTTGCGTGTGAGCATTAGGGACAACGTTATTTTCAATCTAAAAAGTATAATTTTTGGGGAAAAAAAATTGAGATTTTGGAAGACCGTATTTTGAAAATTATTAGTGATGCAGTTGAATTGATTTTTTTCCGCGACAACGTTCCACCTGAAACTTTATTGTTGATTCTTATATATCTTTCTCGCCTTTTTTAGAATTTTAGCCAAAATTATGCATTTTTATGAAAAATTACATGAGATCAAAGTTGTAGAACATAAAATTGGGTGTTTTCTAGTTTTTTTTTTTTTCTATAAAAATATATACCTACATATATTTTATGTCCTACAACTTTGATCTCATGTAATTTTTCTTAAAAATTCATAATTTTGGCTCAAAATCTAAAAAAAGGCTCACAAGTTTATATGTATATTTATTTCTTTCGCGCCCTCTAGCGGCGAAAATAAGCTGAGGTAGAGACAAATACTGTAGGAAATTTTATGCTCTACAACTTTGCTCTCTTGATATTTTTCACCAAAATGCATAGTTTTTCCTCTAAATAGAGAAAAAGACGAAAAAACACTAAAATTCATATATATGTACATATTTTTCAAAAACCACCTTTTTTTTTTTTAGAACTACGGGGGGTGAAAATCATGTTTAGACAACCTAAATACTTCACTTCTTACAGATCTCATAACTGTGGGAAGATTTTCCATAAAACAGCGATTTCTTAACTAATTTGAAGGGACTAACACATAGAATAAAATATTATACAGTATAGGAAAGTTTTGCTTTTGGGATTGCATAGTTTCAACGACTTAACCGACTGCCCACAGTAAAGGCGTCTACCAGTACCCTAGCAGAGGCAAAGTGTGACACGCCAGTTAATGTACGTCATTGTTTGCTTCGCTCTCGCTTGCTCTTATTGCCGGATCAAATCAAACACTTTCCGATACTGTATATTCAGTTTTCTACAGCTACACTGGTTATTTTTACAGTCTTTTTTACATTTACAAGAAATATCACTTAGTAAATTTTTAGGAAAAGCATTACTTTCACTCATAACATCAGGCATTAAGCCATTCTCAGTTTTAAACCACCCGAAATGTAACGGATCTTTCTCAGAACCTAACCATTTTTAGACTTGGAAATAAACTCTTAAACAGTGCTTTCTATTACCTCTTCAGTAGGTGGAATTGCAGACAATTCTATTTTCATCATAATGTCAATTATTTTATTAATCTTAGGTTTGTAAAAATAGACTTTTTTATGATGATTACATGCTAGTTGAGTCATTATATCTAAAAAGTCAATATCTTCACCAATTATTATAGGTAACTTGGTTGTCTACGGTTTTCAAATCAATAGCAGTTTTAACGATTGTATTCTCTGTATATTTTAACGTTAAAGTTAAGTTAACTTATTTTTACTATTAGCTAGAATTTTTTTTTACTAACCGATGATCTCATAATGTCACTTGTTATTGAAATATCTACGCAAACATTTTTTTCTAAATGACGAATGCGTTATTTTTAAGAGGTCTACAGACGATCCAACCAACCAACAGATCTTCACTGTACACTTTGAAGCCATACGAACTCGTAAAACTGCTAAAGCCAACATTGTCGGCCCACTTTGAAGACGCTGGAATTCCAGCAGACCAGCTCACTTTTACGAGTTGTCATGGCAATTTTCAAAGTGTACCGAGAAGGTTGGTTGGTTGGGTCGTCTGTAGACACCTTTAGTGCTATTCTGCTCATCGGCATACCCATAAAAATAATACTACTCTAAGTCTTGACTGCTTGGTTCTGATTATTGATCATGTATCCATATGTTATTATTATTACCATGCGTATGCTTAATAAATTTCTTTTTCAAATTAATGAAGTTTCATTTTGTATTGAAAGTTATACGAGACTTTCTATAGTATATTTCATTTTGTTTCGATGAAAATTGAGTGAAAAAAAGGGGGGGTCAAAGAAAATACATTTCTGAATATTGTAAAAATGCACTTTTTTGAAAATAACAAGAAACGCACTTTTTTGACAATTAAAAAAACTCTATCCCTTAAAAGTACATAAAATAACGTACAATCGAAAAAAAAGTGACGTACAATGCCTCCTTGATAATTGACGAAGAATTAAAAATTTCATTTCGTCCGCCATCTTTGATCGTTCTATTTGACATACGGTGTCCGGGATTGGTGCATTATATTTGATCATAAATGAGTTTTATTTTTGCCAACTTTAGTGAAATTATTCCTTATAGAAAAGATATTCAGTTTTGATTTTTTCGGCTATTCTTGGTGTTTTCTATTTTCTTCCAAGATGATTGACCAATACATATCGGACAGGCCTATATTACTTCCACGTCCAGTGGAAGTATAGTAACGACAAAAAAATTTTTAAAAATTTTTATTGTCCAAATAGGCCTAATATGTCATGAAACGTCGAGATTTTAAGTTTGAGCGAAAGAAAAATTTCTGTCTGTCGGTCTGTCTGTCTGTCTGTAACTTTTTTTTGTGCGCACGTTTACTCTGGAACCGTTTGAGATATTGACTTGAAATTTGGTACACATATGTACTTTAACGAGATCTAGAACTAGATTATATTTTCATCTTGTTCCGTCGAAGGGTTGGGGGGGTAAATTTGGGGTAAATGGGTAAATCAAGCAGGTAAGAGTCCATGAAATTGGTATTTAGTATATACAAGAGAAGCTGAGGTCTCAAAAAAATTTTTGGCATTAGCCACCCCCATTACCACCCCCACCTCCCTATTAAAGGGGATGAAAAAAAAATGTGATTTAGTGCATGTACAGGAACCAGAAACCTCAAAATATTTTTTTACTTCATCCACCCCCCACTACCACCCTCCTATCACCACCCCCACCCCACTACCGATGTGGGGTATCGTTTTATGGGTTTTTGGGGTAGAGGATTTCAAATATTATATTATTAATGTTCCATAAACAATTATTTTCACATACAAAATTTTTTCGTTGTGAGTGACTTGGATAGAGAATCTGGATGTGGAAGTAGTGATTCCTTGGGCAGCGGTTTTTTTTAGGAATTTTATTTCAAATGAGACAGTAGGTATTTTTAAAATTCCCATCCGATTACTAGTAATATAAGTTGAAAATCCGTGAAAGTGCGTCAAAAAGTGCATATATCTTTTGACGCACACGGAATTTTTGAGCACAAATATTTTTTTCGTAATCAGGTCATGATAAGAATCAATAATAAAATTTCAGGTGGATGTTGTCGCCGAAAAAAAGTTAAATTAAATCAATTCGACTGTACTACTGGACTACAATATTTTTTACGCAAAATTTTATCAGCTTTTTTCTTTTTTTTTTTAGAACTTTAGTGCAGAACAGAACAAAACTGTTGCAATGTCCCCAAAAATCCCTTGTATTCTCGACAGAGATAAAATTCAAATTCAGGATCTTTCTGGAGACCCAAATGAAGAGTTCAATAAAAGAAGAAATCCAGAACTGCGTTATTTCAAGGCACCCTCCAAGTTGAAATACGAGGACTAACAATCTAAAGAACACGATCTCATTCCTTTTACATTTTTCTGCACATTTTTTCTCTGAATTAATGCTTGTACAATATCTCATAAAATAATTAAAAAAAAATACTTTGAATTCCTTTGGCTGTTGTACCGGCAAATTAATTGTCTTAATTAAAAAAAAATAGTGAGTACATCGAATAAGTTACAAGTTACCGTCGGGACAACAAATGGCTCGATTCTACAAAACAGGGAGTACTTACACAAAGCTTTCTAGAATGCCATGTTTCTCTCTTTATTGAACATTAATTTATATTGTTTGTTTCAATAACAAGTTTTTTATTTGCTAATGTAGTAAACAATTACAAAATCTGCAAAAAAACAGGAGTCACAAAAATTATACCTATTTACGATACAATACCATACGTTTATTTAATGTAATCAATAGTAGACTTGTATTTTTAAATCTACAATGTTTAACAATGTACCTGAAGTTTCGAATGTTCACTTGAACGAATTTCATATGAAAATTTCACTTGTAATCTCCTTTGAATTATTTCGGGAAATTTTTTTGAGGTCCGAATTTTCTTTAAAAATTCGTGAGCGAGAAAAAATTTTCGGATTCTTAATTCAAGAGCGAGGGAGATTCGGTAAGAAAATTTTAGACCAAAATTACAACAAAAAAAACTTTAGAAATGTTTGCAAAATCTTGTAGGCTGGTGCCGAGATTAATTTTTTTGGTTTTTATCAAGAGAATCGGACGATAATTGATAAAACCTATCCGCCATGTTGACGCCGCCATTTTGAATTTTTAAGTTTTGATCACATATTTGTTTTCTCCTTATCAAGCCCATTCTTTTGATACCAATATGACAATCGCCATCTTGGGGCGGCGGCCATTTTGAACATAGTATAATATTGAGTATACTATATTGTATTGTCATCAGAGCTACACACAATTGCCAAATTTCATGATGATACAACAATTAGAAGAGGGTGAAATTCAATATAGTTAGATACAAGTGGACCTAATAAATAGTAATTTACGTTATAAGTCCGGTAGGTGACTTATTACAGTACGAGTTGTTTTACGAACGAGGCGACGCAGGAGCCGAGTCCGGAATATAAACGGGTACTGTAATGAGACTTACCGGACGTGTATCGTATAATATTTTATATCATACAGTCTTTCTAATCCTCTTTTAAATGAATAAAAAGTTATGATTATTGAAATTTAACAAATATAGTTGGTAATCTAATAATCGCATCACCTTAACGATGTTATATCCATTGTTTTCCATAACTATGGTTGTCTTTAGCTTGTCACTGTCAAATAAATAAAACCATAATTTTTGCGTTGATTTGTATTACGGTGAGTTCGGAGAAGATTTTATATAAATATGTGGAAGCAACGGGAAAATTAATCCCGAAAATCATAGAATATGGATTTTTTTGTCAAGGGAAACAAATAATATGATAGTGTTGCTAGGTAACACATTACAGTATCAGATACTGTAATGTGTACTTTATTAATTTTTCCTTTTCATATGAAATTTGTTCAAATGAACGTTTGAAACATTGTTTAACTTAGCATATGGTAAAATAGATACACCCATGTTTGAGAGTAGCGATTTCAAATTTTGCACAGTTGTACAACTCGATGAGGTATATCCCTGAATGTATTTGGCGAAAATTTAACCGGAATTTTTTTTTTAGAAAAATCGCCCCCCCCCCCCCCTCAATTAACATTTTAGAAATTTTTAAGCAAGTCATTAAAGTGATCCTTAAAAGGGTCTACACACGATCCAGTGGCAGGGACCCGACATTGTCGGTACGCTTTGAAGATAATTGGAATTCCAGCGGACCAGTTCACTTTTACGAATGAGTTCAAAGCATGCCGACATGGCTGGGTCCCTGCCGCTGGATCATCTCAATTCTTTCATTTTGATGACAGGGACACTAATTTCAATTTAGTCATTCATAATTTAGAGGAATTTATTTTGTGCTCCCGAGCACAAAAGTGCTTAGAATGATTAGACAAGCACTAAGCATAGTGCTTATCACATCTATATATTGTCATATTTTTGCCTTCACCTTTGCAAGGGGCGCTTGGGGCAAGATTTGAAAAGCCTAGCTTAATGCTTATTCGTTATTATCAATTTACTGACAGCAGTGCTACTGTGTCTTCATACTAAATGCTTTCTTTTATTGTGTCTATTTATTGATGATAAAAATTTCCAATGCCCGGAAGAAAAAACCTATTTATTGAAAGTGGCACAAGAATAGTACTGTCGTGAGCAAAAAAAAATAGGACAACTGTTTTTTTCTAATGCAAATCTGTCTCTATTTGCAAACTTTAAATATATTCTGACAAATAAATGGAAATGTCAGAAACATTAGAGTTGGTATACACAACTAAATTTGAGCGAAAATACGTTATAAGACTTGTCCCATTTTTTTACCTACGACAGTACCTATATTCAATAAAGAAATGTAAGTATTATAAAACGCTTAAAAAAATTATATAGATTTGTTCTGATTAATATATTCTTACTTTATTAACCTAACCAATCAAAACGTACATTTTCAAAAGTGGGAAAAATCGAGAAAAGTGTACGTTACTTTTTTCGATAGTAGCCATGTGTCAAAACTAAAAGTCATTGAAATTATTAAAATCTGACATTTCGCGTTTTCATCTTGATTTTTGTACACAAAATGAATGAAAAAAAGCGATTTGGTGATGTTCACAAGAAAATATTAACCTTGATATTAACCATAAAACCATGAAGAATTTAAATGTAATAAATAGTATTGTTCATAATAATTATGTGTTTCATATAGATACAATGAATATGTTTGATGATAAAAAACATTAGAAAAAGTTTCTACTTGTTATTATAAATTGTTATTTTTTTAAACTTGAAAACAAACAGTTTTGTTGTTCTAATAATTATTTTAGATATTTTTTAATTATATATTAATCTTCTGTAATACACACGAGGTTGATTTTCTACTCGGGTAAAGGACTCCGCAATAATCTTATGGAAATTGTCAAATCGTCTGAATTTTGGATGTTTTAGGTTTCGTCATCCCAAGCAAAAGTCTCAATGGGCACAAAGCTCGAAACACTCGAATGACTTTATGCTTTTTAGGTAACTGAGTTACCTAAAAAGCATAGTCATAACAAAAAAATAAGATTTGCACTTTCTTATTGCACTTTGACAGCTAGCTGACAGCCTGTTGGCAGCTGCCAATTGTCGAATTATTGTATTCACATCATACATGAACTGAGTTACCTAAACAGCATAAACTCATAACATAAAAATAAGATTTGCACTTTGTTAAGGCACTTTGACAGCTAATTGACAGCTGTCAAGTGTCAATTTGGACAATTTGACATCGGATTTGAATTCGGCAACCTCAAAAACATAAACCTATCAGCCAAAGTATTGATTTTCGAGTTTTGTGCCCATTGAAACTTTTGCTTGGGATGACGAAACCTAAAACATATGTGTCCCATGAAAATTTTACTCGAATTAAGGGACATAGTGTCAAACAGGGTTAATATGATCCACTCAAAAATATGGGGCTACTGTGATACAAACAAAAAAAAAATGTATATCTGCAACAAAACTAGGTATATGGCCACCTTAATAATATGATGGCCATATCCATGTTACAGATTAAAAATAAAGTTCCAGCGGAAAAAAAATATAGCTTGTGTCATGTGATTTTGGGCTCCAAAAACTTTTTTTTTTTTTGATAAAACTTTTACTCTGGAAAAGTTTCACGACTGTTATTCTGATGTTTTTGTACAGTAAATTATCAAGAGTGCTTCCAACAGTATTTTGATGTATAATTTGTTAACATTACTCATTTGTTGATGGTGTCATAAGAGCTATCAAAGTACAGGGGCTATTGTGATATATTTTCAGGGGCTATTGTGATACAGGTTGTGAGGCTAACATGATACTCGATATTGTTGCTAAATTCCCTGTACCTAATATTGTTACGTCGGGAAACAGAGAAAAATATGTGATTGAAAAGTTGGTGTCGATTTTTGAGGCATTGTAGAACTCATTTGTTTTTTTTTGTGTTTTTTTGAAAAGTTAGCATTTAACCGTTCTTTTGTATTTTCATATCATTAAAAGTTTTTCATTAAACAATGTTTACATTTACTCTTTAACCCATACCCCATTTTTAAATGTTAAATTATTTTTAACGTTCTAAAGTAATTTTTTGTTTGATTTAAGTTACTTAGTTTTCGAAATTTTATCATAAGAAAATTTTCAGGAGGCTGAAAAAACACGCTAATATCTCAAGAACTATTATAGCCAGAAAAACCAAATTTTTACAGCTGATACGAAATTCCATCTACAAACGACATTACAGTACTGTATCTGAATAGCCCTGCGGTGTATCAATCATAACCCCAAACGGGGGGGCCATTTTGATACAGAAATTTCATTTTTTTGTTGGTCTAATCTTTATTTTAGTAAAATTTTTGCATTGTAATCTTAAAATAACAGTATTTTTTTAGAAATATCTAGGATAAAAAAAATTTATTTGAAAAGTTTTGATTTTTGTATCATATTAGCCCCGGTTGACCCTAGGAAAAATCGCTCCACTTTGTGTCGCGGTTTTTCCATGCCCTTAATTCTCGAATAATTTTCATGGGAAAACAGGTTTTTGTAAAAAAAAAAAATTACCCGGTAAAAATTGACCTCTTGTATATTACTTAATACCCTAAAATCATTCGGAATCGAGAAATTGTACGAAACTTGGGGATGAAGCCTCGGATGAAGCCATATCGATTTATAGGTATAATTAATAACATCTTTTGATTGAAGTAACTCTAACCACATTTTCTACGGAGTCATCGGCAAACTTTGCAAGGAGCTCAAAAAATTATTTACTGAATAGCCCACTCAAATTAGGGAAAAAAAGCGGAGAAACATTTTGAACAGCAGTTTCTCTGCATAGGAAGTAAGTATTCAACTTTTAGAATAAGGTTTTGCTTATGCGCAGAAAAAAGAAGGCATGATTTCTGAGATATATACATGTATATATACCTATATGTTTTTTCGTGTTTTTTTTTGCTTGGACGTATATGTCTCGAAAAGTAAGCGTTTTTAATGCTAAATGAACATAAGTAAATGTGTTCAGAATATGATTTCCTACAAAAAAGGTTCTATACACTTTTTCAAGTACTTTCCGAGATATATACGCCCAAATAAAAAAAAACACGAAAAAGTAAATATATGTATTTTTCAAGAAGCTTTTCCGGGAAAACCAATAGGATAATCGGAAAAATGTGTAGGACCTTTTTTGTAGGAAATCTCATTTTGAACAAGTTTACTTATGTTTATTTAGCCCTAGAATCGCGCATTTCTCGAGATATTTGCATTCAAAATAAAAAAACATATATTTTTTTCAAATCGCCTTTCCGGAAAAACCAATGGAATAATCGAAAAAATGTATACAGCCTTTTTTGTAGGAAATCGTATTCTGAACACGTTTATCTATGTTCGTTTAGCCTTGAAAACTCGCACTTTTCCAGATATATACGTCCAAATGAAAAAAAAAAACACGAAAAAACGTATATATATATATACGTATGTATCCCAAAAATCATGTCTTCTTTTTCTGCGCATAAGCAAAAAATTGTTCTACTTTGTATGCAGAGAAACTGCTGTTCAAAATTTGTCTCTAAAACGGCGTTTCTTTTCCTAATTTGAGTGGACTAGAATTTAATTACGAAAAAGCAAGTAAACGTCGCTGCCTACTTGCCACTAGTAGCAATACATATTTAACCTTTAACTTTAAGAAAATGGTGAATGCGCCAGGAAAATGGTAGCAGAGTCTAAATATAAAATTATAGTCTAAAGAACTAAGCAAACACTATTTTCGGTACCATATTATTGTATTGTTTCCAGAATTGTTTAAGTCTGCAAAGTTTAAAATCGATACGACAATTAGAAATGGGTGAAAAGTTAGTTGTAGGATTTACTTGCAATGCTAGATACAGGTCAAGCTAATAGAAGTGTTAAAAAATCCTTGGGTGACAGACAATAACACATTTTTCCGACTTTTTTCACTTCTTCTGGTGTCTGGTCTCTTTTTTTACTTCTTATTTTTCGCGGTGCCGATTCTGTCCAGTAAAACAACATGCACCTGAAGTTTTCGACGTTCAGTTGAACAAATTTCATATGAAAAGGAAACATTAATAAAAACTGCGAATCGACTTGGGGGTAGGTATCATCTTTCTAGTAATATTTGCTGATAACGATACTATCGTTGCCAGCAAATATTACCAGAAAAGTCGATTAATCGGAAATTTTCATATGAAATTCGTTCAAGTGAACGTTCGAAACTTCAGGTACATAAAACAACTATTTCCATATTGTTTTGAATGTATAGTTGACAGCGAGGTTGATTTTGGTATCGGCAAGAACAGAGAATATCAAATCAACTTTTGTTGTGAAAATTTAGGAAACCTAACCTTTCGTTTACTTCTCTGCTTATAGCACAGTGAATGGTAATAAGTCTGTACATTTCCAATAACGTGTATTTCATTTGAAAGCATACTAGGTAACATGTACCCCGATTTTAATTTGGAACTATCGTATATGCTTAAACGAAAAACCATGTTTGTAAAACAAGCTGAGTATTAACAAAGAGAAAGAGTATTGAGTATTAATTTAAACATTTGTGTGCCAGTAGATCTGCCACAAAATTAAACGTGAACAATAACTAGAGGGTTTAAAAATTAGATTAGGTACTTTGCAATATTACTGCACCTACCCTTATTTATTTTACGCAATAACAATTACCTATTCCTATTACGTACTGATATAATTGCTGTTTATCAATAATGGTATTATACCTACTTCATTACAGCGATAAGCCAGCTATTGTTACAATTTACAAGACAGATTGGTATATAAACTATAAAACGCACTTATAAATATGACAAAATAAGTTAATAAGTAGGCCAGATATGCATTAATATATTACTTAGGTAAAATATAAATGCCATTTTAGATCTGCACAATGTCATAAAAATAACAACGCAAGAAATTAACCAAATACTATCATTTAAGAGGGTGTTTAGGTCCTAAACAAGTGCCTAAAACTTTTGTTTCATGATCGTATCCTAACCTAGAAACGCAATCTCCTGTATTTTCAGTTTGAAGTTGATTTATTAAAATTACAATCATTAACAGAAGCTAGTAAATAAAAGAGGATTGTTACCTGACTTCCACAAAAAAATCACTCACAAAAACACTTGTTTACGGCTAGTCTATCGCACTGAATTGTCACACCACGTAAAATCCTACGACGCCCGTCTAGTCTGCGAGGCGCTGCTCAGCATAACTTCGACACTTTTTTACACACCTGTACGTAGTTTTTGCGGCCAAATGTACGTTTTTTCACTCAAGTAATATCTGTTTGGCAAAAAAACTGCCCACTCACTAATAAATTGTACAAAATCCACGAAAATTTCTCGAAGTATCGTCGACAGCTGGGCTTCTAGTTTGATTTATGCATCGGAAACGTAAGAATGCCGTGGAATGGTACCGGAATGTTAGATAATTGTTTTATCGCACTCACCCGCTTGCCAGAAGTTCTGTTATTGCAAAATCAGGCAAAAACTCCCGCACCGACTGAACAATTTAAAAACAGGGCGCAAAACACTTTTGTTTGTATTAAAAACACACAGTATGATGTAAAAACCATTGCAAATACTCGGGTTAAGTTGGTAGTAAAAACGTGGTCTCGTTTTTTGTGTTCTCTATGCTCGTGCCGGGTTTTTTATCACGGAAAACCCATACGCTATGTAGTGAACCCGCCAACTTGACTAAGACTGAAACACGGTTTAAACACTGCTACGCCGGCTTCGCGAACTCTCGGCGGCTGTCGCGGGCTTGACACGCCTCTCGCGCTTTGAAACAATGTGGAGACGGAGACAAGTGCGCGTCGCGTGCCGCGTGGGAGTGAGACGGGGTAAGTAATTGTTTTTTCGAGGAGATAAGGTAGGATTTATGAGGGAATAGTCGGATCGAAAAAGACAGTTGTGTAACGAGTTGAAAAAATATGAATTGTATAAATGCAGGATTTAATTATTGCTGTTTAGACGGCGCTCATTATATTATTTGTGTTTTTAATCGGGATATTATCCAAGGCACGATCTGGATACCTGTTGTCTGTACTTAACTATTGGGGGATCGCATAAACATGGTTATTAGAGAGCCTGAAGAAACAATTTTTTAGATTATCAAGAATCCATATTTATTTTGTGTGATTTTTAACAGTATGCAAAAATTTTCCTTGATTGAAACTTGAGAAAATTCTGGGATTATCAGATTTTTCATGCTTTCGGAGCAGATATCCACAAAGCAGCGTTTATTGCTGTTTAGACGGCGCTCATTATATTATTTGTGTTTTTAATCGGGATATTATCCAAGGCACGATCTGGATACCTGTTGTCTGTACTTAACTATTGGGGGATCGCATAAACATGGTTATTAGAGAGCCTGAAGAAACAATTTTTTAGATTATCAAGAATCCATATTTATTTTGTGTGATTTTTAACAGTATGCAAAAATTTTCCTTGATTGAAACTTGAGAAAATTCTGGGATTATCAGATTTTTCATGCTTTCGGAGCAGATATCCACAAAGCAGCGTTTATTGCTGTTTAGACGGCGCTCATTATATTATTTGTGTTTTTAATCGGGATATTATCCAAGGCACGATCTGGATACCTGTTGTCTGTAGTTTACTGGGGGATCGCATAAACATGGTTATTAGAGAGCCTGAAGAAATAATTTTTTAGATTATCAAGAATCCATATTTATTTTGTGTGATTTTTAACAGTATGCAAAAATTTTCCTTGCCTGAAACTTAAGAAAATTCTGGGATTATCAGATTTTTCATGCTTTCGGTGCAGATATCTACAAAGCAGCGTTTGATACATCAAAAGTGCACTGAAAATTTCGTAAGGTGTTAAATTTTCTAACGATGAAAGACACTAATATAATCTGCAGAGCAAAAAAATGAGAGGTGTCATTAGCGCTACGGCCACCATGTAAAATAGATGGTCAAAATGGGGTTTTTCTCGATTATCTCCTTTCCTATAGTTCTATCCTAAAATTAGGTATTACTAATATGGTAGGAAAAACTCGTATCTGAGCAATTTTACTCTATTGTTAATACTTTGTGATTTACAGCCGCTAGAAAAGTGAAAATGTATGCTTCACTCCAGATTTTCGCAATTATCTCTGTCCTGGTTCGTCCTCCGCAGCAATCAGTTATTAACAACATTATAGATTATAACATTTCCTAGTACTTTTGTTTAAACCATTTTCTTCCACGATTAATGGAGCACCTCTAGTTTTACTTATTCATAGCGTACCTTGGAAAACTAGCGTCCAATTAGTTTATCATCCGTATTTTCAAAAATATTTGAATGCCTAATGTACAAAAGATTGATATTCTTTTTAAACAATACTTCTTTAATCAATTTCAGCACGGTTTTATGAAGAATAAGGCCACAGATACCGCCCTTTTTAATTATAAATGCCTTGGATGATCGGGAAATTGCCTATGGATTATTTCTTGACTTATCTAAGGCACAGCACACAAATGGTTTTCTTCCTACTTAAAAAATTGTACTCAACAAACATCAGTTGTGATTGATGGGCAAAAATACGCTTCTGATTCTGTTGCTAATAACACTGGAGTACCACAAGGTAGTGTGCTTGGGCTCCTTCTGTTTGTCGTTTATCTAAATGATCTATCCAACGCATTCAACAATAACAACTTCAGATTCATGAATTACGCCGGTGATACCAATGTTCTCATCAGAAGTAAGAATGTCTCTGACAGGGCAATTTGCTGGTGATATTTGGCAAAATTTGAGAGAATGGTTTTAAATCGATTAACTGATACTCGACGAATTCAAATCCAATGGTATGTTTTATACTGACAAATCGAATTTGAACTTTCCTCCCGATTTATTACTAGGGCATTCACAAATACCTGTCAAAG
The DNA here is from genome assembly GCA_936432065.2 of Rutpela maculata. Taxonomy (NCBI): domain Eukaryota; kingdom Metazoa; phylum Arthropoda; class Insecta; order Coleoptera; family Cerambycidae; genus Rutpela; species Rutpela maculata. The sequence goes on from OW386292.2 coordinate 5,481,212, forward strand.
CGTAAAACTCCTTGGATTAAAGCGTAAAACTCCTTGGATTAAATTCGAATTTAGAGTGGAATGACCATATAATAAATTTAAGTCAACAGCCAAATTCCGTTTGCTATGCGTTAAGAGTAATTTCAAGGTTTTTTGATACATCAGTGCTTAAAACCATATGTTATTCAAACTTTTACGGCAAAACTAAATATGGAATAACTATTTGGGGTGGTTCTTCTAACCTTGGGTAAATTTTTACTATACAGAAAAGGGCATCATATAAAAAATGGTGTTGTTCACTTCCTGCAGGGGAGTTTTCAAAAGTAACAATTTACTAACTATACCGGGTTTATTTATTTATGAATGTATTGTATATGTAAAAAAACATAGCAACCAGTTTCAAGAGCACGAACATCACCCCTATAATACCAGATACAAGGTGATTATGCATTATACATTCATAGTCTTACACTTTTTGAAAATTTTCCGCGGTATCAGTATCTGAAATTCTATAATGCCCTTCCCCAACACATTAAAAAGTGTAAAAACTTTAAAACGTTTAAAAATCATACCTTTGTATATGAAATTTGAACCGTACAGGCTACAGAAAGAAACTCCCGTCAGTAAGGCTAGCCAGAAAGAAAATAGATTTTTGAAGAAACTTGGATGCTTTTTCGCATATTTCATCTCAGAACTCTAAACTCATCGTTACAAGTTCTGGCTTCTTTTTAAAACGTAAATATAAGCTCCTTCAACAATAGAATAGCCTCCTCAGAAAATTCTTAGTGTCAACAAAAGTACCATAGGCTCTTAAATATACAGGAATTTAACACTTTCGGCTAACTTGACTTCCTACTGTGCCTCAGATGTATTGTATCATCATTACCTTTCTTGCTGCGCCTCCTGACAGCCCACATTTTCTGGTGATCTTATTCTATTCATTCTAAATACAAAATGTTTACACACGAAAAAAAATGAGCCTTGTAACGATGACATAATTTCACTGATTTTTAGACAGTGGTCGTGGCTTCTGACAGGAGGTGCCCCGCCAGAAGTCGATTTTATGAGTCGTCATCCATTAAACCATAAAAATATCTCAAAGTTCATAAAACGATGATGTGCCGAAAAAAACCACCTATCTCCCCCTCTATAAATTATGTTTGATTCATTTTCCAGCGAGAATTTTATTTGTTTTACGACTAAACCACATGCCATTTCAAACTTATTTTTCTCATAACAGTTTCGTTTTACCACGATCATTTGTTACTATTTTCTTAGTCAGTTTGAGCTCAGGATTAGATTAGGTTAAATTTGCAAAATATGTACCACAAAAAAGTTATGAGTTATTATCGATTGTATGTAGGTTTAATCTGATTTGATCTGCGATTTAAATCGAACTATTTTTTTCATTTTATTTGATTAACCCTCAATTTTCAGACAGTTTTAAGCGGGGCACAGACCTAAGCGGTGGTCATTGCGGTGGTCATTGCGGTGGCAGAAGCGGTGACAGAAGCTGTAACAGAAGCTATAAGAACACCCTGAGAGTAGGTTGAGGAATGTACAATTGGAGCCCCCAGAGGCATACGATGGTGACTAACATTGACAAGAATCGGTCTGTACACATGTGAAAATTGGGAAAGTTATTCCTGTTCATAAAAAAAAAAATATACAAGAGTTATAAAATTACAGACCAGTTACCACAACTTCAAGGTTTGCAAAAATTATTGGATATTGCATTTTAAACCGATTATTGATTTTTTTGAATAAAAATAAAACACTTTCACATAACCAGCACGGATTCTTAAATAATAAATCAACTCATAGTGTAATTCAATCGTTTTATGAAAAGATAATAACGTATGTCGAAGCAGGTGAATGCACTGTTGGCATCTTTTGCCATTTAAACAGGGCATTTGACTGCGTCAATCATAAAAAACTTATCTCCAAACTTGGGGCCTAGCCTTAGACTGAGTTGAAAGTTATTTGTCATGTCGCAAATAGAATGTGTCAGTTACCAATATTACGCGTAATCCAATTGATTCTGTTAACTTGGCATCTGTAGAAATTAATATGGGCGTACCACAAGAGTAGGTATTAGGTCCCATATTATTCTTATTATACATTAATGATCTGGATGGTTTGAGTACCTACTTTAGCAGATTTAACTTTTTACGCAGATGACACATCTATTATTCTATCAGGTCAAAATGTTGATATTTTAGAGATGAACTGTGATATTTTATTGGAAAACCTTGGTAACTGGTTTAGTGAAAATTCTCTTTATTTAAATGTTGAGAAAACACATGCATTAGAGTTTCACAACAGACAAAAGAAATGTGATTATCCAAATATTCAACTTGATAATACGTCAATATCAACAAGGACGTCCAATGTAAAATTTTTGGGGATAAATATTGACAGCCATTGTGAATTACTGATATCCAAATTACATTCAGTAGTTTATCAGTTCAAAAATGTAAAAAATGTTCTAAACATGGCTCAACTAGGGAATTTATATTTTGCTGAGGTTTATTCTCGGTTAAGATGTGGTGTTTGTTTTTGGGGAGTTTCCACCCTATCAAATAACGTACTAGCCCAAAAGCGTGTAATAAGATGTATGGTAGGCTTATCTACAAGAGAGGTCTGTAAAAATACATTTAAGGACTATAATATATTGGCACTGCCGTCAATTTTCATTTTTGAACTATGTTTATTTGTCTTTAAAAACAAGAGTAAATTTGTTTGTAACAATCATCTACATAATGTAAATACCAGGCAAAAATATGATCTTTGTGCCCTTCAGTAAATTAAATGTCTCTGTAAATTCACTCAATTGTCTAGGAACTAGAGCTTTTAATGACCTCCCTGTGGAAATAAAACATTGCAATAAGCTTTCGCTATTTAGAAAGAAACTTAAAGTATTTTTAATTAGCAAAACCTTCTACAAACTAGAAAAATATTTTAATACGTAAAGTACTCTATGATTTTCTTCTTTTTTTTTTCTTCTCTCTTTTAGATATGAAGTCTGACCATTCCTATACAATATTGTCTCATATTGTCATAAAAGGAAAATAGAGTTTATTATATACACATACACACATACATATAGCCAGACAGCTATGTTTTATTCACATTTTGTGTTCTCGTCATGAAACATATTTTCTATAAAATCAAATAGCTGATAAGAAACGTTTTAATTTTATTATTAGACTCATTTTGTGAAGCAAAATAATTCTTACACTTTCCTGTATTTACTACATTACCTGTCGCCTTCCTCATACTACATGTAATTTTGTTTTACTCCAGTCATTTTAGACAAAAATATGGCTTCTAATCTAATTTCTGATTTATTTTGGTGTTTTAAAGAAAATATTGAAAATCGACAACGAGATCACTATGGCATAAAAAAATATTCAAGGTCAAAGTACACAAAAAACGGTTTTTTGCTAATATCGCGCTTTCTATAGCTCGGAGGTCAATTGAAGTTATTATGAAAATGAAAGATAATGAAATTCCACACAAAAATGATCTCTTCCATTTTTTATGTACAACGAACGGTTTAGGCAAAAATGTGCTTCGAAGTTTCCGCGCAAGGCATAATAATATGATCCATTTCATAACTATTTTTAAGAAAACTGTAAATTGCTTGACAACTACCTGGCAGCTTGGATTTAACTTCAAACAAAATTGTCATAGTGCAGTTTTCCAAACAAAAAACACCATTAAAATGACATTTTCGGATATTATTTTAATCAAAATTTCAATATTTTTTTATTTTGATCAAATTTTGGACTTAAGGTTTTTAGACAATTCTGAGTAAGTTTTTTAACAAAATTTTCCGATAAAAAAATGCCTAATATGATTTTTTGATTTTCTCCGCATATTTTGGTACCGCAGGTGGCTTTGCATTTGTAGAAGGCGATTGTTTTTCTGGTCAAAAGTAGAACCTAATTTGGTCTATACTTAAGTAAAATTTGATTCAAATAGGAAGAAAAATAAAAAAGTTATTGGGGTGTTACCATTTCAAGTGAAACACACTGTATATATTTATTTATTTTATTTTATATATCGATTAGCTAATAAATACTATACATAGAACAAGCACTTATTCTATCCATGGACTATATGAAATGGAGCATATTATACCTTGCGTGGAAACTTCGAAGCACATTTTTGCCTAAACCGTTCGTTGTACATAAAAAATGGAGAGATCATTTTTGTGCGGAATTTCATTATCTTTTCTCCAAGCCATAGAAAGCGCGATATTCGCAAAAAACCGTTTTTTTGTGAACTTTGACTAATGTTTTATGCTATAGTGATCTCGTTGCCGATTTCTAATATTTTCTTTAAAAAATTAAAGATATATTTTGTTACATCAGAAAAGTCTAATTTCACTGGATTATTTATATAAACAGATTTGGGTCTCATCTGTGCAAAAAGAAGTCTATATCGCCATCCGCCCAGCCGACGTAATAAAAATATATAAAATAAAAGCAAAGCATACGAATGAACCGACGAAAATGAAATCGAAGAAGAAGTTTTTGTTAATTTAACCCCCTAACCTACACCAACAGTTGAACAAAAAGGTACCGCTGGTAAAATATGTTCCTTTTTATAAGTGGTGTGAGTTTTTCGTTACGTTTTTCAATCGCAACGGCATAAACGCCGGCGACATAAGAAACCAAAATAGACCGTTTTTGTACTTCCTTGCTGCTATTTACAACGATTTCTTGCACTCGTTGGGGTAGGTCGAGCGCTCCTTTCGGCTTGGCTCGCTGACAAACATCAATTTTATCACGACCTGATATTTCGTACAGGGGTTTGATTGCAATTAATACGTGAGGATAAAATTAGCAAAATCTATTTGTTGATATCGATATTTCACTTTACAAATAAAATACATGAACATCTTAATAAAAATGAGAAAACTATCGCCATATTTTTAGATCTGGCTAAAGCCTTCGATGGAATTAGAGAAGTAGCACTAGTTAAAAATGTATTTATCAAATCGAGAGGAATTAGTAAAAATTAATAAAACACTAAGCAGTCCAAAAAACGTGAAATACGGTGTTCCACAAGGAACAGTGTTAGGTCCGCAATTATTCCCCTTTTACGTAAATGATATGCTAGAACTAGATAAAAGCGGGGACATTATCGCGTATGCCGATGACAGTACTCTAACATTTCAGAGTACAGATTGGTCCGAGGACGCCAAAAAAAGTGAAAAGGGAATATATAAAATTAAATGTTGGTTGGATAGCAACCTATTAAGTCTTAATCACTCAAAAACCAAGTTCATCAATTTAGCAATAGTTCTAGACTACAATCGAAAATTAATAATTTAAAATTTCACGCAAAATGTGGCTTAATAAACTGTACATGCCAAAATGTAATCGAGAACACCACAAACATTAAATACCTGGGTCTGATAATAAATGAGACAATGAGATGGAATGATTATACCGAATACTTTCACACGAAATTAAAAAAACTTGTCTACGACTTCTATAAACTCCGCAACATTCTTCAAATTAATATCTCAAAAAGGACATATGAATCGTTAATGGAATTAATACTTACATATGGAAGCATAATATGGGGTGGAACACTCAACTGAACAACCTAAAAATTACCCAAAAATGAATTCTTAAATTCATACTCTGGAAAAATCGAAGATATTCTACAGAACAGCTTTTTCTAGACAGTAAGGCCCTTGATATAAATTTACTATATATATTTAATGTAGCGAAATATAAGAGTACCAACAAACCATATATACAATACAAGCTAAAAACGTTAGGTACTCTTCGCAGTTTTCTTGTAAATAATGTTAGTGGTAGTTTGGATTGCATGAACTTTGCGATACCAACTTTGTTGTGAAAAAAATATATGAAAAAAAAATTGAAAAAAAAACATCCAACCTGTCGGGGATTCGAACACAAGACCTTTGGATTGCCAGATAAAACTTTAACCACTGCACCATCACAGATTGCTACAAAAATTTAATGTCTGTAATATATATCTTTCGAGAATCATATTTCAACGCTTTTGATATATTATTATAAAATATATATTAGTAAAATGCATAAACAAAGAGTATATATAACAAGGCAAAATGTACGCAATTCTTCTTATTGTCTCTCGACCAAACTCGAGCTTATATAAGAATTCTATTAGCTTCACAGGTCCAAAAAAAACCGCTGCCCAAGGAATCACTACTTCCACATCCAGATTCTCTATCCAAGTCACTCACAACGAAAAAACTTTGTATGTGGAAATAATTGTTTATGGAGCTTTAATAATATAATATTTGAAATCCTCTACCCCAAAAACCCATAAAACGATACCCCACATCGGTAGTGGGGTGGGGGTGGTGATAGGGGGGTGGTAGTGGGGGATGGATGAAGTAAAAAAATATTTTGAGGTTTCTGGTTCCTGTACATAAACTAAATCACATTTTTTTTTCATCCCCTTTAATAAGGAGGTGGGGGTGGTAATGTGGGTGGCTAATGCCAAAAATTTTTTTGAGACCTTGGCTTCTCTTGTATATACTAAATACCAATTTCATGGACTCTTACCGGCTTGATTTACCCATTTACCCAATTCACCCCAATTTACCCCTCAACCCTTCGACGGAACAAGATGAAAATATAATCTAGTTCTAGATCTCGTTAAAGTACATATGTGTACCAAATTTCATGTCAATATCTTAAACGGTTCCAGAGTAAACGTGCGCACAAAAAAAAGTTACAGACAGACAGACCGACAGACAGACAGACCGACAGACAAACAGAAAATTTTTTTTTTCGCTCAAACTTAAAATCTCGACATTTTAAGGCTATTTGGACAATAAAAATTTTTAAAAATTTTTTTGTCGTTACTATACTTCCACTGGACGTGGAAGTAATATATAATATACAATATACAATTATATCTCCTGTTTTCAATATTTGTTATAAATAACTAAAATCTATTTTTCATAATTGGGAATAACCTTTCACGTTTTTAGTTCACTTAATGACATTCATATTTTCAGGGTAATTTTAGATTAGTGTTAGAAAAATTAGTTAGTTAGTTTGTTACTCTGTTATTTGATAATTACTATGTATAATTAATGTCATATATACAAAGATTTTGTAGTAAATTGATAAGGAACAAAACGATTTCCTTCTGAAATCAGGTGCATTTATTTCGTTAAAATCTGAAAAAATGTTAAAAAACCGCTGCCCAAGGAATCACTACTTCCACATCCAGATTCTCTATCCAAGTCACTCACAACGAAAAAACTTTGTATGTGAAAATATTTGTTTATGGAACTTTAATAATATAATATTTGAAATCCTCTACCCCAAAAACCCATATAACGATACCCCACATCGGTAGTGGGGTGGGGGTGGTGATAGGGGGGTGGTAGTGGGGGGTGGATGAAGTAAAAAAATATTTTGAGGTTTCTGGTCCCTGTACATGCACTAAATCACATTTCTTTTTCATCCCCTTTAATAAGGAGGTGGGGGTGGTAATGGGGGTGGCTAATGCCAAAAATTTTTTTCAGACCTCAGCTTCTCTTGTATATACCAAATACCAATTTCACGGACTCTTACCTGCTTGATTTACCCATTTACCCCAAATTTACCTCAATTTACCCCCCAACCCTTCGACGGAACAAGATGAAAATATAATCTAGTTCTAGATCTCCTTAAAGTACATATGTGTACCAAATTTCAAGTCAATATCTTAAACGGTTTCAGAGTAAACGTGCGCACAAAAAAAAGTTACAGACAGACCGACAGGCAGACAGACAGACAGACCGACAGACAGACCGACAGACAGACAGAAATTTTTTTTTCGCTCAAACTTAAAATCTCGACGTTTCATGACATTTTAAGCCTATTTGGACAATAAAAATTTTAAAAAAATTTTTTGTCGTTACTATACTTCCACTGGACGTGGAAGTAAAATATTTGTAAATTTGGATTAAAATAAATGTATTATATTATATTATTATGTTATATTAACTACCTATCGAAAGAAGTATAATTTTAGTGTTGAGTGAACTGAAGAGTTTTCTAGACAAAGATTCTAGTAGAAAACATAATTAATTTAGGTATTACAGAGAAAACGCAACTGTTGTCGACTCAAGTCGGTCCGTAAATTTACAAAAACCTATTTCAATCTTTCATATTTAAAATGACCCGCCTTGAAGTTAAGCTGCATCCTATCTCTTAGAAATCGCTTAGTCCTTTATCAGGCTAGTCATAAGATGGTCCAGCATTTAGATGACAATAACAAATGATTATAAATATAGATAAGCAACGTACATAGAATGCAACGATTGGTTTTTGAACTAAATTATTCTCTACTGTTATTCTTTCAATCTTACCTATCAAATCGTTCACAATTTGTGGCTTTTAATACTTTGCTGCCTCTAGTATTCCACAAGGATCTATTCTTGGGCCTCTGGCGTTTGTAAAGTTTATTAATGATATTATCACTGGATTAGATGTTAACTGTCTGCTCTATGCTGATGTAAAAATATTCTTCATTGTCGAATAGCATGAAGACTATCTGCGCCTTTAAAATAATTTAGAGATATTGGCGGAATGGTGCATTTCAAACAATCTCTATTTAAATATTGCTAAGTGTCAAGTGTATCATATTCTACAAAACATTCTTTGGTAATGTTCGACTACCCAACAAACAAAATTTAAAAATATTATACAACTATTTTGTTATATTGCAGTTTTATAAATGTAATAAAATAACAATAAAACAAAATTGTTGTAGAAATGACAATTATAAAACAAATTTGTTTATTGGGTAGTGACTTGGATGTACGATTTTAGCAAGACTTGATACATTTCGAGACCTCGGTGTTATCTTTGATAAAATACTTGCTACTTTGCTAATCATATTGAAACCATTGTGAGTGAATGTAATCTCAATATCGGTACCATAATTACGCTCTTTTACTCATTTATTAAATTAACACTGTAATCAGTATGTTATTTGATGTCCCCGATATAATGTGCACATCGATTGGCTAGAATCAGTACGAAGAAAATTTCTAAAACTGCTGTGGTTCAAATCCGAAGGTTTTTATTCTCCAATAGGCTTTCATGAATCGGTTGCAATCTAAATACTCTCAAACTACTATCAAACAATGACCTAATATGATCGTTTTGTAGCGTAATAGCAATCCCGTTTTAATCTCTATGCTGTCTTGCATATCAGATGTTTAAAATTTTAATATCAGCATTGCATACTGGGTGGCTCAGCCGGTAGGGATACTCTTGTAACTTATGAATGGGCGAATGGATTTTTTAAAATTTTATGTGGATATTTCCAATTACATAATCGAAAGAACCAAAATGGCCGACTTCCGGTTTCGATGAAATTGACATGATAATCAAATTTTTAAACGAGATAACCTGTATATTTTTGAATATTTGGATCCTGCTGGCCAACGTGCATATGATCTGACTCTCAAATATTATCTCGATTTTCAAAAAAAATTAGATTTAGACGTAAAAAAATTACTAAGTAGGTTATGGAAATTATAAGTAAGGTTGTGGACTTGTCTGTAGAGAACAAAATAGTTATTTGAATTACTGATAGTACGACTATTTTTAGGTTTCTCTCAAAAGACAGAATTTAACTTTCATTTTCATTTCCATGGGGGTCCTATAGAAATTTTCTTAATGGCACCGTGATATTTTCTTTTATTAATCAGAAATAATGGTTCATAAACTTTAATCATTTTCGCCATTAATTATTTCTTAACGATATCCTTCGTAATAATAAAAGTGTTTTTAAAAGGTAAGCGCCAACAGATAATTTTAATAAGGTACCCTACATTTAAATCCAAAATAGCAGATAGCTATGGGAACGACATACATCCGCAACAATTGAATTATTCTTGATGTTACTCACTGATTATTTGAAGTAAGTGTATTGAATTTGCTATAAACAAGTGAACTAATATAAAATGGCTGAAAAATATTCAAGAGATGAAAAAGTTGACATGTTGATTACTTATGGAGAGACTCGACGTAATGCAACTAGAGCACAAACTCTGTATGGACAATGATACCCAGAAAGAAGGCAATCTCCGAGAAACTATTTTGCCCGGTTGGAGCGTCAATTTAGAACTGAAGAAAGATCTACTGTGAATGAAGAAACGGAAATTAATGTATAGCTTTAGTGCAGGTTGACCCAACTATTTCAATGAGACAAACTGAACATGAATTACCAGTTTCTAAAAATCAGCCAGGAAAATTTTAAAGAAACACGTTCTTATAAATGAAGATACAAGTGGATCAAGGGTCTATGCGAAATTTCTGAAAAAACGAGTTTTTTATATGAATGAAGGCTTAAGTACACGAAATTCTCCCAAGCAGATTACATTTGATTCTAATGCTAAAACATCTGATTTATACATTGATAAAAGATATGTACTGTAGAAGTTAATAGGTTGTTAAAAACTTCAGGTCAATTATCTCAAAATTATTTTGTCGCTACATAGACCCTTCATCTACTTGTGTCTTCAAATATCAATTGCATCAGTTTCTGTATGAGAATGATTATCAACGGAGAATAACCTTTTGTAATTACTTACTGTTCCGCCAACTAAGAAATGAGAATTTTATCAAAAACATTTTGTTCTCTGAAGAATCGAAATTTACAAACCTTGGGTTACTTAACTGGAACAACGTTCGATATTGGGCAATGTTTGGTTAGGCGTACTGGGCGACCATATCATAGGCCCAATAATATTTGATGAAAATCTAACTGGACTAAGATATCTAGAATGTCTTCAAAATATAATAATTTCACCGATTATTCAAATTCCCAATACCAATATTGAGGTTCACCTTCAACGAGACGGGGCTGGACCACACAATGCTATTATCGTTACCTAAATGAAGTGTTTCCAGATCATTGGATTGGGACCCATGGTCCAGTCAGATGGCCTGCAAGGTCTCCTGACTTAACCCCAGTCGATTTTTTTATTTGGGCGCATTTGAAAAATAGACTCCACGCGACTGCTCCAACCACAAGGCAAGACCTAGGAGAGAGAGTTAGACACGAAATTGCACAAATAACACCTTTATGATGGTTTATTATCATTTAGGTTTTAAATAATTTTGTTATTTATTTATTCATGGTTGTTACGTTTTATTAACATTATTTCTTGTTTAATTTGTGTTTACCTTTTAAAAATACTTTTATTTCATTTATTCATTTGTTTAGTTGGTGGGAGTTTGATATCCAATAGTTTGGAAGGTGGAAATGAACTTAACAAGCAAGCTTTACCGATATAAAATAGGATTTATCTATAAAATAATGAACGTAACTACTTATCTAACTAAACATTATGATGTTAGTCTAGCTAGATTTTAACATAGGGCCAGTCTACGTCATAAAGGCCTTGTGATCTTATTTAATAAATATTACATGTTCATCTGATCTTAAGCTTGATCCTGCACAGTTGTCAAATCTTATAAATAAATCTGACAGTTGACGATACAAACAACGTATTTATACATATAAAAAATTGGTTAAGACCAACTTCTACAGAAATTTTGGATGCGTCAGGATTCTAACGACCAAAAACGTACTTATTTAATAAAATGTAAGCTTTGATGAAAGCTTGTCTATATTTGCAGGCTTATACCAAATTGTGATACAGCTTTGGAGGAGCTTAAGTTCCACAGAAAAGTAACATCTCGCTCAACCCTTAGATACTTTCTAATCTTGGTCTAAGGTCGTACAATCTTTTGTATAGCATGTTCCCTGTGTGTTCAATTGGGTTGCGATCAGGAGATATAGCAGGACGTGGTAAATACAAAATGTAGGGTTTTCAAGTGCATTTGATCGGACTGTACCCTACCCGGTCTACTATTATCATAAAAACTCAAAATTCTGGGCCAATGGGGGCATAAAAATATACCACAGTTGTCGATTTTTAGCCAGAAATCCAGTATACATTTGTTGAGTTCTGTATAATGTGTTTTAATAAACGATATCTATCTCAATTTTGAAACTGGGCTGGGAATGTCAGTTAAACTTCAGTTTAATGGTATTGTTGTCGAGCAATTCTTGAAAATGTCAACAAATCAGTTATTTGCATCATATGTGGATGCGATATAACTAAATGTTTAAGTCGGCAGCACCTTATAAGAGTTGTTCACATTTAGTGGATTCACTCCATTATCTACATCCGTTTACTCACCTTTCGATAACACATTGTGTTGTCAAGAATTATTACTTTGAAAAAGAAAATGTTTTTTCTTCTCATCATAACTTGGACTTTCACAAAGTAAAGGCCGAATTCAATAACTAGATGTGTTTCAATATTACTTATTTCTTGAGTACGTTATAGTAATATTCTCGCTTATGGCAAAAATGTGTTACTTCAAGCTCACCTTACACAAAAACAGTAAAATTAGCTACCATCTATATAATACGAACTAGTTTTTGCGCTATAAAAGTGGCCATTATAATAGCTATCTATATATGCGAGGCCTCTGGCGCGGCGCCTAGCAAGCCTTATTTATTGCTACTTTACTTTATTATCAACCTACAACTAAAACAATTAATTATTAGATACAATATGTATTAGAAATTGTAAACTTCTTTATAATTATTAAATTGGAATGCAGTTATGTAACTAATTTGTTGATGCGGTAGGTGTGGGTAAGAAAGCATCTACTAATTTAGCGGAGAGCAATTCCATTTTTACTTACTTTACTTGTTCTTTAAGGATAGGATTTTGCAGAGTGAGAGGGAAATATGCGTTTAATTTCGGTTTAATATAGATAATTAAAAAAGGAAACATAGTATAATCTCTAAAACTGTTTTAAATAATTGCTATTGTTCCAACGAATACAACTATATATATTACTTCCACGTCCAGTGGAAGTATAGTAACGACAAAAAAATTCTTAAAAATTTTTATTGTCCAAATAGGCTTAAAATGTCATGAAACGTCGAGATTTTAAGTTTGAGCGAAAAAAAATTTTCTGTCTGTCTGTCGGTCTGTCTGTCGATCTGTCTGTCTGTAACTTTTTTTTGTGCGCACGTTTACTCTGGAACCGTTTAAGATATTGACTTGAAATTTGGTACCCATATGTACTTTAACGAGATCTAGAACTAGATTATATTTTCATCTTGTTCCGTCGAAGGGTTGGGGGGTAAATTGGGGTAAATTTGGGGTAAATAGGTCAATCAAGCAGGTAAGAGTCCATAAAATTGGTATTTAGTATAAACAAGAGAAGCTAAGGTCTCAAAAAAATTTTTGGCATTAGCCACCCCCATTACCACCCCCACCCTCCTATTAAAGGGAATGAAAAAAAAAGTGATTTAGTGTATGTACAGGAACCAGAAACCTCAAAATATTTTTTTACTTCATCCACCCCCCACTATCACCCCCCCACCCCACCCCACTACCGATGTGGGGTATCGTTTTATGGGTTTTTGGGGTAGAGGATTTCAAATATTATATTATTAAAGTTCCATAAAAAATTATTTTCACATACAAAGTTTTTTCATTGTGAGTGACTTGGTTAGAGAATCTGGATGTGGAAGTAGTGATTCCTTGGGCAGCGGTTTTTTTTATTGTAAATTTCTGTTGTACTTGAATAGTTTGTCAATGAAAATAGTTCCTAATTTCATTTTTAGATTATGACATTTTGTTACGGTCGATTTTCACATTTAATAATGGCCAGAAATTTATGTACTAATTTTCGTTATTTTCCCAAATTTTATTGTACATTTGAGCCTATTGATACCGTCTCTCGCGAATTAATAGAGTATAACTGGTTGCATAATAGCAGTACCTAATGACTTACTCTGGTCATTTAATATACTTTGATACAGGTAGTATGGGTGAGTGCATTCAGATATTCATTAAGAGAGTGCATTGCAAAAACGCCCTTGTAAAGCTTCTACAATGGCCAGTATTGTTGATTAAACCTTCTTTGGTGGGTAGATTTATGAGGGGACGGCTTTCAGAGTATATTATGATAATATTTGTGGATATAAACGAAGTTAGGAAAATCTATTCTAGTTCTGGGGTGCGCCGTGGAGTAGAAATTCTGAACGTACCGAGACGGAAGACAAGAACTTGACATTTTGATAGAGGACATTTTCTTCTTGGTCATTTTTCCTTTTGCTGCTTGAAGATTGAGTCGTCTGAATACGAGTTTTAGCAATATTGTAAGTTTTGCTCCATTTATGGGATTAAGTATTCATCACGACAAGATTAGTTGTATTTTCTGAATGTGTCTGAATGCAAGATTTTGGAGTGCCATTTTGACGGCAAAGGACCTCTTTCAACCCACATCACATCTCAGGTACGTCTCTGAAAACCCACTTAAGGTTGAAATAGATTTATAATTTAGGTTATTTATTTTATTGCAGGGCTGTTTGTTTGTCTGTTGATTTGTTCGTTCGTTAGTTGTTCATTGTTGAGTATATTACAAGTATTAGGATCTATTTGTTAGTTTATGGCTATTTGGATGGATACCTTATGATTTTACTTGGACCTGTTACTGGTATTCCACTTGAGCTTTTATGTCACATCCTACACTTTACGAGGGACTTCCAGCCTGACCTTAGTTTCAACTTCCAGTCCAGATTTTGGTGTCTAGATGGTGGATGATTGACTGACATGTTGTGTATGTATGGTACTGGGGATCTCGGCACGTTACCTTAGACTCTACGTAGATAGTCTACCACCTGCGGCTGTTATCACCCTGAATTACGCTACCCTGGTAGGACGGGAAAAGGTATTCAGACACTACCAAAGGTAAGCGGAATCATATTCTCTATAACGAGGGATCCGGTACATCTACTCAACGTCCACGTCCATTTTCAAGGAATATTGATAATATTTTGCTTGTAACGTAAATCTCAGTAACACATTAGATTTCAGTAATATTTGGTACATTTTGTGTATCGTTACTTCACTCACTTAATAGCATTGCCTTATTTCACAAATAGATGTCAATAATTTTAAGTCATTTTATGTTTTGACGTACCTTGGGTCAATTGTAGTTTTTGTCACGCTTCTGGCATATGACCTTTTGTACATTTTTAAAGGATTTATTATTTTGTAAGATATTTTGTGTATATTAGGTTAAGCGTGTGGGCCCCACTTATTAGAATATATTGTGACACTTGTACTGCGTACCGAGTTATCGGTGATAATTGTGAAAGATTTTGTACTACGTACCCTGATATTGTATTAAATGTTAAATTAGAACGACGTTGTCTTTTATATCTGACCACCTACACCACCCCAATTATCGAAGCCACCCCCAAGGACCTGAGTAGTCGGCCGTGTGAGACTTCCTCCTCACTAGCTTATTGCAGAGGGGGTACTGCACGTAAAATATTAAAATTTTGTTCAGGGCACAGGGTGACCACCCTAGCCTGCGTTCGAGGTTTAGCAGCCTTTGGGGCCCCTTTTATAAGTGGGCCTAGGCCCCTGCAACAATTTAACTATATACATTTATGACAAAAACTGTATGTGGTTGTATTTCTTAGAGCAATGGGAAGTATCTGAAATTATTTTAAAGATTATACCATTTTTGATTTTTTAAATATTTATAATAAACCGAAAATTAACGCATATTTCCCTCTCACTCTGCAAAATCTTACCCTTAAATCTGAATTTTTGTAAAAAATCGTAGAAATAACTGTTCCAAAAATTTCTGCTTTAACTTCCTTGCTTTGGTTGTTTATTTGAAAAACGTGTTTTTTAGTAAAGAACATTTTTTTTACCAGACCCCGGCAATCACTAGAGGAGGAAAGACAGAAACATATTTTTATTTGTCAAAAAGTGTTATCACTTTTGATATACTGTGCCAAATTTTAAGGCTGGCTTCCTAAGGAACCTTTTAAAAGCAGTTTGTTCTTCAGAAGATTTTAGGAAAGATTTATCAGGGCAAAAAAATAATTTTGTGGTTTATTTGTGCTGTCACTAAGGCCTTTTGGCCTTCAAGTATGCTTTATAAGAGCAAGCTCTTATAAAGCAAGTTTTAAAGCATTCTATAGGAATTAATTATTAAGCTAAATTGCTGCTAGGATTATTATACCCTTCGCAAAAACGAAGCCCAAGTAGCACCTTAAGTCAGAATTACGTAATGTAGCCCTCATTTTGGTCCCGTTTTCCCGTTTAACCTAACCTAATTGACTTAAAATTTACGTAAAATATAAGTAAATGGGGAATGAGACGACTTCATGAATACATCTTAAATAAGGCTGCTCAATTATAATGACCTATTGGTTATAGAACATATTTCCCTGAATAGGTAATTTAAACGTAAAAATTTTGTTTAATTGTGGTCGTTAACAGGTAATATCTACCAAACCATTTATCCTCTTTCAGCTGCAGTCTTTCTTTCTCAGAAATAACTAATAAGGTTTTATTTACAACAATAATGGTTTACTTATAAGTCACGAGGCATAAGCAGCAAAGACATAACTAGAAACCATCAGACATCTCTATTATGATAGAGTAGAAGTACATCATATAATGTCCATAGTTGTGAAATAATGTGACCACTTCCCCTCTGTGTGTTTTTTACTGCCAATCAATTTTCATTGTAAATATATCCATTCTACCTCGGAATATTAAAGGGGCCTTAAGTATTTTACGTTTTTAAAGAAAAAAATTTTTTTTAGCTTAAATGTATTTTACAAATATTTGTAAAAGCCTATACAATTGCCCTGCAGGACTTTCCTGGAGCATAAAATATGATAATATTGTACTTTATATCTGTTAAATAACCTTAGATTAATGATTTTTTTCAATTAATTACTCATCAAAATTTCATTGTAAAATGGCCTCTTACAGCTGGTTGAAAAATATGGCGAACATAGTGCCATGCGACTTCGAAGTATTCTCTCCCAATATTTTAGACCTCGTTAACGTTTTTCCTTGAGACGAAGTGTTAAAACTTATATTATTTACTTTAAAGTTAAATGGGACCAATATAGGTTAAAATAATTTTGTAGTCTTTAAAATTGTAATCTTTAAAGTTCATGCAGAACTAAATTGGTCATATTTCCCAGAATAGGTTAGAGAAGGCGGTAAATTGAGCATCTCTTGCAGTGACATCACTTCTGTTTCTAACCTCAAACTACAGGCAAAGAAGCTGCAATTTGTTATTTTGTGAGTTTGTGGTTTATTCGTTCAATTTTCTCTTGTATTTTATCATTAAAAATGGATGTGTTTTGTTTTGAATGTGAGAAAATATTCTCCAGCCAGTCTGCGTTAAATCGGAACAACAGAATTGTGCATAAATAAACAAATCCGACGTAATTATATCAAATATACGGTACCCAAGAGATACCTGTGCTTCGAGTGCAAATTGTATTTTAACTTTAATAACGACTTGCGTTTTCATTTGATAGAGAAACATGATCACAACACGGATTCGGTGAATTTGGAATTTAAAAATATTTCAGGTAAAATAATTAATCTTTTGTTAGTTGGTTAGTTTAATACATTATTTTTATTTGAATAAATGTATTAACAGAAAACACATCATATGAAACATGTTTTTTAATTCCATATTACTACTTCCCCATCAATCAACTTAAATTCGTTCATACCTATAGGTTTAAACCATTTTTACAACTTCTCTTCAGTGAGTACATTCAGAAACACTGAATACAATCCAAATAAAATCATTCAGTTACACTACTAACACTACTGAACTTCACTTTGCTTTTCATTCAGCAAACTAAGCACTGAAATCTAGAAAAAAAATAGTTATATTGTACTAAACTCTCTCAAAAATTAACAACTGTTTTACCTGATATAATGTAGTTATTACTTCGAATGTAAACAAGTCGGTAATAGAAAAGTTGAAATACAATTACAAGTATTTTTAGTGCACCGCATATTAAATATAATTATAATTATGTCCTATTTGCTTATGCACTTTTCAGTTGTGCCAAGTAAAGGTTGACTGGCTGTAGAATACTTTCTCGCATTTAAAACAAAACACCTCCATTTTTATTTTCAAAAACACGAAAACAGAAAACCCAAACAACAACAAAATAAATTGCTGCTAACAATCAGGCTACAAATTAGGACACTATCCCACTAATAAAGTACAGTTGACACTGGGAAGGGCATCAACATAAAACAGTCATTATAGTCCTTTGAAGTAATTTAGACAATGAAAACGTAATTTTGGCTTCCAGGGAAGGGACCTAATTTTATTTTTAAGTAAAAATAACTTTGAGGACATTTTATGAAGTAATATTTGCCTTTAGGTTAAACAGATATGCTAGGTTAGTGGGGAAGAAAAATTAGGGCAAATTTTACCAAAAATTGGAACTAGTTGTGATCATGAGGTTAAAGTTTTAACCTAAATCTGACTACAAGGACAAGACAAAACTCAGGTTATACTTACGTAAAAAATTGGTAAAATTTCCCTGTTTTTATTCAGACGAAAGACAGCAACTCCAAAGTTAATAATTTAGTATAAAATTATGTAATATTTTCTTACACATAGACCTCAATATGCACTTTAACTTTAGAGTTAAATTTTAAGGAACAATAACGTACATATTTCTTGTAAATTATACTAAAGTCAATGTGACTTTATCAGGCATTTCTTAAGAAAATATTACCTAAATATTGCTTACTAAATTACTATTAAGTCCATATTAAAATTTACGTAAAATATAAGTAAATGGGGAATGAGACGACTTCATGAATACATCTTAAATAAGGCTGCTCAATTATAATGACCTATTGGTTATAGAACATATTTCCCTGAATAGGTAATTTAAACGTAAAAATTTTGTTTAATTGTGGTCGTTAACAGGTAATATCTACCAAACCATTTATCCTCTTTCAGCTGCAGTCTTTCTTTCTCAGAAATAACTAATAAGGTTTTATTTACAACAATAATGGTTTACTTATAAGTCACGAGGCATAAGCAGCAAAGACATAACTAGAAACCATCAGACATCTCTATTATGATAGAGTAGAAGTACATCATATAATGTCCATAGTTGTGAAATAATGTGACCACTTCCCCTCTGTGTGTTTTTTACTGCCAATCAATTTTCATTGTAAATATATCCATTCTACCTCGGAATATTAAAGGGGCCTTAAGTATTTTACGTTTTTAAAGAAAAAAATTTTTTTTAGCTTAAATGTATTTTACAAATATTTGTAAAAGCCTATACAATTGCCCTGCAGGACTTTCCTGGAGCATAAAATATGATAATATTGTACTTTATATCTGTTAAATAACCTTAGATTAATGATTTTTTTCAATTAATTACTCATCAAAATTTCATTGTAAAATGGCCTCTTACAGCTGGTTGAAAAATATGGCGAACATAGTGCCATGCGACTTCGAAGTATTCTCTCCCAATATTTTAGACCTCGTTAACGTTTTTCCTTGAGACGAAGTGTTAAAACTTATATTATTTACTTTAAAGTTAAATGGGACCAATATAGGTTAAAATAATTTTGTAGTCTTTAAAATTGTAATCTTTAAAGTTCATGCAGAACTAAATTGGTCATATTTCCCAGAATAGGTTAGAGAAGGCGGTAAATTGAGCATCTCTTGCAGTGACATCACTTCTGTTTCTAACCTCAAACTACAGGCAAAGAAGCTGCAATTTGTTATTTTGTGAGTTTGTGGTTTATTCGTTCAATTTTCTCTTGTATTTTATCATTAAAAATGGATGTGTTTTGTTTTGAATGTGAGAAAATATTCTCCAGCCAGTCTGCGTTAAATCGGAACAACAGAATTGTGCATAAATAAACAAATCCGACGT
The DNA here is from genome assembly GCA_936432065.2 of Rutpela maculata. Classification (NCBI taxonomy): domain Eukaryota; kingdom Metazoa; phylum Arthropoda; class Insecta; order Coleoptera; family Cerambycidae; genus Rutpela; species Rutpela maculata. The sequence continues at coordinate 5,501,006 of OW386292.2, forward strand.
AATTATATCAAATATACGGTACCCAAGAGATACCTGTGCTTCGAGTGCAAATTGTATTTTAACTTTAATAACGACTTGCGTTTTCATTTGATAGAGAAACATGATCACAACACGGATTCGGTGAATTTGGAATTTAAAAATATTTCAGGTAAAATAATTAATCTTTTGTTAGTTGGTTAGTTTAATACATTATTTTTATTTGAATAAATGTATGTTATATTAAATTTAAGTATATTGTATTGTATTGTATAACGCATTATTATAAGTCCATAATCAAGTCGATTCACACAAGTAATTTAATGCCATTACTGATAAAATTATTATTTCCTTTCATATCTTCATTCTTATCGTCGTAACCCGATACCTTCGTCTACCAAAATCACGTACGGGATTATTTTACTCTGTGAAAAGCAAACTAAAGTAAATATAACTGCAATTCAGCTAAAATAAGTTATAAGTACAACTGGACAGCTATCGCAGTTCAGTTGCCGTCATTCAGTCAAACTCACTAGTTATAAGCAAATGGGCAAAGACCCTCTAAATATTATTTCATATACTATTGTTTGAGCAAGTCTCTTATATTTTAATTATTATTATTCTAAGCTCTTAAGTCGAGCATATTGTAGTGAAATAAGTGTAAACCAGTGTAAATCATAACCTGTAAACATTACCTAATAAAATTGTTTTTAAAAACTCAAAAAGTGAAATCAAGATACAACAATTGGCGCAGTCGGTAGGATCCGCAAAACACAGTCAGAACAAGGAACCTGAACCTAACTGGCAGTGGTGGATCAAATCCTTCAACGGCAGAAACGAACCAAGATCCCTTCAAGAAGAAGCAATCACGCGAACAACGAACGATAGATCTCCACACACTCTCATGAAACCACTAATGTAAGTACATTTAACTTTGAATCTAAGTGCATCGAAAGTGTTAAATTTTTCTCTCGTTAATATTTTTCGCGAACCATCAGTTCTATTATCCAATCTTCCCCTTTTCCCAATTTAATCAAATCCTGTAAAAATGCCAAACGACCAAGACGAACGTCAACTCGAACAAGACGAACGTCAACTCGAACACGACGTACGTCAATTAGAACCCTACAAGCTATCAGAAATTTTTTCAATAGTCCCCGAATTCGATGGTGACCAAATCTTTTTAAATACCTTTCTTAACGCTTGCGATCATTCGCATGGCATGGCCATTGGTGACCAGCAAAAGCTGCTAACTTTGCACATTAAAAATAAGCTCCGCGGACGAGCAGCACAGTTAATTAATTCAAGAAATCCAGCGACTTGGGCTGAAATTAAGCAGCTTCTATCAGTTCATTTCGGAGATTCACGCGACTTAACGTCTCTGATACAGGACCTGCAGCGTATCAAGCAACTTCCAAATGAATCGGCCCTAACCTACTTCTCCCGTCTGCAAACCCATAATGCTAAAATGCATGCAGCAGTACAGAAATCGCGTCTAACTGTAGAACAAAAAACCGCTCAGTCTCAACTCGTCGAGACGATGACGCTAAACACTCTTCTTACTGGTCTAGAACCCCGTCTAGGACAGATTATAAGGGCAGGAAATCCCCCTGACATGCTCCAAGCATCCATTCGCATCAGACGAGAACTCCAGCTCTCTTATTTTGAAAACCAAAAGTTTAATAAAACAAGCAACTCCCGAGACGTCCAAACCACCCCTATACGAAAACCAAATGTCCCAACCAATTCTCAAAAAACGTGCACATACTGCAAACGAACAGGCCACCTCATCAATGAATGCCGCGCACGCCAGCAATCCTCACAATCATTTAATTATACGAGTTTTACTCCACAAAATTTCAACTCGAATCCTCAGAGGCAATATGCTGCCCCTCAACAACAACAACAAAGGTCATTTCCCCAACAAAACTTTTCTAACCAAAATCAAAGGCCAAATCAATTCCCCAACAGACCAAATCAATTTCAACCTCGACCGTCTGTAATACAACCAAATCCAAATTTTAACCGAAATGATCAGCCCCGAACACATCATATAAATTATCCGATGCAAAACTACCCAAACGAGGAATATCGAGAATACTCTAACACAGAGTTTCAGGAATTCCCATCCGAACCACAAGAATATTATTCAGAAGAGCCGTATCAATACCCTAATACTTCCCAGGATTTTCAATTAGGCCCTCAAACTCTTCACGACCCCCCGAACTATCAAACTCAATGTCCCGAAACTTTTACACAGGAGAACCCTGTTATGTTCCCGGAGATGACTCTGGAGGACTACAACCCAATTTCAGATCTGGCATCCCAAGTCCAGTCAATGAACCTGGACAACTTCAACCCCAATTTGAACTTCCCCGAACAAGACTTCATTTAAATCCCCTTCTAACCGTCAAATCTAAAAATCTGTACTATATCAAAGATGCCACCAATACCTTTAAACTCTTGATTGATACCGGTGCAGGAATCTCGATATTTAAAGAAAAAACCGCCGAAAAATTTTCGAATAAATTTTCCGAAAATGCCGTTATTCAAGGAATAACCAACGAAAAAATCTTAATAAAAGAATCCAAACTTATTCCATTTAAAGTAGGCGATCCTCATAAAGTATACATTTACAATCTAGACATAGAATTTGACGGATTACTCGGATCGGATTTTCTAGAACATTACGGTTGCATAATAGACATAAAAAACAAAAAACTCACTACTAACTATAAAACAATACCCCTCTTCAAGGCAGGTGACGAGGCTAGCGAAACTCCAATCATCATTAAAAACACGCATCTTAACGAAAATTTCACAAAAAACATAATTTCCATCGAACCTAGAACCGAGCAAGTTTTCAAATTAAGATGTAGTCTAACAAATACTGATGCTATACTGCTAGCTCAGGAAGTAGAAAAGGTCAGATTACCTAACGCTATAGTTAAAGTAAATGAAAAAGGTGAATTTCTAACTTCCGTAATTAACGCCAATGCTATACCTAAGATAATTGACTTTTCAGACTTAAAATTAGAACCAGTTACGCATTTCGATTTAGCTTGCAATGTAAATATTTCAAACGCGAATTTGAATGAATTACAAAACGATGCCACGGACAGGCTGTGCGAAATTCAGAACCAATTACGTCTAGAACACCTCAACGACGAAGAAAGAGAATCGATTGTAAATTTATGTCTCAAATTTTCGGACATCTTCTACCTAGAAGGTGACTCCTTAACATTTACAAACGAAATAAAACATTCAATAGACACTAACAATGCCAAACCTGTTTTCACTAAATCATACAGGTACCCTCAAATTCATAAAGAAGAGGTTAAACGTCAAATGACAGAAATGCTCAATCAAGGCATAATTCAGCCGTCCATCTCACCCTGGTCCTCCCCAGTATGGGTCGTACCAAAGAAGCTTGACGCCTCAGGCAAACAAAAATGGAGAGTCGTAATTGACTATCGAAAACTCAATGAGCTAACCGTTAACGACAAATACCCGTTGCCTAATATTTCAGATCTCCTCGATCAATTAGGGAAGTGTGAATATTTCACCACTTTAGATCTTGCGTCTGGTTTTCACCAGATTGAAATTAGTAAAGAAGACATCCAAAAGACAGCATTTTCTGTAGAAAACGGCCACTATGAATTTGTTCGTATGCCGTTTGGGTTGAAAAATGCACCCTCCACCTTCCAACGCGTTATGGACAACATTCTGTTAGGCATTCAAAACGAACGCTGTCTCGTGTACATGGATGACATAATAATATATTCACCCACTATTCATGAGCACATTTCCAGAATTACAGAAGTCTTTAAAAGGTTAAGGAAAGCCAATCTTAAAATCCAGCCAGATAAGTGCGAATTTCTAAGGAAAGAAGTAGCTTATCTAGGTCACCTTATTACCCAAGACGGAGTCAAACCGAATCCCTCAAAAATTGACTGTATCCGAAACTTTCCAGAACCTAAGACACCAAAAGAGATTAAATCCTTTTTAGGATTGGCCGGTTATTACAGGCGCTTTATTTCCAACTTCGCAAAAATCTCTAAACCTCTTACTAAGCTTCTGCAAAAGGACATTCCATTCAATTTTGATTCGAATTGCAAAAATTCCTTTGAAGATCTGAAAATCGCACTAACTTCAACCCCTATTTTGATTTACCCAAACTTCGATGATACCTTTCTCCTAACAACCGATGCTAGCGCATACGCCATTGGAGCCGTGCTATCGCAAGGACCCGTAGGTAAAGACCTCCCAATAGCCTACGCATCGCGAACCTTATGTAGCGCGGAAACAAAATACTCCACGATAGAAAGAGAGCTATTAGCTATCGTATGGGCAGTCAAACATTTCAGGCCGTACCTTTTCGGACGAAGATTTAAACTTATCACCGACCATCGACCCCTGACTTGGCTCTTTTCGATTAAAGATCCCGGTAGTAGGCTCGCACGCTGGCGCCTCAAGCTGGAGGAATATGACTACGAGATCATATACAAGCCAGGCAAAATTAACAAAAACGCGGACGCCTTATCTCGCATTAAAGTTAATCATATACAAAAATGCGTGGCGTTTCATAATAACGCACAAAACTTAGACAACCCACCTGACCCAGAAAACATTCCCGATGACGAAGACGTACCACCTGAACAAGTAGTCCAAGAGTATGAAACGTTCGAAAAACTATATCAGACAACATCCCTAATCGATTACTCTAAAATCCGATTCTCAAATAACCAACTGCTCGACAAAGACCATAAACATATAATTACATTCTTTCAGCAAGACAGTTTGCAAGACTTCCACTATAAAATTATAGAGGATATCCTTGAAGAAAATCCTGACTTTTCTAATAATAAAATTAATACCGTGTCTAGCAAAACAGTAAAAAATAGGTCTTACCATATTGTACCCCTACCTTTCGACCCTATGTCAGCGATATTGCAACTCTTCGTTACAATATATAAAAATCAAAATGACATTGATCAGTCTAAAACATACTACGTCGAAAATAACTTGAACTTGCCCATTCTCGAAATTTTCTCCTTTATATTTAGCGACAAAGAAATAAAATTAGTAATTTGTCAAGACGTTGTAACAAACCCCGATGAAGACCAAATCCCCATTATTCTCAATCAATTTCATGCCGGAAAGAACAACCTCCATCGCGGTATAAATGAAACCATACGTAGAATAAAGAACAAGTATAATTGGGCTGGATTAACAAAAGACGTAGAAAAATTCGTAAAGGCTTGTGAAACATGTCAAAAAGCAAAAATCTTACGAAAGAACCTCGATAACCCTTTAGTTATTACCGAAACACCGAGAACCCCTTTCGAACGAATTAACATCGACGTCATGGAAATTCCCACAAAAAACTACGCACTAACTATTAGAGATGAACTCACTAAGTTCACACAAGCATACGCCATACCAGATAAAACCGCGAAATCCATCGCGAATACCCTTCTACTTTATTTCCAACACTACGGTACACCCCTCCGTATACACTGCGATTCCGGACGAGAATTCGAAAACCGACTTCTCAAAGACCTTTGCATTCTTTACGATATCAAGTTAACCCATTCTAGTGTACACCACCCGCAATCTAATGGCTCACTCGAACGATTTCACGCGACGCTCATGGAAATGATAAGGGCTAACAAACTAGAAAACCCTAACGAACACCCACTGACTATTTTACCATACGCAGTTATTTGTTACAATAACTCCGTCAATAAGACGCACGGTTTCACCCCGTACGAGCTATTATTCGGGCACACCGCAAGTCGTCCTCCTGAAACACTTTACAATCAGAAGGAACTGATATCGAAGTACATACGAGATTTGAATAACAGAATCTCGCATTACTACAAAATAGCCCGAACAAAAACCCAACTGCAAAAAGAAAAGGCGAAAGCGCGATTCGACAGACACGTAACTGACAATCCATACGAATTTAAAGTAGGCGACAAAGTCTATGTAAAAGAAAGCCAAATAAAAAATAAACTCCAAAATAAGTTCAACGGACCATTCGAAATTAGAGAAATTCTAAATAACTCCGCCATACTTTATAATCCCGAGACTAAACACACCACAAAAACCAACTTTGACAGAATGAAGCCATACTTTGAAAATTAATTTATTTTCAGGTTTCTTCTGCTGCTCAAAGCAGTGTCACCCCAATATTCAATTGACACGATCAACAATACCATCGGAATTTACTATCATGAAGAAGATCGCATTGAAATCTCTAACGATAAATGGACGCTTTTAGTCTATAAAGACATCGAACCTATAAAGTCGATCCTAGACAATAATAACAACATTCTAAACAGCATGATAACGACGTTCGAAACGGACAACCCCCGCATGACATCCTTTCGGTCAGAAGTTAGAACACACATCAGTCTCTTAACCCAAATTTCACAATCGCTACAACAAAAAGTTGAAGAAATATTCGCGGACACTAAACGCTACAAACGAGGTCTTGTAAATGGAATAGGTACATTCTGGAAAGCCATCACAGGTAATCTAGATTCCTCTGATGGAGAATATTATACGAATTGTATTAATAAACTCACAAACGATGAACATCAAATAGAAAATTTGATGAAAAATCAAATTTCGGTAACAACTTCAGTAATAAAAAGTTTTAATTCCACCATTCAAAAATTAAAAATCGATGAGGAAACCTTTAATAAGGACATTAAGGAAATCGAAAATTCAATTTATGATATTTCGGACGATTTGGCGTATATCAAATCAAAATTACGAGTACTTGAGCTATGTGAATCTCTGATGGAAAGTTATATGTTTCTGGAAAATAGTTTAGATAATATTTTAAATTCAATCACGTTTGCTCGATTGAAAATTTTGCACAGTTCAATAATCACTCCAAAAGATCTAGTCACGTCATTACAAGAAGTATCCCAATCTTTACATAAAAATAATTTGCCATTAACTCCACAAATCTCAAAAGTAGCCCAATACTTTGACATTATAGAGCTCCAAGCTTTTCAAGCTGGATCCAAAGTGGTATTTATTTTAAAGATCCCATTAACAGAACCGGAAAGCTACACCCTTTACCACCTTTATCCCATTCCTATATTGGATAATCGAACAGGACTCCATCACATCCTGTCAACAACTCACAAATATATAGCGAAAGACGATGATTCATTGTTATTTGTACCTCTCCCGAACCTTGAAAATTGTAAACGTTTGAACCCTAGTGTAAGACTTTGTTCGAATGTGCTTCCGTACCCGATAGACAGTGACGCGATATGCGAAGCACAAATATTAAAACAATTAAGTGCAGTGCCCCGGACTTGCCAGTCGAACTTATTGTTTGCAAAAGACTACAGTATTCAAAAAATAAGCAACAATAAATGGTTGATATCGGTTTCAGACAATCTACCAGTGACCGTGAAATGTAGCAACCGGGACGTTGTTACCAAACTAATTCATATGAACTCTATCTTGACATTAAAACCGGAGTGTAGTGCTTTCATAGGCAGCACCAGAGTCCATGCATCGACACAACAGCAGGAGAACATCACCTACAGCAATCATCCAGTTCGGATACCGTACGATTGTTGTAACCATCTACCGGAGAAATCCAAACTCCCGACTCTGAAACCCCTGAAACTAAGTAACCTCAACACGGACGATTTAAACATCGCAAAACACAAACTAGATCAGTACTCTGATGATCTAGACAAACTTATTAACGAACCGTTTGTAACCAAAAATATATCCTGGTTCACATATTTTATTATAGCTCTAATTGTAATCCTCATTATTTTATATATAAGTTGTAAATGTAAGAAAAGAAGAAGAGATACTAGAATCGTTTCCCCATCAAATGACCAACCACCGCAACCTCCACAACCACCGAGGTCTAGGATATTCAGCGGATACGGACGTTTAATCCCTAAAAGAAGACCAAGCGTAAACATACGGGAACCACTCGAAGACATCGAACTGAATCCTAGTTTTAGTAAGAACTACGCTTAAAAGTTGATTCACAGCATCAACTTTTTTATAAGAAAGGGAGCTGTTATATTAAATTTAAGTATATTGTATTGTATTGTATAACGCATTATTATAAGTCCATAATCAAGTCGATTCACACAAGTAATTTAATGCCATTACTGATAAAATTATTATTTCCTTTCATATCTTCATTCTTATCGTCGTAACCCGATACCTTCGTCTACCAAAATCACGTACGGGATTATTTTACTCTGTGAAAAGCAAACTAAAGTAAATATAACTGCAATTCAGCTAAAATAAGTTATAAGTACAACTGGACAGCTATCGCAGTTCAGTTGCCGTCATTCAGTCAAACTCACTAGTTATAAGCAAATGGGCAAAGACCCTCTAAATATTATTTCATATACTATTGTTTGAGCAAGTCTCTTATATTTTAATTATTATTATTCTAAGCTCTTAAGTCGAGCATATTGTAGTGAAATAAGTGTAAACCAGTGTAAATCATAACCTGTAAACATTACCTAATAAAATTGTTTTTAAAAACTCAAAAAGTGAAATCAAGATACAACATGTATTAACAGAAAACACATCATATGAAACATGTTTTTTAATTCCATATTACTACTTCCCCATCAATCAACTTAAATTCGTTCATACCTATAGGTTTAAACCATTTTTACAACTTCTCTTCAGTGAGTACATTCAGAAACACTGAATACAATCCAAATAAAATCATTCAGTTACACTACTAACACTACTGAACTTCACTTTGCTTTTCATTCAGCAAACTAAGCACTGAAATCTAGAAAAAAAATAGTTATATTGTACTAAACTCTCTCAAAAATTAACAACTGTTTTACCTGATATAATGTAGTTATTACTTCGAATGTAAACAAGTCGGTAATAGAAAAGTTGAAATACAATTACAAGTATTTTTAGTGCACCGCATATTAAATATAATTATAATTATGTCCTATTTGCTTATGCACTTTTCAGTTGTGCCAAGTAAAGGTTGACTGGCTGTAGAATACTTTCTCGCATTTAAAACAAAACACCTCCATTTTTATTTTCAAAAACACGAAAACAGAAAACCCAAACAACAACAAAATAAATTGCTGCTAACAATCAGGCTACAAATTAGGACACTATCCCACTAATAAAGTACAGTTGACACTGGGAAGGGCATCAACATAAAACAGTCATTATAGTCCTTTGAAGTAATTTAGACAATGAAAACGTAATTTTGGCTTCCAGGGAAGGGACTTAATTTTATTTTTAAGTAAAAATAACTTTGAGGACATTTTATGAAGTAATATTTGCCTTTAGGTTAAACAGATATGCTAGGTTAGTGGGGAAGAAAAATTAGGGCAAATTTTACCAAAAATTGGAACTAGTTGTGATCATGAGGTTAAAGTTTTAACCTAAATCTGACTACAAGGACAAGACAAAACTCAGGTTATACTTACGTAAAAAATTGGTAAAATTTCCCTGTTTTTATTCAGACGAAAGACAGCAACTCCAAAGTTAATAATTTAGTATAAAATTATGTAATATTTTCTTACACATAGACCTCAATATGCACTTTAACTTTAGAGTTAAATTTTAAGGAACAATAACGTACATATTTCTTGTAAATTATACTAAAGTCAATGTGACTTTATCAGGCATTTCTTAAGAAAATATTACCTAAATATTGCTTACTAAATTACTATTAAGTCCATATGCCTTCAAAGTTGAAAGCAATGGTTGCAATTACGTTATATCAACTATCTTAGGTTATTGTGGCTTTAAACTGGTAAAATAAACTAATTGTGCTGCTTGGGAGAGTATATTGCAGTTGATCGGCACATTTCTAAAACCGGAAATATCGCTCGTAGAGAAAAAAATTTCATATTGTATTAGTGAACGAATTCTGAACAACTTTCAAAATGTCCGCCTGTCCGTCCGTCACGTTTCTTGTAAGCACGATAACTCAAGAAAGAAAAGTCCGATTGTATTGAAATTTGGAAAGTAATTTTTGAAGAAAATCAATCAGTAAATAAGAAAGTTATTAATCATCTATCTGTGGTGTGTTTATTTAATTAAAAAAAAAATTATTTTCTTAATTTTTGTCGCTGGCAGTAGAATAGAAATCTTGCGAAGATATATTTTATAACATATCAAATGCGTTGAAATATGATTCTCGAAAGATATAGACATTCAATTTTTGTAGTAATCTGTGATGGTGCAGTGGCTCAAGTTTTATCTGACAATTCAAAGGTCTTGTGTTGGAATCCCCGACAGGTTGGATGGTTTTTTTTTCAATTTTTTTTCATATATTTTTTTTCACAACAAAGTTAGTATCACAAAAACTAACATTATTTACAAGAAAACTGCGACGAGTATACTATAGAATGTGTAACAATTATATAAAAAGCCCAGTAAATTGGCGAAGAGTACCTACGTTTTTAGCTTGTTTGTATATGTAATGGCTTTATTAAATCTACATCAAACTCTCCATAAATCTAAATGGTTTTATTATCTTGTTAAATGTTATTCAGATTTAAAGAGTTTTAAATTATTCTTTATGGTTTTAGCACGTATGCAATAAAAACATTTTAAATTCATTTTGAAAGTAGACATTCCCAATATCTATCAGTGCTTATTAAAGGCACAAACTGACGGTTAAGAACAACTTTGTTAATGACACTCTCAATAAACAATTTTTGGTTCCTTAAATATCTACAGGAGTGCTATAAAACTATTTATAAAATGCATTGAAAACACCACCATAAAGCAGCGTTAAGACTAAAAATGCCCACCCTTATGAAAGTTGTTAAGGCCAATGAATAAAACCTAATTGTTATTTGTAGTCCTATCATTAAATTATATATTCTAATAATGGTAATGGCTTAGCTTAGCTTTATTCTAGATGAAGTCCATTTAGTCTTTTTGTAGATCATCACAAATAATTCATTCTTTACACAAGTGCAAATACACTTAGGGGGCGGGGGGGCACATCCTTATTAAAATATGTACCAAAATTTTTTAACCACTTAAAAATTGATAGGTATGATTTTTGTTCTGAAAATTCGTGTTGTAATATGAAGTGTAGCAGAGCATAAATCTATACAACTTCTATTTTATCTTTTTAATTTTTGAAAATGTAATCATAATAGTCACATACCTACTTTTTAAAAATATATTTAAAAAGTATTCAACTAAATATTCACCCATGAATAAACTTTAATAATATAATAAAAATAAAGTCAATCTGATTTATGAAATGACCAAAATACGTGCAAGTCATCCGTTTTTTCTTGTTGTTCTCTTGGAATATTGTAACTATTGATAACACAGAATCCTAAGAATCCTATCATGTAATTCAATACTTCGTCAGTATTAGCTAGAAGAGTAGTTGTTTTGATTGATTCTCCAATAATGAGTGTTTTAAAGTATTTACCTGACTAGTATATTAGCGTGCCCAGATTAGGGCAACAATATACAGAAAGTAGGTATTTTCATAATAAATAAAAAGTGTGTAAGTTGTGATTTGCATAATACCTAAATAATATTCTCTAATCATGATAAAAGCAAATAAATAAAAAATAATTAATTGTAAAAATTATATACACGTATTTAGAAGGAATTTAAAGTTATTTATATTTGTTATTATTTAGAAGTTATCTTGAAAAGGTAAACAAAATTCGCGGCGAGTATTATGTCGCAACATTGTATTAAAAACGGCTCTCTTCTAACTTTCAACTTTGCTTGCTTGCTGTCAGTTGTCAATTCTTGTCATAATATAAGTGAAAGCAACATAGGTTAGATTTACTTGTTGTTTGTTTATGTAGCGTTTGATTTCGTTTTTTTTATATTTTATCAATAAACTATTAAGATGGGGTTGAATTTTGTGAAAGGAGATTCATCCAATCTGCCCAAAGTTGATTACGACATGACAGATTCTTTCTATAAACAAAATTTGAATTTTTTGTCAGCAAACGTCAAAAATGTGAAAACGCAAAGGTAAACACTTCTATTTGTATGTAAGTACACTTATTATTAGTAAGTGTATTTTGGATCTGTAGAACCAACACCACCTAAAGATTAAAGCCACACAACAAGCTGGTGACGTCACTTAAGGAAGGCGAAGCATATACGGCGTAATGCATTAAAGCAATGCTATTATACTACATGTGACTGACTACTCCCAAATAAGAAATATTTATTACCTGCGGTAATGTTTGCTGTTTTTAAGCTTAGAGTGATGTTTTACTTATACTATAATAAAAAATATGCATATATTGGTTTTAGATATTGAGATACATAATACATTTGGACGTATATAGAACAATAAAAATCACTTCTAATTTGCTTCTACTAATTCTTATAAAGTAAAACGGTTTTTTTTTTTAATAAAAGAGGTTTCTAATTAAATTCTGAGGCAAAACTAACTAACGAAAAGCGTATTGGTCAGTCAAATAAGATAAGTGAAAACCTAGCCTCAATTTTATTTTCGTTCGATTTAGATTACGAGACTTAAAAATAATAACTCACCAGAGTGCATAGAAATTTTAAAGTTTTCTCGATGAATAGCTTTAATCCATTTGTTTCTCAGTTTCTCATCTTTGGGAAATTTAAAAACGTGTACCTTTTCCCCGGTGGCATAATTACCAGTACAGCGAGGAACGCAGCATTTGTTTACCATTTTGCACGGCAATTAAGTATTTTATAACTATCACTGGAATGTATTATTTGTTGACTGTTTTTTTAAAGTGGGTTTTAGATCACATTTACACGTTTAAAACACAGAATAAACAATAAGATACATTTGACACTACACTTGACAGCCGTTGAAGCGTGACGTCATGTCAGTTGGTTGTCTGGCTTTAATCTCTAGGTGGTGTTGGTAGAACTGGTTTAAAATTACTTCAAAATGATCTTCACAACAAAATACAACGAACCTGAAGGGATGGGATCAGAATTATTTGAAGCTTGCCACCAAGTTCTTCGAATATCCATATTTCTTGGAACAGTTACAAAAATTTTTTCCGACGCATTTATACTTGTGTTTCCACAACTTTTTATAAAACATCTTTTCGACGACATTATCTATTATTTTTAAATAACAGCAAATACCTCGATAAGATAAATTGAAATATTGGTCATCTGTCATTTGACTGGCTGTTGACATTGTTGTCATGTTTTGCTAAATATGTTTTCAAAAATCTAATGGGCATTAAACATTATTTAAAGAATTAATAATTCACGCCTATTATCATTTTTTACATAAGAAAATTAAATTTCGTGGATAAATATATTAAAATTGATTTAATAAATAAACTTTATACTCCTGTTTTCTTCAAACATCCTCACTAGAACTAGAGAAGGAATTTCAACTTGGCAACACCACACTGTTTTGTATAAAACTATTCTATCAACAAATCCACATAGTTCAACTACGTCATCGGCAAGTTTAACGACGTCACCAATTTAAAACACCTGTTGCTCCACTTATTATAACTTCTGTTTTCTCAAAAAATTGATAATTATTTTCGCGGAAATCTGTATTGGAAGGCTTGTTTGTACATATTCTATGATATTATTCAATAAAAAAAAAAAGGAAAATACCCCATTTCGAGTGGCAATAACTCGAAAAATATGCAATTCTCGAAAAAAATGACAAGAATCAAAACATCTTATTTTGGGCCAAAAAAGATGAATATATTATTTTTTTCAGTTTTGACCTAATTCTACAAGTTACGGAACCCGTGATAAAAGGGGTGTTTTCTACCCCTTCCGATCATTTCCTACTCTAATATTTTTTTCATCATTTTTATTAATGTCATTACAAACACATTGTACAAGGTTTCATCAAAATCCATTCATTAGCCCTCAAATTAGAGATTTTGGTCATTTTAGCGCTCCATTGACTGGACTAACAGGAGAGAACATACTTTCTTAAATATAATTCGTCTTTGGTGGGTAATTAAATGTATTTGTACCGGAATACATGCTTTTATGTTTCTTAAGGCCTTATGCGTCAGTGCAAATTCCCTCGTAGGTTAGTTAAGCAAGAAGTTATATGAATATTAAGCACTTCTTAATTATTTATGGTCGCGCCATTAGAAATGTGTGGTTTTATGGGACTTATGTAGCATGAGGAAAAAACCAGAACTAATCGTTAGTGCATTAATAAGTAATGTGCGTTTTTGTAAAATGTTGGAACGTATACACGAGTGCGAAAAAAATCGGCTGTAAACTTGGCTATTTCCCTATTGTGGGAAATAAATAATTAGTTTCTTGTTCGGCACCATTTTGGCTATGCTATTAGAGCAAATCACAGCCGATTGGTCATGTCCGAAGAGTTTGAAATGCACATATCTTAATCTACATACTCGTGTTGTTTCTGTATTTTTGTCAGAAAAATAATAAGCAAATAACTAATTTATTTAGGGATGGATGGAAGAATTATGTTGTTAATGATTGTTGGTTTTGACAAAAGAGGAAAAGTACTTCTTAGCTTGCAAGAAGAACCAAAAACTTTATCGTATGTAAGTAATATCACTAGTGCTTAAAATTTTATCGAAAATTTTTTCGAAAGCGTGTTGCCTGGTAATATAAAGAGTGCAAATTGGCAGTTTATTATCTAATTAAATCCCGACCGCTTTAGCGGGAGGGATTTAATGTTTGATAATAAACTGCCAATTTGCACGAGTTATATTAACTAGGAGCAACTTAGCTTGAAAAAAAAATTTTAGATAAAATTTAAAGCACGCAGTGGTATTTGAGGAGAATATTTCACGAATAAATAAATAATTCATTAAGTACATCTTCAATATTATGTTTTCTCATTAATTGCCTTCAGACGTTTTCTTGTCACTTTTTAGAGTTTACTGACCTTTATTTTCAATTTGCTCATTAATTTGATGTACAGAAATATTTCCAAACCGACTCATATTGTCAAAACAGCAAATCTGAAACAAACGCAGTAGAAACAACGGAGATTCGCTATATTTTAAAATAATCTAGTGACGTTTCTATGGCAACTAGTAAATAAAACGAGTTGAAACCTTAGATATTATAATATATAGACTGGCTTAACACCTTTCAGGCGTTTCTGAGGTGCAATATGACGAGGAACGATAGAGAGAGCACTACTTTATTCCCGATATCCCGCCTATTTATTACTATACACTCATGGTTCCGAGATTGACATAGAGAGCGCCGTCTAGCGCTACCGCTACTAGAGTTATATTCCATAATAATTGTTCATTGATTCATATTTACGTATTTAATCCTTATTTTTAACTTACGAAGTTTACAAATTATGTTGAGGTTTGCTTCGCTAGGCAGAGTGAATTTTAAACACAACAAATTAAAATATTGCACAGCTTTGATTCAACTAGTTACTTTTTGACAGATTACCGTATGTAAGTAGGTACCTAGGTACATTTTTAGTTTGTTTCCAGAGCGAATGTGTTTACCTGACATTTATAATAAATGATTTACTGAACTTTGTAACTACGTTATTGAGCTATTGAAAGCTGTGCTTGACTTGTTCCTCTATTATGAGCTAGGTATATTAAGTACAATCTTTGTATATTATTGTTACCTTATTGAAAAGTAGGCAAATTGAAATAGTTACAGATAGGCAAGGGTTATAGCCTATATATTTCAAACAGGCTTCTCTTTGGAACTGACGATCAGTGGCGGCTCGTCAGGGGAGGCAGGGGAGGCTGAGCCTCCCTTTGGAAGAAGCAGCATATCTTGCAATCTTCCAAATTAATATACATTACTTGTAGAAATTTTTCTAATTGTCTTTCAAAATATCAAGCCTCCTCTGCAGACAATATCACAAGCCGCCACTGCTGACGATTGTTTACTATATATGTGGTGTGTTTATGTTTGCTAGTACATAATACAATATTACAATTTACAAGGTAAGTTAACAATTAGCAATAAGCTAGAGAAGATATTTATAGATAAAATTCGAAAGCGCGAGTTGCCCCATTTGCGGAAAATATTTCACGAAACAAAACGTCAAAAAATTACCGCAGTATTTGCCGCTGCAGCGACATAAAAAATTAGAGCGATAAATTTTGCATGTTGGTACTGTCAAAAGCCGTTCTAGCTTGAATTACCACAAATAATGACATTTGATTGGTGCAATGTTGTGAAAAAACGGGCTCTCATTGGCTATAGCGTTAATGAGTGAAATAATCGTCTTAATAGTTGACTATAAAGACACAGCAAATTATTTATTTTACTTCCACATCCAGTGGAAGTATAGTAACGACAAAAAAATTTTTGAAAATTTTTATTGTTCAAATAGGCTCAGAATGGCATGAAACGTCGAAATTTTAAATTTGAGCGAAAAACAAATTTCTGTCTGTCTGTCAGTCTCTAACTTTTTTTGTGCGCACGTTTACTCTGGAACCGTTTAAGATATTGACTTGAAAGGAGGAGGGTTGATTTGGGCGGTTTTTGCCCCAAATTATTTTTGGATGAAAAAATCAGAAAACATTTTTTGAATGTCTACTAACAATAAAAAGTCGATTTTACCCTAAACGGACGATCCTCCACCCTCCTAGCCCCCACCCTCATGAATACGCCAACATTTGCTAACAGCGTTCTTGGGGAGATATATCGCTTCCAAACTTATATTTGCTTGATAAAATACCACACTACCACACTAACTCCCTTTTAACTGTATCCGCTCTCATTTATCATTTTTTTCCATTTGTTCTCCAGGGTGGTTTTACTAATCATTCGTTTGCGGGAAATATAAATGAAAAATATTCAAGCTTTCTCACCAGATTTGACCAAGGTATCCTGGCATATTCAGAATTGAGAGGGGGGGGGGTCGTTCGACTTATTATTGTTAGTAGACATTAAAGAAAAATATTTTCTGATTTTTTCATCCAAAAATAATTTGTGGCAAAAACCGTCCAAATCGACCCTACTCCAATTTGGTACACGTATGTACTTTAACGGGATCTGGAACTTGATTATATTTTCATCTTATCCCATTGGGGGGTGAATTGGGGTAAATGGGGGGGTAAACAGGTAAAGCAAGCAGGTAAGAGTCCATAAAATTGGTATTTAGTGTATACAAGAGAAGGTTTCAACAAATTTTTTGGCATTAGCCACCCCCATTACCACCCCTACCCCATTATTAAAGGGGATGAAAAAAACATTGTGATTTAGTGTGTAGAAGAACCAAAAGCCTCAAAATATTTTTTTACTTCATCCACCTCCACTACCACCCCCATCACCACTCCCACCCCACTACCGCGTGGGATATCGTTTTATGGGTTTTTTAATATTTTATTATTAAAGTTCTATAAACAATTATTTCCACATACAAAATTTTTTCGTTGAGAGAATTGGGTAGAAAAGCTCGATGTGGAAGTAGTGATTCCTTGGGCAGCGGTTTTTTACGTAGAGCATACTTTTAGACTACAATGGAATTATGCGTTACTGTGCCTTGTTAAAAATTACATAAAACCTTCCTCAAATATGCTCTTTTATGTCATAAATAAATTAAGTTATTTTGTAAGTCAAAACCAACAAGTTTTACTTAGAAAAACGTCTTCAGAATCCATGGGATTATTAGATACCCAATAAACAATTTAAATGTAATTCAGGAGGTTTTAAGAAAGTTCTGTTAGGGTTATAAAATAGTCTATTGCTTTATTGATGTTGTGTTTAAGATCTTTTAGGCTTCAAGAATATTTGCTCTTATAAGGTGTTTAAAGGCGCTCTGTAAAACCTAATTATAAAGCTAATTTGCTACTAGGATTATTTGTATTTGTAATGGGCTTATCATATGTATATAAAACTCTCTTAAAACATCCTTGACAAATGTTTTGATGAAACCGTTATAAAGAAAAAAGCAAATCTTAATTACATAAAACACTTTCTAAAAACTCAATTTATGACAACAAATGTGTTAGAAGCATTTCACAACTTGTAATTAAGTATGTCTTTTCTGGAAATGTGGACGAAAATATAACAGAGTAGCCATACGCTAAAAGTATTGTTAAAAAGCAAAGAGCTATGCGATGCTGCCCTTTGATGCATTTGTTTATTTCAAATAAATAATTCATGTGTTAAAAGTTGTCATCTAGTAGGTATATATGTTGCATCCTAATAACACAGGTACACAAAATAAAAAAAATTGGTCTTTTTCTGGTAATCCATTGGGTAACCTATATGTATTTCGTGCTGAACACGAATCAGATGTCCGTTTAGCTCCATTGGCCACCATTTTTTTCTAAATCGCGAAAATAACCTAAAAATAAACTCATAATTTAGGTTATTTTCGTGATTTACTAAAAATTGGTGGGTTCCACGCCCCCCCCCCCCCCCAATAATTGAACTTTCCGAAAATTGTTTGAGAAGTTCAAGGTTACTAAGTGATTTTAATGTACCTCAATACTAAGTTAGCACAATAAATTGCAATCATTTTCTTTGGAGTATAAATATTTTATTTAAATTTTGACATTTGAATGTGAACTAAAGATGAAATAATGTACTGACAGAATACTAATCTTCTGTCTATCTATCTGTTCTTCGTTTCCAAAGGTTCTTTCTCACCGACCTCTAATATTTCACCCTGGGGGTGATCTATTAAATTTCCAAAATTAGTCCATTTTTTGGACATGTGGAAAAACACTCGCAGGTTCTGTGTAAGAATTGAACGCAGAAATGCTCAAGGCACGAGACACAACAGCAAACAAAACGTTCAATGCACAATTTTCTTTTGGTTACAAAATAATATATGATATAAAAGTCGGGCCATATAAGCAGAATCAGTCGAGACCCGAGACAAACGTGACGAAATCAGGATGGAGATGGCAACCCTGGTCGGATCATATTTTCAATAATCATAATTGTCGATATTATTGCTACTGTTAGGGCCTATTTATCAACGTGGGGTTAAATTACCGTGTTAGCTAGCCCTGGGATAACTTTAACCTCGGGGCAAAATGAGTGTTAAACTCGCAGCCGTTTATCTTGAATAACCTAAGGTTGGTAACACTTTCTACAGAGTTGCCGGCTCTAGGTTGATTGTGATTCGCCGAAAAATTAGTAATTTTTTAAGTTTTTGTTACTAAGTTAAAAGCATTTGTTTGTTTTTGCTCCAAAGTCACCTGAGAGTGACAGCAACGAGCAACAACAATTTATAATATAAACTGGAATATTTTCTGGTCGATTGCTACATACATACAGTGAAACCAACAAAGGTAGGCAGAGGCACCAATTTATCATCATCAGAGAGGTAGCTTATAATTAAAATAGCAAATAATTATACACGTCGTAGAATAAAAAAAACTGATGCAATATCTTGCAGAGACAAAGAAGCTGAACGATTTCTACAATATAATAAAATATATTTTAATATTTGCCTTTTAGCTACATTAGAAAACTAAGTATGTCTTTCGTGTTCCAAAAATATCTGCTTCATTATGGCCTATTTCATCGAAAGCTTCAACTTTCAATAATTTACGAAAAAAAAATAACTTTGACTTTTCACCTGTCAACAACAAACATAAAATTTGTAGGTTAACCTCGGGCTAACAGAGATAACCCCCACCTTGAAGCTCAGGATAAGCTATCGCCGACTTTACCACTGGTTACTTTTAACCCGACTCGATAAACACTTTAGTCTGGAGTTAGCGTTTAGCCCCGGGTCAAACTAACCTAACCCTGTATTGATAAACGGGTCGGGCCCTTAGGGCCGGTTTTTCAATGCGAGGTTAGGCACTTTATCATACAGATAAACTAACTAGAAGTTTAGGTTGTGCGTCTATTAAACTTTTTTTTATTGCAACTTCACATTCTAAACTTCTAGTTAATTTATCTGTATGACAAACGCATTGAAAAATCGGCCCTTAGAGACACAAATATTCAGTAAACATCCAGAAAAAAAAATCAAACTATTATCTTTAATAATTAATCACAGGCCCAAAAAAATTCTAAAAAAAAATCCCGTACAAATTGCCAAACTTCCATCTCAAATTTCCAACTTTTACCCAAAACAAATATTAATGAGAGGAGGGGAGAAATTCTAAAAAAAAAATTTTCCAGTACAAATTGCCAACTTCCATTTCAAATGTACAACAAATTTTTAATAAGCTGATTTCTTGGGGATTGTATTCTATGGCTATCCAGGAGTCTTTGACTGAATATCCCACAACATCCGCCGTGCAGAAATAAAAAAAAATGCGCCGCCATGTAGAAATTAGGCACTTTTTTTTTAATCAGTAATAGCCCACAAGGATGAAACTTTAGGAAAAAAAGTAAAGAGGCAAAATTTTGAGAGAAAGAGCTAAGTTTTTTGCAATCGATTAAATATTAGCAAAGTTACGGTTGTCAAAATGACAGATTCGCATAAAAAATAGTATATTATATTACTAGGAGTAGAACGCCCAGTTTGCGGCTTCGGCTTCGCCTCAGCGAAAAAACCATCCATCATGCATACAATGCCCAATGAGTAACGTTATTAAGTCTGTATCTTCACCAAGAACTATAACAGAGTTACACATATCAGCTGAGCAATCAATAGCAGCTTTTACAATTAGATAATCAACATATGCATCCGCACATTTGGCGATGATATTTTTTGGGAGAAATTTGATGTTGAAAGTTTAATTAAGTGACGCTGATGCTAAAAATTCGTTTTGAGATATCTACTATTTTTTGTGGGTCAATATTAATTTCTTTCTGAAATGCATTTTTAGCTCTTCTTTGATGTTCTGCACATTTAATGGAAATGCTTTCGTTAGAATAGCCATCGAAAATAATAAAACAATTTAAACCATAATGATAACCAACAAATGAAACATACTGATGAACAATATCTTTATATTAAGCCGGGCGTTGCGTTGCCACACAACTTTTCTAAGGAGAAACCCCCTGTCTATTACAAGTGGTTTAGCATCTTCAGGCAAAGTTGGACTTGGTGTAATTTTTTTATCAAAATACGAAGAAAGAGATGATTTTGTTGTTTTTCGAAACGAAATATCGTCAAATATACTAACCGGTATATGATTTAATTCGTATTTAAAACACTCTTTTAAATCATTTTGGCATAAGTAATCCTATTGTAAAGTTCTATAGGATTAACAACTGCTAATGCTTTTTTTTATAATAATTGTCCTATTTGTAAATGGGATTTACATGTACAGTTTAGTTATTTTTCTTCCAGTTTATGAGTTTATTTCCATGTATTTATATTTTGCTTTTAAAAGCTTATTTTGTTTATTATTTCTTTTTTGTGAAAATAATATTACTTTGCTGGGGATGTTTGGTAAACTGGTTGTAAAGAACGCTATCAATCAGTTTTGTAGGTGCATGTACCGTCAATTTATAAAAAATGTCAATATTTCATGCTATCTGTCAAGTTGACATTTAGAAATTTATTATCTAAAATAAACCATGTTTAATTCGTATTACGAACAAAAGTTTTTGTTGACTATTTTTACATTTTTATGATGTTAAAATACAAAAACACATTTTTTTTAATAAGAATCTGTCATTTGGACAATCATAACTTTGTTAATATTTAACCGATTTATACCATATTGAAGCTTAGCTCTTTCTCTCAAAATATTGCCTAATTAGTTTTTTCCTAAAGTGTCATCCGTATGGGCTATTACCGATTAAAGGAAAAAAGTGCCTAATTTCAACATGGCGGCGCGTTTTTTCTTTATTTCTGCACGGCAGATTTTTTGGGATTTTCATTAAAAGACTCCTGGATAGCCATAGAATACAATCCCGAAGAAATTAGCTTGTTACTTTGTTCCGGGTTTGGTCTAAATTTAATTCTATTTTACTGAAGTATAGCTAACTGTTCAACTTTTCGAGGGTCATTTGAATCGTAACAATACCTTTCGTTGCCTCATTTACCATTCTTACTTTTAATTAATAAACCGGTTCCCAACGCACGGCAAACAAATTTTACTGTTTATCCGAATATTGGGCAGAAGCCCCAACCTCCCGCGCCCCCTGTATGCACCAGGCCGTCCGGGCTGGGCCTCTCGCCCATATCAAACACAGCCATCTACGCCGCGTGGCTAATACGTAATACTTATCTTGAAGTCCAAATAGCAAACTTGCTTGATATATAGCTACACAAGCCGTCGAGACAAAAGCGACGTTTTTTGCGCCTGTAAATACATTAAACATTACATTTCAAGTGGGCGGGGACTGGCGGGCTAAGGTAGTTACATGTACAAAAGTCCACGGAGCGGCCAATTGCAGCCCGTGAAGTCGGCACGGGCGGCTTTCATTGGCCGAGGGCTTCGTGGAGTGCTTCGTTTGTTGGTAGAATCGTCGGGCGGCATAGGAGCTGTGGAGATGTGTTGCAGCGATGTGGCTCTTGGTCTTGGTCAGTCGGATGCTGGATTAGGTTGTTTGGGTGATGTGAACTGATGGGACAAGGCGGTAGAGATGCATCGGTGGTTTTCCTGCGGAATTATGTTTGGCGAACGTCACTTCGCAGGAAAAAGCAAGCGAGGCACACTGAGTCAATTATTATTGTACACATAAAACATCTGTTAAAAATCTAGAATTGGATAAAAATCCTGGTTTTAAAATTTGACAGCCATGCAGATGATACACTAAGTTTTATTAATAAATAACAATAAAAAAAAATGAAAAGTGTTATTTAAAATTTATAAATTTTTCAAATTGGAATTTATACACTATACGTTTTATAAGATGTTTAAAATGAGCAAGGATGTAAGAGTAGTGATATTAATGAATAATAGGCATAGCCTGCACGTGGCGCGGGGATGAATAAAAAGTAGCTATCTAATAATAGTAACGATACAATAGTAATTATAATATAAAAAATAAAAATTCATTCACACATAATTATATAAAATACATTTACAGGATAGATGTAGCAAGAGGTGTAATGAACCAAAAATTTTGGAATTTTGGAATGGTATTTGGGGATTGAGTCCTGCTTGTTGTAAAACTAAAATATACCAAAAATGACTTGATTTGGTGTTCTACAGGGTGTTTTATAAGCAAAGTTGTAATAATCACCACTAATAAAGTACCTTTATTTTTCAAAATATGAAAAAATTCCAGTAAGTTATTTAGAATGCAATTTTATACCTCTATACCAAATTTCAGGAATATAAAATTATTTTTTTGAAACTTCCCATTTTTTGCGAATTAAGAGTTGAATTCATATTTAAAGTTGTGTAGGAGCAAATGTTAATCATCTCAAAAAGTAGGCTATTGGTAAATAAAAAATTGAATATACGAGATGTAAGGAGATATAATGTTAATCGAATTAATTGTAAAACAAGAAACAATTACTAACAGAAGATTAATGAGGTTTAAAAATTATAACAATAAATGTCAAAAATATAACAGATTCACAAACCAATTAATTATTGACCAATACAAAACAATGTTTACAATTTTTTTATTATTCGACGTAGCTACCACCCACATCCACACACATTTGGATCCTTCGCCTGAAGTCCTTAAAACTGTTATGATCTAACGGTATGGAGTTTACGGAATTTGTAATTCTCTGCTTCAATACTGCTACATCGTTAGGAAGTGGTTCAGCGTAAACCAACTGCTTGAGGCATAAAAAGAAATCCAATATTGATAGATCTGGGGATCTCGCCGGCCACTTGATCGGTTCATTCCTCCACCCATCTGTTGCAGTGGAAGACTGTGTGCTCTGCATCGTCTATTTCGCCACAATATGCGCACTCTCGAGAGTCCAGTTTTCCTATTCTCAACAGGTAGTCGGCAAAGCAGCCATGACCTGTCAGGGCCTGCGTGAGATTGTACCCTATTTCTCCGTGTTTCCTTTCCACCCACTCTTTGACTGTAGGGATCATGTGGTGAGTCCATCTTCCTCTATGGGCGTTCTCCCATCTGTTCTGCCATCTTTCGAACAGTCTTTCCCTGGCGGTTCCTCTCTCGACTCCTTCGTACACTTCTGCCCTTTCCTTGACCAGTAAATCCACTGGAGCATCCCTGCTACCACCAGCACTGCCTCGTTCGAGACTGTCCGATAGACGCTGCATACCCTTAGTGCCATCTGCCGTTGAATGCTTGCCAGGCTTACTTTGGCATTAGCCCTTTCTTCTAAGGCGTATCCCCAGACCGGGGCGGCATATAATATGACTGAATGCACCACGCCACAAAGCACTCTTCTTTTGTTGGCCTTTGGCCCCTTCGTGTTGCACATCACTCTCCCCAGAGCGGTTGCCGATTTCCCCGATTTTTCCGCCGTTTTTGTTTTGTGACACCTAAATGTTAGTTTCGGGTCCAGCCAGATTCCGAGGTATTTAAACCCATTCCCCGGTCTAATTTCCATGTCCAACCCTGATGGTGACAGGCTGGACAGTTCTTTTCCTTGTGATCATCACTGCTTCGGGTTTTTCCGGGGCAAGTTTTAATTTTACGCTCCCTAGTTCAGAGACATTAATCTGCAGGTTTTTGATAATTCAAAAGTTACACCCCCATCCCCACTCATCAGGGTAGAGAGGGAGAAAAAAATGTTTGGTAGAAAAGTTATCTAATTTCTTACCTAGAGTCAGAATACGCGATAAAAAATATAGGGTGCCATTAAAAATTCAAAAGTTAGCCCACCCCCCGCTCATCAGGTGTAGGGTGTGGAAAACTGAACGGAACAACTTTTGTCTGAAACATTTTTCGTTAGTGTCCCTTCCTGAGGAGATATTTCTGTGGATTGATTAAAATGGCCTAACCTCATTGTCTAATAAAATCAATACTTTGGCAAAAAAAATTGAGAGCCAAGCTAAAAGTAGTAGTATATTTTTTTTGATTACTAGCACCAAAATGAGTAGGAATTCAGTGGTCTAGATCTTCGCACTTAATTTTTTTTTGTGTGCCTGAGTTCATAACCTAGGTTTATATTTTTAGGCATCTTCCACCAATCTGACCTTGTAGTAATTTTACACACGATAATTGTGTTAGTATTAAATAATACAGATTTATTGGGTAGGTGTCACTCGAGGGGTTGATATAAAAACAGTACCCTCAAAAATTAAATTATTTTTTTTTATATACTAAATGAAGTAATAGGAATGTAAAAGAAATGTAAAATATAAAGCTATTTTAATATCAACGTCTCCTAGTAAATTCATTTAATTGTCTTCAATAGTTTCGATAAAAAAACTAATTTTGAAGTTGAGATTGTTACCCCCACAACTCTGGTAATATAGGGGATACAGGTTTATTATATATTTTATTGAGAATTCCTAGTCATAAGCAACATTCATGTAAATGAATAGCCCAAAAGCCGCTGCGCCCAATTAAACATACTTAACCGGCGAAAGTCTTTCAAAAAAAGGAGAATGTGTTAAGTATATCCCCTTTATTATTTTTGTATTACATACGTTTACATTTTTAATTGATTCTATAAATATTTTTGAATAAGTGTAAAAGCAACTCAAGAAAGCTGAACACAAGAAGATAAATTACTTATTTATTTTGCTTGTCGTTTTACTGGTTCTTAAGGATTTACATTACAAGCTATTACAACTTGTCTGGATGCGTTTGCTTACCATTGTTACACTATCCTTCACTTCATCCTTCAATTTCCCTGGTGAGTATTGAATAAATAAACGAGCAACAATCGAAGCAAGACCGTCGAATGTGTGGGCCCCCATGTATACTCGTTATAATCGCATAAATAATATTGAGGCGTCCGCACTTTTTTTCGAAATAATCCTCTCTTAACAACATCCAGGAGGGTAATTATAAAATTTATAGAATAATAAGCAGTGCCTGGCTGTTATCGTGTACTTTTTAATAATTATTTTATTACCGAGGCCGTAACGAACAGGAGAGAGCCTTATTAATACAATGTTGTGTTTAATGCCTTTAAATATATGTTCCCAATCTTTATGGTGCTTGATACGAGCTCGGGGGAAACGGGGCACTCAGTATCATCGACTAAGCTGCTGGTCTCGAGCACAGTTGTACCGAAACAGAAACTTAAATATGTGATTTATAAAACATAGGAGTTAGGGTACTTGCTGCCTTCTCCTTCTTGAGTCCGTAAAAAGAAAATGTTAAAGGTTTCAAAACTTATTTCGTAATAGTCTTATTACAAATACCTCCTACCAACATTTTAAAATAAAATATATGATCTTATCTACGCAAAATTCGTGCAGCGTACTTTCCAACTCTTAATTACATGAATGCATAATTTAAATATTGGTACGTTAAGCCGGAAAGCCGACAGTTCGAAGTAGGAAATACCACACCGTAACTAAAGTAGGAAAATCTCGCTCAGTACTAATCTTGTACCTGAATACGTGGCCAGAGACGGACAGTTATATTTCAACCCTAAAAGACTTCACCTCTGGCACGCGAACTTTGTTAATTGTAAATTCCACTTTGTTAAATTTTGGTTAAATAAATCATTGGCGTAATTTCAGCATTTTTATTGAGTAGGCAGGGATTTTGCCTAATTGTATTGAAAACCTTTGACTTGAGTCATACTTATTATTTTTTCCGGACGAATTTCGAAATTCGCCAGATTTGCCTTAAACAATTCGGTGTTTTCACAAATTTTAAAATCTGACTGACTGTGAAGGTAACAATTATAACTAAAAACATTTAAATTTCCAAAACTAATTGAGTAATATCCAAGAAAAAGTATTTTTAAATTTGAATTAAAATTTTACCGCCCAAATCACTAAGCCATATTCTTGACGTCATCGGTCATATTGATGGTAAACACCTAACCTCAAAAATACATATCTTTTAAAAATTTCCGAGTAAAATGTGACTATTATGAAAATTTCCACTTGGTTGTCGTACTTTCAACTAAAATCTTGTTTAACGCTATGTTCATAAAGTTTTAAATATCTTCTCCCAATAAAATAAGGCGATTTTTGTAGGTTGGAAATCCAACCTATAATTAGCAGCCCATTTTTAGTAATCAAAAACATCATCTGCGTCAATTTTTAAATGTTTGCTTGGAGCCATCCATACTGGTTTCAAATGAGAAGTGCGGATACAATCCTTAAAAATGACATTAAACTTAAAAAACCTAAAAGTTGAGGTTATGTTGGTTATATTAATGCAACCGATGATGTCACAGCCCGTTTTGTATAATACCCGATCAGTTATTCAGTTTTGTTATTTATTTGTTGAAATTTTAAATTGAAAGATGAAAGAATGGTGTTTAAATATTGATAAGTGCTTTAATGTATGGAGTACTTCATTTTAATAATATAAAAAACAAATGCATACAGTGAAAACACCTAATTTAATGCTCTTACAAAATATTGGGTGGGCAGTTGCCTACCCTCGAGCTCAGGACACCTACATTGGTTTTTGTCTATCTGCCATAGTCTTAGAGAAAACCCCAAATCCCATCTAATTTGGTCCACTCTCTACACCTTCGTATTTTTTTGCTCTAAAATTATAATATGACACAGCTTATATAAATCATGATAGGTTAGACGTCTCTGGCGATCGCCCTGTATGACGGATATGGTCCAATTTTAATAGGGAGTATTCTACCAAGCTATTTTACATACGTACCAAATTTGAAACTAAAACAGAAGTTTACTGTGTTTACAACGGTCTATACACTCACACACACATACATACAGAAATTTTTTTATTCGATATCTGAGTTCAACAAGTTAGAAAACGAATTCCTGTATAAAAAAAATCCAAAATAATGAATAAAAGAGTTTGTTCCAATTGTGGCCAATTTCAAAATGTATAATACTCAGCCCACTACTCATTATGAGTCATGGCTTTGTTACACTGACTGTCACAGTATCGAAAAATTGGGAAAATTGGACCAAGGACAACGCATAAACTTACCGTATTAACGGTGACTGAGGTCCCAATCGCCCCCATTACATTTAAATGCACTTCCACCGAATCTTTATGATACTCAAATACGTTACTTAAGAATCTTTAAAAGATACACATAAAATGCTACTGTTTAGAAAATTAATGCTACAAAATTTATGTAAATTTATAATTTATCGACAATAAATAAAATTATTATGTTGCAGCATGGTTATAATTATGTTTTAAATGGACTGTAAACTGTAAAACTACACTGACTGCTAGTCATTTGTTTATTCCTTTTATTGCATGATCATATCTGCCTTGGCGAGGTTCACTTGGCTCGAGTAGTCGATAATTTTATATAAGAATTAATGTTAATGTTTAATGAAAAATAACATTTGCCATTGTCCCACAATTAGTACTATGCAGGATAGTAAGTGAATATAGAGTAACTTCATGTGGATTACCGTATATAATATCTGCGTAATTTAATAGTTTCAGAAAGAAATATTGTAGTTTTTTCTTAAGGCATATATTATCTTAAACAATAAAACACATTTTTGGCCAAAAAGCTTAACAAAAATCTATATTAACACCAAGATTTTTCACTCCATTGATTAATGTAATGATCTTATCATTTATCTGAATTTTCAGCTCTGCAAGATTAGCAACTACTGAGCAGTTTCAAAAACATTATTTTGTATCGTCCTTTCAAATATAAGACAAATTATTTTTGATATAAAATTCCGCCATTTGAAAATCTGAAGGGGAAAAATTATATATTAGCTGAGGTCTCGAGATATCTGCAATAAATTTATTAAAAAGAAGTGGTCCAATGATAGATCCTTGCGGAACACCGGATAGAATTAGTAAATTTATTTTTTCTCAAATCAATCAATCAATTTATCAATATCAAACAAGAATATTTTTTTTTAGAAAGTGGTTTAAGAAGTTTAAAAATGTCACCCTATCGTTCAAAAATTTATTTATGGCAAAATTTAGGTAACAAGCATCAGGGATAGTCCGCCCCTGGCTTCCAAAACAAGATACGAAGGGCGCCATATTTATAAATGAAAGGTATTTATGTGTTATGTACACCGTCCAAATTTTATTAAAATAATAATAATAGGTCTTTATCCAGATCCAGATCCAAATGTACAAAAATATTATGCAAAACAATACCTACTAATACCTAATGAAAAAATGTCGAAGATCAGATGGTGGTGGATGACACCATATTTTAGGAATACAACTAAAAGATAATTAATAATTTATACAACTTATAAACCAATAGCAAAATAAGAGAAAAACCGAAGAGTATACCATTTATGTTAAATTATAAATTCTGCGCTCGTTTGCCACTTTTTTTTTATAGTCTACTGCATTCGCGTCATGAGTTGTTTTTTCAGAAAACGTTTAAATGTGGATCAGGATTTATTTTTAAAATAAGATGGTACAGAATTGTAAATTTTGGAAACTAGATAAGAAAATGATCGTTTGAATATTTCAGTATAGTATATTCGAGGTGTGAGAGTCCTCTTGAATCTGATGTTAACGTTGTGAAATTTTTTTATGCAGATAATTTGCGGTATCTTATTTATAATAATTTTGTAGAATAAACATACCTTTAGCCATATTAAGCCAACCAATTTCACCAAGCTTATGTGAAATGCCCTGGCGACGTCTGATACCAAAAATTAACCTTAAACAGGAGTTTTAAATAACCTGTATTTTGCGAGAGTCCTCAGCATCCAAACATGGACCATATACCGAATCAGCAAAGTTAAATTTAGATAAAACAAGTGATTTGCACAGGATTGTTTTGATTTTTTATTTAAGAAGTGACGGTTGTTAAAGATTATTTTTAAATTTATGTATGCTATGCGAATACAGTTATTAATATGAGGTTTGAATCTCAAGGTAGTGTCAAAGGTTAGACATAAATTCTTTGCAGATTCAGAAGGTAATATATTTTGACCACTTACATTTATTTGGAGTTGCTCTGTTAACATTGGCCTTGTATTTTAAGACCCAAAAATAAGCATGGAGGTTTTATTGGTATTGATATGCAAGGCATGGTTTCAGGATGTCTCTATTAGAACCGCGATGTCCTGATTGATAACACTCGAAGGCTCAGTATGCTTAGAGGGATCAAAAGAGTGATATAATTGCGTGTCGTCAGCATAGAAATGAACTTGGCAGTGCTTAAATATTTTTATAAAATCTGAGGTGTATAAAGTATACAGCAATGGACCTAAAGTAGATCCCTGTGTAACTCCCGACAACACAATCAGGGGAGCAGATACATTATTGTCAATTTTAACTATTTGTGTTCAGTTAGACAAGAAACTGCGAAAACAACTGATAGTGTTATTATTTAAACGAAGAGATTTCAATACAGCCATGGCCGATGGTGTCGAAGTCATTTTGTAGTCATTTGTAGTCATTTTGTTATCTGTTCCCCTTAGTATATCGTCAGTGATGTTCAGTAAAGCTGTTTCACAGCTATAAAGTGGATGGAAACCTGATTGAATCTCAGGCAGTATGCGAAATTTCGAGACATGCTGACGGAGTTGCAGATAACTCTTTCACGGATTTTCAACTTATCGGATGGGGATTTTAAAAATCCTGTATTATCTGGAATAAAGTTCTTAAAAATTATAGACCTGTCCGATATGTATTGGTCAATCCGCAATCTTGGCAAAAAATAGAAAACACCAAGAATATGCGAAAAAATCAAAATTGAATATCTTTTCTGTAAGGAGTAATTTCACCAAAGTTAGCAAAAACAAAACTTGTTTATGGTCAAATACCATCATGTTACCAATCCCGGATACCGTATGTCAAATAGAAAGGTCAAAGATGGCGGACAAAATAAAAATTTTAATTCTTCGTCAACTAACAAGGAAGCATTGTACGTCACTTTTTTTTCGATTGTACGTTATTTTATGCACTTTTAGGGGACAGAGTTCATTTTTTTAATTGTCAAAGAAGTGCATTTTTGCAATTTTCAAAAATTAATTTTCTTTGATCCTTCTTTTCTTCACCCAGTTTTCATCGAAACAAAATGAAATATACTATAGAAAATCTCGTATAACTTCAAAAATTTAATACAAAATTCAACTTCATTGCATGCAGCAATGCAGCTAATAGTAAAAATAAGGATAGCTTTATAAAATTTTTGCGCAGAGTTAATAGATAATGACTTTAACGTTAAAATATGCAGAGAAGACGCCGATACTACAATCGTTAAAACTGCTATTGATTTGGAAACCTAAGACAATGAAGTTATAACAGTTGGTGAAGGTATGGACCTTTTGGTTATAATGACTCAACTAGCATGGAATCGTCATAAAAAAAATCTATTTTTACAAACCTAAGATCAATAAAATAATTGACAAACATTATGATGAAAATTGAATTGTCTGCAATTCCAATTACTGAAGAGGTAATAGAGAAACACTGTTTAAGAGTTTATTTCCAAGTCCAAAAATGGTTAGGTTCTGAGGAAGATCCGTTACAATTCGAGTGGCTTAAAACTGAGAATGGCTTAATGCCTGATGTTATGAGTGAAAGTAATGCTTTTTCTAAAAATTTACTAAGCGATATTTCTTGTAAATCTAAGAAGGGCTGTAAAAATAATCAGTGTAGCTGTAGAAAACTGAATATATAATGTTCTATTCTATGTGTCTATTGTAAAGGATATAATTGTGCTAATGCTTCTTCCATTGATGAATCGGCTATCGATGAGGAATGCGGTGAAATTAGGTATATGACGGTAATGAAACTAATACACTATATTTCATTTTGATTCGATGAAAATTGTGTGAAAAAAAGGAGGGCCAAAAAAAAATTATTTTTGAAAATAAAAAAAAGCACTTTTTTGACGATTAAAAAAATAAACTCTATCCCCTAAAACTACATAAAATAACCCACAATCGAAAAAAAAAGTGAGGTACAATCCCTCCTTGATAACTGCTGAAGAATTAAAAATTTTATTTGGTCTGCCATTTTTGACTGTTCGATTTGGTGTCCGGGGTTGATATTTAACCATAAATGAGTTTTATTTTTGCTAACTTTGGTGAAATTACACCTTCTTATAGAAAATATATTCAATTTTTATTTTTTCGGCTATTCTTGGTGTTTCCAATTTTTTTCCAAGATGGCGAATTAACCAATACATATCGGACAAGTCTATATTTTTTAAGAATTTTATTTCAAATAAGCCAGTGTTTTTAAAATTCCCATCCGACTAGTATAAGATATATAAGCAGTTAAGCTGAAAATCCGTGAAAGCGCGCCAAAAGATGCACATAACTTTTGACGCACACGGAATTTTTGAGCGCAAATATTTTTTCGTAATCAGGTCATAATACATAAGAATCAACAATGAAATATCAGGTGGAATGTTGTCGCCGAAAAAAATCAATTCAACTGCACTAGAGGGCGATTTCGCTAGCATTTATTGCAATTATACGCCCGGTATTTCTCTCAACACGGCGACCAACCGGTCACTTTGATGACACGATATTATGCACTAACGTGCCTGGTCACTATTATGGGAACATTGAGAAACTCATGGCAGATAATCCCACGAGAATATTTAGCAAAATAAAATCATAATTAATAGTTTCGCAGGTCGCCTCGCAGTATTTTTCAAAAATATTAATTACAAAGCATCGTTCTAAGATAACGTAGGAACACGTTAAGTGAACGACTCCTAAATTAATGGCATTAATTCAGAAAGTGGATTAAAAACTTGCTACAAAACAACGTAATTTAATTAAATAATAATGATACAGCATTTATAAGATACATAGCAGCATTCCATCAAATATGCCTCTTTCTACACAAGCCCTGCGTCTGTCACTGTCGTCACCGTTTCGAGAGATAGCTGGGAAAGGGTAAAAATACGGACGTGTTGCGGGAACTTTCATGTGAACTGGTTCCATTTGTAATTTATGTTATTTTATTTTCGATTTGTGTTATTTTTGGAAAAATAGACTCGATGGAAGAGTAATTTAATTCAGTACACAGTTATCTAGAATCCGATGTCTGACGTGCACGTAAATTTAGCAATGAATAATTTAATAATTACTGTTACTTCGAGATGCATTAAATACTCGGATAAAGATGTGTCCTTTTATGATTTTATTCTGCAATGTGTGGACTACGGCCGTTATTATACCTATTTAGTTTAATCGAATAGGTACTTAACCAGTAAACACTAGCTCGTATAAAATACGTGAAATATACGTTCTAGTGGTATAAAAATGGTTTTGGTACAATAATTATGCGTTTATGATGTACCGCGTTTTTATTATATACAGTGTGTCCCACTTAAGAACTAGCCACCCCCGTAAAATTTTTACTTATGAACCGATTTTTATGTTTTTTTTTATTATGTAGATCTCGCGAAAAGGCATTAGAAACATGTTCTATTTATTAATTCCGGAACTCAAAGCCACGGCCAACTACGACCATTTTTTAAGTGCGAGTTGAGAAGTACTATTAGAGATTTTGTTTTTTTAGAATATTGGAATGGATTCTTATTAGGACCGCCTATGTACCTATTGTATCAATTTTTGTCGAGACAGTAATACAGTGTGGCCAAAAACATTAAAAATAAGTTTTTAAAATAACGAAATTTAAAGTAAAAGAACACATTACTTTTGTATTGTGCAAATTACACAGGCCCACAAAAAAAAGTTATTTGAACTGGACCTATACTTTTTTTTAGTATTTCTTCCCGCTGATTACGAATCTGAAGTCAGAATTGGGGGTTAATACGCATATTACAGAGAAAAACCCGAGAAACTGTCAAAAAATGCGTTTTTTATGGTTTTTAGGGTCGTAAAATATGCATGTGGCGTGTTCGACTAGGCTGCATGTATCTTTCTTATGTTTTTTTGCCCCACCGACCTCGGATCTATTGTTAGAACCCAGGGCTAATTGTCAAAGTGTTGAGGAATATAAAAAAACCGTATAAAATCGCAATACTATGTTTTTTATGGATATCACGTTTTTTTCATGAATACATAGCGTGTTACGATGGCCTGCATACACCTTTTTGAGTAATTTTTCCCGCTGATCACAAATGTTGAGTCAAATTTGAAGGTCAGTGATGAAAATACTGAGAAAAATAAAAAAACTGTCGAAAATCGGGTTTTTTCATGAACGCATAGCGTGTTCCAATGGTCTGCATATACCGCTTATCACGAATCTGGAGTCAAATTTTGGGGTCAGTGATGTTTTACATAAGCCCCAATTGCATGTGGAGCGGTGGCAGTATTACTTTTTGTGAATCAACTAATGGAATGTTAGCAACATTTTTTTCTCCTGGTTCAAAACCCAGTCTTGGCGGCCAAATTTTTCTTTCGTAATGTTCTAATCACGCTCAACTGTCCCACTCACAAAGAAAACAGCAATATTTCGTATATCCTTGCTGCATACCAAGTAAGATATCACTTTTAAGTCTGCACAAATCTGCCACTTATACTTGTTATATTCTATAGTTTGTAGCAAAACATTCATGTTACTGTAATTTTTATTCATGTGGACAGCATGGAGCATGGGCGATTGGAATTGATGGCAATTTATTTCCATTGTGGAGTAACACAGCTTTTAGACTAAGTTTCGAGGCGTCAATAAAAAGTCTCCAGTCACTAGGATCATGGGGAATGTGTAAAGCACTCATTAAACCGTCAATGTCGTTGCAGGCAACCAAGTCATTTTCCATTTTGAAAAAAGATATAAGATCTTCGATACATGGAATCTTTAACATTTTCTTGTAGTAAATTCCATTGTTGTAATCGAGATGCCAAAAGCTCCGCTTTTGCCTTGGACAGATCAAGGTCTCTTATAAGATCACTTAATTCGCGTTGATTAATTTTGTGTGGTTCACCACCGGACACTTCAGCAGAGAGATCGGGATCTTGTGATGTTGATGGCTGGATTAAGTCGTCATCTACATTATCATCCGATTCTTCGTCAGACTCAAGGCTATATTCTTGAGGTGGATTAGGAATAGGTAGTTCATTACTATGGAGAACCGGCGAATGGCAGATGGTAAATTGGGGTATTGTATTACCATCCTTTTTTTCTTGTTAATACCCTGTCTAATAGGAGGTATCACGCAAAAATAACAATCGATAACATAATCTGTAGGTTCTTGCCAGATCATGGGCACAGCAAAAGCCATTGGACGGCCCCTTCCACTTAGCCAACTGCAAAGATTGTTCGCACAATTGCTGCAACATATATGACGTGCCCATTTTTTGTCTTCATCTCCAATTGTACAACCAAAATACAACTGGTACGCCCTCTTAATTTTGGGAGTCAAATTACATTTTTGATGCGCAAAAGTCACTTCACCACAAATATAACAAAAGTTGTTAGGTGTATTTACACAATCTCGTGGCATATTTTCAAAATAGCACTATTTACTTTCGAAAATGAATGCTTATCATGCACAAGGTACAAATAGGACTACCTAAGAATGAATATTAGTTTTAGTGACAAATAAAGAGGTAGGTAGTTAGTATGTCTATTTTTCGTAGAATTCTAATTCTACGTGTTATTTGTGATAGGACCGTCCATAGGGTTTATAAGGGGTCTACACACCGCTGGAATTCCAATTATTTTCAAAGCGTACCGACAATGTCGGGTTCCAGCAGCTGGATCGTCTGTAAACCCCTTACCTGCGTTACACTTTATTACCTGTATTGGGAAAACCAGAGCCAACTTGAACTTTTGCTTTTTATATTGTTATTTAGCATGACGAAGTTACTAAGAATTTGCTATTTTTACTTCCAATACATGTAGACTGTAGAATAGTGAATTGACGGCGAATTAAAAAGTGCATAATAGAAAGTGGTGGTCTAATTGAAATGCACAAAATTTAGTTTCATTTGTAACCAATAAAAATAATACAAAGAGTAATGTGTTCTTTTACTTTAAATTTCGTTATTTTAAAAACTTATTCTTAATGTTTGTACACTATTGGTACACTAAATAATTAGGTGGTCCTGAATACTAATCTGTTTCAATATTCTAATCCCTAATAGTACTACTCAATATTACGCATTTAAACAACGGTCGTAGTTGGCTGTTGCTTTGCGTTCCAGAATTAATAGAACATGTTTCTAACGCCTTCTTGTGAGATCTACATAACAAAAAAAAAAAAAAAAATCGGTTCATAAATAAAAATTTTACGGGGGTGGCTAGTCTTTAAGTGGGACGCACTGTATATGATCTACTAAATTTCTATTAAAGAAAAGGTTGAAAATCTTGATTTAAAAGACATTTTAAATAAACTGTCAATGTATAGGTACTTACGTCATGTACGTTAAATCAACGATTAGTAAAGATTTGCGGTATGCATTAATCATTTGTATAAAATATGGTGGTCATAAACCACTAATAAAAAGTTTTAATTTTTGCTATAAAATATATCGTTCATTATCTATAATAGTTAATTAATAAACATCAGAACGTATAAAATAAGTGAAATATATGTTCCAGTGGTTTAAGTGTAATAATAATAAGTTTATACAGCGTGGTCTACCATGATATGCGGAAAATAAAATAGTGTACTAGTCTTCAATGTAAGAAAGCCCCTGCAAAATTTTAGAGTGTTCTGAGGTAATTTAGTATATTAAATTATTAGCAAATTTGCGAAGATACACTACTGTTATTGAGTAGGTCAGTATTAGGACGACGAACTTACTTGTGAAAGAACATATTGGAGTTGTTTACATTTCCTTAATTGGCATAAAAAGTGAAACCGGCAAGTGCGGTCAAAGTGCCGCGTTTTTTACTTTCGGTCGAACAATCAGGACACCGGCGTATTATTGACGGGTTTAAGTAAATATCTCTTATATCTACTTGTTGTTGCAGAGTTCACTAGCATAGGGTCAATGTCTTTTCGATTTATTTCGCTATTTTTGTAGTGTGATTTGATTAAAACCAAAAAGTCACTTCTACCCTTTCCAGCTTTGCTGTCAATAGTGTCAATCCCAAGTCTGATAAAGTGATATGGTTGTACCGCGTTACGTCAGATTGGTTAAAGTTATTGGCTGCGCATTTCTACAAAAAAATAAGGTCATTTTTTTGGTAATTTTTTTTAATTTTTCATTTTTTTACTCCTTTCGGTGGGGACAACCTACTGTTAAATTTTCCGCATGTCATGGTAGATCACGTTGTATAGTATACCACATTATAATTTTATATTTTTATTATATTTATGATTTACTAAATTTTCACTACAGGTAGAACATTTTTATTTAAAACACGTTTTAAATAAACTCTCAATTTATAGGTACGTCACACACGTCAAATTAATAATTAGCATAGACTTGATATACATTTACTGATGTGTTAATTATTTATATAAAATACGTTGATCATAAACCACTAAGTGTGACTTTAGCAAAAAGTAACAAACTTTTGGAAGATAGACCCATATTATTTTATCGAGCTACGTCTTGTATAAGGTGAGCAAAAATTGAAAAAAATATATTTTATTCGATAATTTGGCGGATGCGCCAGTGATAATTTAATTTCATAAAGGTGGGCGGTACCGAGAACGTAATTCGACAATTTTTCCTACATCCCTGAACCGAGTCGAAACATTTTTTGATAGGCTTTTAGAGACAACTTTGTAGAATGGTACTAGGCTATTGAAAACTAAAGAAAGAAAAAAAATTTTCTGGTGCGAAAATTAAAAAAAAATTGTTGATTTCAATAGTCTGGTATTATTCTATCAGGTTCTCTCAAAAAGCCTATTAAAATATTTCTTCAATTGGTTCAGGGATGTAGGAGAAATTGTCGAATTACAAAATCACTTTCTTAAGCACGGCACTGCCACCTTTAAGTTTAATTTTATGATAAAAAATTCAAATTCCGTCGGAATGGGGTATTTTCCTTCTCTTTTTTTTTATTGAATAATATCATAGAATATGTATAAACAAGCCTTCCAATACAAGTTTCCGCGAAAATGATTACCAATTTTTTGAGAAAACAAGAGTTAAAATAAATGGCGTGAAAAGCGTTTTGAACTGGCGACGTATGTAATCTGCCGATGACGTAGATAGTCTGTGACTTGTAGATAGAATGGTTTTATACAAAACAGTGTGGTGTTGCCAAGTTGAAATTCCTTCTTTAGTTCTAGTATAGATAAATGAAGGAAACAGAAGTATAATAAAGCTTATTTATTAGGTCAATGTTAATATATTTATCCACAAAATTTAATTTTGTGATGTAAAAAATAATAATATGCGTGGATTATTAAATGTTTTAAATAATTTTTAATGCCAATTAGATTTTTAAAAACATATTTCGCAATATATGGCCACAATGTCAACTGCTAGTCAAATGACAGATGTGTTCTAACGTCACGTCGTGTTGATTTTTCACATTTGCTGACAAAAAATTCAAATTTTGTTTATAGAAAGACTCTATTATGTCATAATCAACTTTGGGCAAATCTTAATAGTTTGCTGATAAAATATAAAATAAAATCAAACGCCACATAAACAAAAAACAAATAAAACTAACCAATATGTCTATTTCACTTGTATTGTGACAAGAAGTAACAACTGGCAGCGCGCAAGCAAAGGTGGAGAGCCGTTTTTATACAGTATTGTCACACAATCCTCGCCGTGAGTTTTGTTTACATTTTTAAGATAACTTCTAAATAATAACAAACATAAATACCTTTTAATTCCTTTTAAATACATGTATATAATATTTATTGATTTTCAAGATATTGAGCAAAATAGAAGTGTCATAGGTAAAATAATGTAAAGTAAATACACAATTTGGCATTCATATAAGATAGTTACAGTCTTATCGAAAATTGACTGTTATCGGTAAAATGATTCCCCTCCAAATGAAATCATTTGAAATCTGTATCTAGACGGGTGTATTCTTATTTCTTATTTTTATTTAAGAAATTATTATTTTGGTTTAAATTGATTATGCAGTAATTGTTAAAATAATAACATTACTTGATATACATCACCAAAACTGAATTTAAAAAAATGGATTGGAGGCTATTTTTGTAATAAGGCCTCTAGGCCGCTTAACATCTAAGAAACTCTATAACTACACTTATCACTTAAATCTCATAGATAATCAGTAGTAATACCCAGTTGTTGCTCGTTAGAATGTATCTAAAATCAACAGGCAAATTATTGTACAGCACATACTCCGGGTATTTACGCAGACAAGTATTAAAAGCATTTTTAATTAACCGTGGAATTTTTAGAGGATCGCATGCGTATCGATAATTGTTCAATTTTTAAGCGCACTGCAACATGAGACCATGTAAAGCAAATTAATATGGATGTTTTCCATTTACGTAATTGGATAATTGGCTCAAAAAACTCGCATGCACCGCCACGACGTCATGGTGCGTTAAAATCGCGTTCGTTATACGTAAATATCATATTATCTGTTGCTCCACAGGTAAGTAAATATCCAAATATGAATATAACCTGTGGATCTTTATTCTGTTGTAAACAATAAATTGTTGTAACCATGTCAAACAAGTAGTAATAAAACAAGATAACAAACATAACTGTCAAAAAACATAAAGTAATAACATGTACCTGGTCATATATACATAAGACATTAAATAGTAACGAACTAAAATATAGAATTTACTAGATTAGAATGCACAATGCACACATAATGAGACATAATACATTTTGCATCAGTTGTCGATTTCTTCAAAGTCAGTGTCAAGATAGATATTCACTAAAACTATAAAATGCTTTCCTGGTTAGAAAATTTCTTATAATGGATTTGAATTTTTTCATATCTATAGTATATTACGTAATGAGTGTTGTAAGAAGCATATTACGCACGAATGGAAAAGTTACGCACGATGCCGCGTAGCGGCGAGTGCGTATTTCCATGAGTGCGTAATTGCTTTACAACTCGAATTATGTACTATACTTTACCTACGATCATATTATTTATTTATTTAGTAAAATCTGGATTTAGTTTACTTGTCAACAATATTATTCAACAAATATTATGTCAGTTTTGACAGCGTTTGAAAATTACGTAGGCGCATTTGTTTTTTTAAACCCCGCGTCAGCGAACTAAGCCACCTATATTTGCGTGTCCCGTGCGTTTTGTTTACCGTGCGATTTGTTTACAGTGCGTTTTGTTTACAATATGTAAAATTCAACTTACATAGATGGCAGGTAGTGTGTTTTTTACTATTTACAGTAGTGATCGTAGGTAAAAATTTTTATACGCTTGTTGTAGAACAATGGGCTATGGGCTATAATAATTGTAAGCATTTCGACTATGCATTAATCTTGTGAAATCGATTCGTATATTGCTACCTTGTCTAGTAGGATAGTCGTGGATTTCAGCTTGAATAGCATACATATTTATTACTTTTTATATGGACTAAGCATTTCAGTATAGCCCAGTTGGTGAAGGTATCTACCCACAAAATTTTGCAAACTAAAGTAAACTTTTTTCGTGAAAGTGTATAGAACAATACCTTGAAAAGTTTACATTTCGCTCGGACGCAGAACATAAAAAAAAAAGAAAAAAAAAATTTTCATCCATTTTTCAAAATTTTGAAATTAAATCAAGCTAGAAAAAAATTAAAAAATACCGATGGATATTTATGAAAAAAAAAATGTCCTAACAAAATTTATCGTCAAAGCCATATGGTTTTCTCGAAAAAAAAATAGTCAAGTGTAACGTTATAACTTGGAGCGAGATCCATGCGTGCACGCGCTTAAATACGCATGACTGTGACACCGACGCACTGAATTACATGTCACTAAATCAGAATTTGTTCAATCTATATGAGTTAGGGATTGCATTACCGGTTAACCGGTTAACCGGTTAACCGGTAAACAGGCAAAAAAACACATGACGATAATTACCGGTTATTTAAATTTTTTACCGGTTATTTCGGTAAATTCTGAACTTACGATATGTCACGTATTCAACGTTTCTATTTATGTCAGTGTCTAGTATTCACTAAATATAAAGTGACTGTCCCAACACTGAGCACTTTTAACAATAAATAAATAATATTATAAAAAGTAAAACCCAAACAGCAAGCTCTAAGAAATACAAGTAAGAGAGACATTGACAATATCTTGCGACAGGAAATTGAATATTTCACTGCCTCAAATATCCGTGGAAAACATTTAGAAGAATGTTATTACCAATTCTTATTAACTTATCGACCTACCAATATCGATAGAGGAAGGGCATTTTCTGTTGGTGGTATTCTATGTACAAATATCAGACGACTAATAGATACAGCTTTGAAAAACTAGCCCTTTTAACGGGCTATTTTTAAAAAATATTGTATTTTTAGATTAGGTATTCAGTAAATGCCCTATTTGAGTTTATGTTTGTAATTTTTGTTATTTACAGAATAATTATTTATTTAAATTTATTTCATTTATATTTTTTCCTTTTGATAAAAAAACCTTTGGTTTGTTCATTATAATAATAATAATACATTTATTTTACTCAAAGTAAAAAATGGTACAAATTGAACTGTAGACCTCTTCTTCCATTTGCCCAAATACAAATAACCTAAATCTAAGATTGTAAAAAGATTATAAAAAAATATTAATACATATAAATCTAAAATTTCAAGAAAAAACTAATAATTATTCTATTTTTAATATTCAGTAATGAATTGTAATAATCTAACAAATGTTATAGTTTATAATAATAATAACAATAATAACAACAGCAGCACTCAGATATGCGAGCAGACAAGGGGAACGGGTAGACCCCGCGAAGCGAAGCAAAAAGGTTAAAAGTAAATAAAATTATATCGGAAAAAGAAAAAGAAATATACGCTCATCCACAACACATCATCAAGTCTCCTGCTTCTGATCAGCCAAAATGTAATTTTTGACAACTTTAATAAAAATTTTGTTTGATTTATATTGTTTATATTCATTTGGAAGTTCATTCCAAAGATGAGATGCAAAATTCGTAAATGATCTTTGAAAAATCGCAGTTTCATGCTGAGGCACCAAAACATTTTGTATGTATCTTGTATTATGCAAGTGATCTCATGCAATTAACTTATTTCTTAAGTACTGAGGTCCGTCATTATGAATTATTCGCCAAATAAGTGTGAGCACGTGTAAACGTCTACGGTTTTCCATGTTTAATATATTATGTTTATTTAGATGTGGTGATATATGTTGTCTATATGGGATACTGTAGATATAAAGCATACATGAATTTTGAAGTTTTTGAATTTTTGCTGTCGCCGATAATAACTTTCCATATACAACATCACCATAATCAACTAAAGATAATACGAGTGAATCACAAAATTTTGATTTACACTCTCTAGATGTGTCTTTCGCAAAACTGTATAATTTTCTCAATCGACTGTAAGCGAATTTCAATTTGGAAAAAATATATTTCTCAAAGCCTAATTATATTAATTATACGTATATAAAAATGTTTTTTGTTAAATTTAGATAATTTTGTACATGGAAAAAGACAATTGCCATTTTCGCCACATTAATCATTCGTTCTAAAAATTACCGGTAAATACCGGTTAACCGGTTATTTACATTTTTATTTACCGATTTACCGGTTATTAAATTTTCCGGTAAATTGCAATCCCTAATATGAGTGTTGGTTTATTTAAAAGATGGAAATTGTAGCTTTCTGATGCTTTTTTGTTTTAATCAATACCAGCAAAGGATGCACGGGAAAAATATACTTATATATATTATCACGCCCGAACTCAATCGTCGCAATAAACAATATAGAAAAAAAATAAAAGCCCTTCAAAAAAATTCTTTCTTCATTGAGAACTGTTGAAAAGTATCTACACTTCATGATTATTATGGTTTATTAAGTTGTAGCAACGAGGATTAAAAAAAAGTATATCTCAAATCATTTTAATTTTCTTGTTTGATGATTTATTTTGATAAATATATATATTGGAGGCTGTAACTTGTCGAGAAATTGACTCACTGGAAAAAATAAAATATGATATGTGTATGCATTGATAATTATATATTTTCCCTCCATACTCACTATTTATCCTCCTATTCACTAAGGAAAATGTTTAAAAAGTGAAATCAGAAAGAGAAAAAAAGCTTTATCTTACTCGATAGAACAGCTCAGAATTTTTAGAGGTTCCATAGTATACATTTAACCGTCTGGCTGCGCAGTGACAAAGTTACATCATTATTTTTTTTTTTCAGGAATACCGTGGCTTTAGCGATTTTATTAGGATATTTTTTGTTCAGAAACACGTGGTCTATCCATCTGTATTTCTTATTTTTCCTACCCTGACTTAATTTCAAAATTTTGAAAAAATGGATTAAAAAATTTTATTTTCACCTTTTCTTTATGTTCTGCATCCGAGCGAAATGTAAACTTTTCAGGATATTATTGTATACACTTTCACGAACTCATCCATTAAAAAATTAATCAGTTTGCAAATTTTTGTGGGTTTCACTACAAAATGTTCTCTGTCGTCTGGGCTAGTATGTATATGCAAGGTAGAGTAAGTATACCGTGATCAATATATTTTAATCTCACGTCCTCTCTATAATCTAGTCCAGACAGTGCCTTAATTGCTTGCCTTTGGATTCTAAAGATTCTATTAGTGTGAGGTGAGTGTCCCCAGGATATACAATATTTTAGCACTGAGTGGAAGACAGAAAAATAGTTTTTTAATGTATTTGTTCACTAGGAATTTGTTATTTATGGTACGATACTTTATGGTGTTTATTTCCGTAAATATGACATCAGTCACTGATAACTTATTCACCCCGTTAGTAAACTCTAGAAGCTGTAAATTGTATTTGAGAATATATTTATCATTTTTTTTATTTCTGCCAAATGGTATTGATGACATAATTACGTTGGTATGTGAGCAAAGTTTTAATTTATCACATATAAGACGAAAAGGGTAACGATACTGTTGTAGATCATTTGTTTCAGCTATGACAATTACAATGTAGTAGTATGTGTTAGTAAATCCATTAGTTAAATGCTCAATACCTTCCATAACGTCATTAAGTGGTGCTTTAAGTTTCAGTACTCATTGTATCTTGTATGTTTTTTTTTCTAATTCTACTTTATTTCTCATTATGTGGTTGATGATTTTCCCATTTTCGTCTCCTAGAATGACAATTTTGTTATTATGTAATTTATTATTATTATCTATTATTGGCTGTTGCAATTTTTTAAATTGGCTGTTTTCCAGTTTAGAAATATTTACTTGATTTCCTTCATTTTTTTTATGACGTCTCATTTTTATTGAGGTTGATTTCGTTAGTTTTTACAATTTTTTCCTTTAAGTATGTCTAGTTCGTTTGAAATAGTGCTATTTTCTCTATTAAGAGTTTCAATTTGTTTACGCATTTTATTATTTATCTTGTTTAATTCCGTTATGTTCTCTACATACATTTTTTGTTTTTCGGTATATTCTGTTGAATTTTTTTCCATCTCATTTTTTTCTTTTCTTAACTGCTCTGCTGCACTTTCTTATTGAGATTAGCAATAGCAAGTTTTTATCATCAATTTCGGCTATAAAGCTTTGTTAGCATCT
This sequence comes from Rutpela maculata, assembly GCA_936432065.2. Lineage (NCBI taxonomy): Eukaryota > Metazoa > Arthropoda > Insecta > Coleoptera > Cerambycidae > Rutpela > Rutpela maculata. Next base: position 5,545,389 of record OW386292.2, read on the forward strand.
AGTAATTCGTCCTTTAATATAAAACATACATATAAAAATGTCATAGTGTCCACTCAAGATGCATATACAAATTTTCTCGTCAATTAGAAAAATAAAACAAAAGACGTTTGCTCTTGTCCACGACTGTCAAATATCAGCTTAAAAGCCAACCATCGCGATCCTGCTGCCACATTGTCATCACCCTTATTTTATTGAACCAGACAACTGCCACAACACCTTTGCTTTCATATAAGGCAATAAACAAAATGCCGCATAAATTAAAATAAAGGAGATTTTAACGCCGGTATCATGTTGTACGTTCGTATTTGTGTCTTGGGTATTTTTTATGGGCTTTGACGGTACAGACATGGTAAAAGACATGCTTTGACATGGTAAAGAAACGTAAAGCAAGGCCGGTGGTGAGTTGACCGCGGCGTGCCGACCACTTACTAATTACGAAAGCCATAACATCGACTACCGCTCATTTTACTAGCAGCCCATCTCGCGAGATCATTAACTGAGGAGTCGGGTGCTCCATCCCAGAGAGCGGCGCTTTCTAAGTGTTGCAGCAGAAGCATTTGTCATTCGGAAATTTGGTTAATTTAGTGTAAAATAGTAATCATCAAACGAACGTTTCGTAGCTCTGGAAGCTCGTCAGTCACGCCATGTCTGAGTTTATTATCGTATGTCGTTCAATCAGACTGAATTTCGAAGATTCGCATTGTTTTGAGCATTTGGGTTATTCTAATGAAATGCAAATTATAGAAGTCTCACGTTACTAGTTTAAAAAACTTTCGTATTTAAATGGATTCATAATAATCATTAAAAAGAATATAATTTGTCTATATCGTAATAAAATATTGTCAAATATTACTTTGGCTTTAGAGAAAACATGAGTACTGATGATGCAATGTATATGCTCACAAACACATTATATAATAACATTGAAGACAATAAAATTAAACAAGGATCCCACAAAATCAATTGAGAGCAAAATATATAGAACTCTATTCAAGTACAAAAATAAATTTAATGACTTTGAAGGAAGTAAGCTCTCACCGCATCATAGCAAGCCACCTCATTTTTATGGTTTGCCAAAAATACATAAGCAAAATATTCCATTAAGACCCATTGTTAGTTCCATTAATTCGCCATACCATAATTTGGTAAAATTATTACTTAATATTCTAAATCCATTATCTGGAAACACCGATTCGTATATTAAAAATACACACTTTATAGAAAAGATTTATGAAAACAATATTCATAATACCCATCTGATAGTTAGTTTTGATGTAGTTAGCCTCTTTACTAATGTCCTATGTAGATAAAACTTTAGAAATAGTCAATGATATATTGTTAAATGATAATAATTTGGAGGCTAAAACTAAATTAACTGTTAATAGCATAATGGAATTTATAACAATATGTATAAAAAAGACTAAACATGTTCAAAATTGCATATATAAACCGGTTAGCTGGTGGAGATATGTTGACGATATATTTGCAATTTGGCCCCATGGAGTCGATTTGCTAGATAATTTTTTAGAAAATATAAATAATAAAGAACCCTCTATTAAATTTACATTAGAAGTAGAAAATAGAAATGAACTACCTTTTTTAGATGTTTTCATTAAAAGAATAAATAATACAGTTGAAACAAGCGTTTATAGAAAACCAACATACACCAACAGGTATTTGAGTTTTAACTCAAATCAGTCGATGCATGTTAAAAAGGGTGTCATAAAATGTTTAATATGATAGGGCCAAAATAATTTCTTCTAATGATGAAATATTAGACAATAAGAAATGCTTTATAAAAGAGGTTCTTATAAACAACCAATACCCTGAAGCTTTTGTTGATAGAATTTTCACATATATAGAAAATAATAATCATGTACGACAAAAACCGAACAACAGTACACAACGTTAATTCCTTATGTACAAGGATTATCTGAAAAGCTACGTCGTATAAGGAATAGATTTGATATTAGAACGATATTTCAAACGGGCAATACATTTTAATGTATAATATATTTTAACAAAAACAAAACCGCTAAATCATGAGCAAAATTCAAAAAACTGCATTTATAGTATTCCGTGTGAGTGTAATAAACATTATGTGGGTGAGTCATCCAGACCATTCAGTATTAGATTGGGTGAGCACAGGGATGACATAGGAAGAGACAGATGGAAAAAATAGGAATAATTAAAGAAGCGGTTATAATACTATTGAATGAGGATAAATGCGTGTCGAATTGTTCCGTAGATGTTTGCACAACCTGGCTACCGATGTTAAAAGAAGAACTTAGCAAACTCAACATTGTTTAAAATAAAACTATCAACTAGATATATCAACAGTTCTGTGTAAGCAGTAAGTATCTATATGGATACTGAATATAACAAATGAAGACCTAAGTGGATAAAGGTGTTATGTCACACTTTTAAAGTTTTGAGTAAATTAAACAAAACGGTTTTGAGTTGGAACTTATTTATTTTGTCTTCGATTCAAATGAGTAATATCTCATAAAATAGATAATTTTGAATTATGTTCTTTTGTTTACACTAATATTAAAGAACAATATCAAGCTGTTATGAAACTAGATTTTTCTGTCCAAAACTGTGTACATCCACTAAAATTACTGGTTGTATGTATGACAACATGCTTACACCATTAATCTAGTGTGAGAGAAATTGCTAATAATCTATTTCATAGTTACTTACAAAACAGAAAACAATGTGTCAAAATCAGTGATCCACTCAGTACTTTTAAACAGCGATTAGAATATGGTATTCCCAAAAGAACCGTTCTAGGGCCAACATTATTTTTAATTTACATAAACGAATTTTTACTAAATTTTAAATGAATTTTATATAAATATTTAATAATTTTAATGTCAACAATAAATATGGTAACAATTAAATTAATGTAATGGTAAAATACAGAGGAGATGATGCTTTCAGAATATTGATATGAGCTGCAAGGAGATCTAAAATGTTGTTCCATTGGCTGTGGAAGTAATAAATAATAACATTGAAAACAACAAAAAGCAGATCACAATATTTCTTGATTTAGCCAAGGCATTTGATACAGTGTCTCACAACATGCTTATTGATAAATTAAACGATTAATTTGGTGTAAGAGGAATAGCTAATAACCTATTTCATAGTTACTTACAAAACAGAAAACAATGTGTCAAAATTAGTGATCCACTCAGTACTTTTAAACAGCGATTAGAATATG